>JAMXBB010000009.1:78719614-79076251 GCA_024138015.1 Lumnitzera littorea
AAAATAGTTTATTTATTTGTATTAGTTTAATAGATAAAATGGAATAACAAATAAGATGATAAAAAATATATGAATAAAAAATAATAAAAATAAAAATAAATAAGTAAATAAGTTAAGGAATAAGGATTGTTTTTTAACACTTAGAAAAATTAGGTTTTCTAAAATAAAAAATATATATAATAATTGGATTCTTTTTAAAGTTAGGACCTTTTAGAATTTTCCAAAAAATAAAAAAATCTAATTTAAGACCTTCTTTGTTAGAAATTTCCTTAAATAAATCAAATTGAGTAAAATGTAAACTCGATCATTTTCAAAATTAAAACGAGCTCAACCCACTAAAGTTTTTCCAAAAAGAACTACGAATGTTTAATCCTAAATAGCGAATATATAGGCATCCACGAGGCGACGATAAAAATTAAAAAAACTAATTTTCTTTTTTCTTTGGTTTAGATTATTTTTTATCTAATTATAGTAACCAATAACCAAGTTCTATCTTTCAAAATTAAAAGGTGATTATTAAGTTTAATTTTAATTTTGGAAAATCAATAATACCTATAAGGGTTTAAAATTCCTAACCCTTGGTTCTAGATTCTCTAGTTTAAAAGAAAAAAAAATCATTTTGTAAAACTGGTTTTAATCATTAGATTAGTAGTTAATTGGTTATAACTTAATTATCTTTCCTGATTCTGGTTAGGTGGCGACTCCAAAATTGTTTTCAAAACAAAAAGGAATAGTTTTCTTTAAACCCTAGTCAAGGATTGGTATTAAACTGGTAAGTTTTAGTACTGATCGATTTACAGAAGACCTAATTTTTAAAAAGAATTGGGAGGGTAAAAAACCAGGCTCGACATTGCCCTTTAATAAGTGGCACCTACATTCTTAGGTCCAAATGGCATGACGGTATAATAAAAGTTTCCAACTAGTGTATGAAAGGCCGTACACTTTGCGTCTCTTATCACTATCTTAATTTGATTATATCTACTAAAGTTTTCCATAAATGAAAACAACTTATGATCTACTATTGCATCTATCAAAGTATCAACATTTGGTAAAGGAAAATCATCCCTAAGATAAGCCTTGTTTAGATCTCAAAAGTCTACATATACTCTTATCTATCCACTCTTCTTCCTTATAGGAACAATATTAGCAAATTAGGTAGGATGTTCAATTGGCTTTATAAAACCAGCTCGTAACAATTTCTCTACCTCCTACTTGATTTGCACTTTAATCTTAGGACAAAATGTAATACCCTAGACTTCGAGCCTATACGATTATCCTAGGATTCAAGCTCTTAAATTTAGGGCGCCGGTCAAAGATATTGGTTTAATTTCAAACTTCACAGTAAGGTTAGAAAAGTTAGATGAAGTCATTTAAGTAGAGTCAATTTTTCAAAATAAGTTATACAAAAATATTAATTAAAAAAAACGTCAATTTATCTCTCAAATCGATAAATATCAAAAATGTGAAATTTGAGCATTTAGACATAACGGGCTATTAGAGATAAGTTATTTAAGTTATAAAAATAATAAATGAAGTTGAATTATACATGTATTAACATAGAACATTCATTATTTGAATTAAATATACATATATAATAAGAAATTATTATTTAAATAAGGTAAATTAATATAAAAAAATTGGAAAATTAATAAAAAAAGTAAGGATGAGTCATCATACCTATGTGATAGCTTAGAATTAATTTGGATGATGAGTCAAAAGCAAAGAAATGAGGAAATGATACCTCATGCATTTAAAATCCAAAAAAATTACATGTGTAAGTCATATGTCCAATTTTTATAAATTCTTATCCATTTAGAAAATATAAATAGGCCTTATACACTTCAAAAACAACATTTTGGAACTCTAGAAAAAAATAGAAAATCACTCAAAAAAATTTCGAAACCAATTAGAAAAAAAAAAAAAGAAAATTAGAGCAAAAACAGAGCATGGAATTTGATCAAGCCGGTTCAATAGGTTATTGGTGTCCAGTTGTGGTGACCGTTTGCAATCAACAAAAGCACCACCAGAGGGGGTGTTCCGACAAGGTTGGGTGGCCGGAGGCTGTTGGTTTATGTGAACCAAATTTCTAGCTGAAACTTTGTAATTTTTCTAAAAGTAGCAAATGATATTATTTGATTATAAAACTTGGTTTTCTAGAGTTATTTTATGTGTAGAATAATTTAATAATTTTATTTTAATGAAATAATTATTTAAAATGTAAGGTCCTTAAGAAATGGCTCTATTTGGGCGAAAATTTAATTTAATTTTAGAAATAGTAAATGATGTTCTTTCAAGTTAAAAATTTGTACATGACATACTCAATATATTTATTTAATTTTAGTAACAATAATTTTTGAAAATAATTATGGTTACTATTTATTGTAATTATTTTGGATAAAACTAGCAATTTCGCTATTTTAGTGAATTAATTAGTTTTTAACAAAATCAAAGTATGAGCCCTATATATTATAATTTCTAGATGTTCATAATGGTGTTTGGAACACTTGAATGTTATCTTGTGATTAAATTCACTTGTTCGCTTAATATTCACTAATTTTGAGTTAAAATCGCTCTTTTGATAAAAATATATAATAGTTATTTTAGTATAATTCATGGTCAATAATTAAACTATATATTTTTATGAGTCTATAGGATTTTTCGTGGAATGAATCGGGCTCATATACTATTTATTATGTATTTTCATAATATTAACCTATATTAGCTTAATATATGATTTAGTAATTAGTACTAATGTGATATTTGTTAAATATGCAAAGGATTAGTATCTTGGAGTACATAATAAATGCTAACCAGCTTGAGGAATGAGGAATTTTATGACTTTTAATTTAGATTTAGGATTTAATTGAGTTAATTACGAGGTTATAATAACATATGGTCAAATCGATAATACGAAAGGTTATTTTTGGATATTTAGATATATTGGTTAGTTATGATTCTTAAGGTATCTTAATAGTACTTAGAATAACAATCGTGACGATATAAAGTTTACTAAAATCGGATAAGAAACGAATATGATACAATTGGATTAAGCTTGGAAGCGCAATAACAAAAATGCATAAGAACTTAGTATTGACCCGGTAGTTGACTTGGAGTTTGTATGTATTTTTCTAGGTGTGATAGGTGAGGAACAACCACATCGTGAAGCTTAGGATTTTACACTACTGTCGAGCTCGGGTAAGTGGATATTTATATTTTTGTACAAGTAGACCTATATCTACTTGACTTAGAGTTAGTTGTGTTATGAATTGTAATGATATGCTGGATTGATTGGATACTTGATTCTATTGAATGTGTATTGAAAAAGTGAAATGTTTCTTTGTGTATGATTAATTCATCAATATGTATTTTTATTTGGAAAACTTAGAAACCGAACTGTTATTTAGGGTATTTGCCCAAGCGAGCCCTATGCGAAGAAATGTAATATAAAGTTGAGAAACAAAGTTGAAGTTGAGATAGTTGAATTGTTTATAACGTGAAACTTGAGATTTGTGCCTGATACTAAGTTACTGTGCTATTACTGCATTCATGGCATGGTATGAAAGGACCTATGGGTCAAGTTTCTAAAAAGCTTGATAACTGTTAAGTTGGCATTGGGACATATAGAATGCATTGTTCAACTTATTTTGGCCACATTAAGTGATCGACTACATATTGGATTTTCAAACCATAGAGGGTGGTTTTTGTTGAGGGTCCTACTCCCAGGCAGCTCCTTGTTGCCTTAGGTTCCTAGACATTGTATCTAGATGCCCGGGTATGTAACTAAACGGATGAGAAATTGGAAAAGTGTAGGATATCGGTACCGATGCATGCCATGTGCATAAGCATAGCACTGATTTTCTACATAAATAGTTTGTATTGATAAGTCGGGTTACGAGATTGAATGTCTTATAGTATTGATCTTTGTGAATGTATATATGTGCATTCTATGTTTTGTTTTATCCACTATCACTTAGCTCACAGAGAGCTAAGGAGATGCTTGTGTATCCTCAAGTTATGAAGAGAACTGATGGGGTAGCATCAGTTAGGGGAAGAAGTCTTTTGAGAGCGCATAAGACGGAGTCAGCCACTTTTAAAGAAGTTTTATTGTATCTTGTTCTTAGTTTTATAAATGATCTGTATATATATAAAAAAAAATTACTGTATTTTTAGTTTGGTTAAGTTTGTCAAATGTAATCTTTTGTATAAACAGGTGTTAAGCTAAACTCCGTTGCAGTACTCTTTTGTTATAAATAGAACTTCTGTTAAGTATAAACAGGTATTCCTATGTGATGGTACATCCTGTGCTATACCGGGATGTGACATAAAAAACTCTTTGCCCTTACTTCACAAGGGTAGGCCCAAAAGCGATATTCAATCTATGTACTATAGGGCTAGAATTCAATCTAGGCATCTATTCATAAGTCCATGCAAACACATCTCTATACTCCTTTAGTAACTCGGTAATATGAACCTTATTTTCTATGGAAGACTCTTATTGATGAAAATCGGCAATCACGATTCTCCTGATCGTGCTAAGTCCAATTCTTCTATTTCTTCGGCCTGAGGCTTCATTTGATCTTGTTGTTGTAGGGTAAGCTGAACTTCTTGGACTGGTGTGGAATTTGAAGAAGATAAGTACACTTCCTTAGATCCCTCAAACTGTCATAAGCGGTACATACGCTATCCATCCTCTCTGATGAAACTTTCAATTTTATTAGATTGCTTATTCTTCTTTGTCTCTCCATGACATCTACACATCCTTCTCTTCTTTTGTTAATCCTCTTGAGATTCCTCCCATATAGGAAAGGGAACACCAGATGGCTTGGCTATGGCTGTTTCCCCATCCTCAACAAATTCATCAAAGAATCCTAATTCAGTAAAATAAGACTCGTGTTGTTAAAAAGGATTCTTCGTAGCTAGAATAAACACATCTTTCCTATTCTAGTGTCCTTTGATACACTAATGTAGCATTGAAGGAACTAAATTGTGATCATGCGGCCACTTTCTACCCATAAGCAAGTGATATTGCAGGAGTGCATCAATCACATGAAAAGTAGTGGTGCTATGAATAAGCGCAACTTTAAGATCAACATTAATATATCCAACAAAGTTAGTAGGGGCATGACTAAAGCCATTTATTGATATGGGTTGTCAAATTAAGCGCTAGATATCAATCCCTATAGCTTTGAATGTATTCATCCGCATTATATTTAAGGAGAAACCATTGCCAATGAATGTTCTTTTAACTAGATAGCCATTAAGAACACCCTCTACATATAATGGACGGTTATGGTTAGAGCTCTTCACACACATATCTGCTTTAGTGAATAGGATGGCATTTTCATGTGCCTTAACCATTATCTTTACTGGCTCTGCTGTGCTACACTTTGTATATTGACCTTCAAAGATCTATGTAAGTGCAACCGCTACTGCAAGCTTAGCATTTCCATCAAATCCCAATAAGTTGAAGAAGTTTCTAAAATTTGCAATCTTTAATAATGCTGTGACAAGAGGTGGGTACTCATCGTCGTGAGCTTCCATGGACTTTCCCTTTCTTCCTGAAGGCTGTGTGCCGACCGCTTCAGTTGTGGAGGGGTCATGGCTAATGGCATTGACAATACCTCTTTGGTTGTTATAAGTTGGAAGTGGATTATTCTTGACATCATTGTTGTCTATAATTAACTCTCTACGTGCAACCCATTCGTTGAATATTCTCTTTAGAGTGAAACAATCCTTAGTTGGAAGACTGATAGTCCAGTAAAATCTACAATACGTAGGATTGCTCTTCACTTCATTGGTAAGGAGACATTCAACCCTTAGGAGCTTGAGATTTCCATCGCACACCCATTGATCCAACATCTAATGTACCTTAGCCATTGGGCAAGGATACACTAGCGTAGGCCTAAAGTCATAAGACTTATCACTTTTAGATTTCTTTGTTTCTTTTTGTGACTCGCCTTGAGTAGCATTCATAGATGAGGTACACTTATTGAACCTTCTAGCTTCATTCCTTTGCAGAGCTACTGAATTGTTGGTCCTTCACGCATTCTTGACCAATGCAGCAAAAGAAGCCAATGACAAGTTCTTGAGATAGACCGCGTATTCAAGGAACATCCCTTGAATACAAATCTTAACTAGTTCTCACTCATCACAAACGTCTTGTATATCCAAAGATCATTCTCTAAACCACTCAAAATAATTCATGAGATCCTCCTTAGACCTTTGACAAATTCGTCCCATGTTAGTAAGAGTTACCTTTTCTTCAGTGGAGAAGAATCTTTCCAAAAACATCCTACACATTCCACCCTACGAATTGACTGATCTTGGTAAGAGATCGACATACCAAGTATAGGCTTTTTCCTTAAGGAATTTTGAGAATTCCTTCAACTTCATATTGTCATCCAAACCATGGACCTCTAGGTTCTCAATAAATTTCACTAAGTGTTCCTCAACACTCCCTTTCTTCCCATTAAACAACATAAACTTAAGACTCATACAACCCTTTGGATATGGCTTGATAGTGATGATTGAATGGTATGGGAGCTTAAATTCTAACACAACTAATGTAGATTTTGCTTATATTTATCTCATGTACACATCTAAATCCTCTTTAGTTATAAACGAAGCCCTCTAGGTAGATGCTTTTGTCCTTACTAACATCGGAGGAGCAAGGTTGGTGAAGTTCACGGGGTAGGGTATACGGACTCAACAATCGTTACACGTGGAATGAGATGTGAAGACAACAAGCCTCCTATTTAAACTCCCTAATTTATCGGTTTAGGTGAGGTATGCTGTATGGGTATAGGTTCCACTATAGGAGGCTATTCCTCAGCTCTAGGAGCATCTTACTCACCAATAATTAAGGGATTAAGTGGCTAAGAAGTTGGTGTAACATATTGTTACATCACATTAGAGGGACCTATAATAGTTTCCCCTTGTTAGGTAGTAGTGAAAGCAGCTAAAATAGGTACACACTGGGTAAACATTGCTCTGAGCTTATTTAGACTCTAATTAGTTTGTCACAGCTCTTGCGCTAGTTGTACATTGTAGGGAGCAACTTCTTAAGCACCCTCTCCTTGATTCGTACCTCCCATTAGAGGTAGATTGTGATTATTGATATCAGTAGTACCATCTTGTTCTTGATTCCTAGCATCCATAGGATTAGTAGGCCTTCTTCGCGAAGGTACCATGACGTGAATGTCAAATCTTTCCTTCCTAGTAAAGTCACTAAAGAAATGTGTAAGTGGATTCAATATCAAAAGAGGTCACATTTGTGTTGTGTGATAGATAATACTACATATGACTAAAGAAATGATTTGACTTGTACGTATGGGATGACCAAGTGAGTTTAAATAAAGAGGAGGAGTAGGCAGTCTTGGTAAGCTCTAATACATAGGTGACAGGTAAAGAAGCTCGATGGCATCAAACTCCATGATCAATAAAGAACGGGGTAGTATTTTTAGGGTGTTCAAGTGTTTGATATTTGAGATAGGATTCTTCTAGAGTAACGGTATTAGTGGTAATTTGTATCTCCTCCAAATGAGGAAATGAAAGGAGTATTTATAGGGGATGGTAAGTGGATTCGATCCATTGGATCGTGATGTTGGTTAATGGCTAGGATTGAAGGCTTTTATATATGGATATTAGGTGGGTTTTTTTTTTCCATAGGTTTACACCTAAATAAAGAGCTTTATATTTTATTGGTGTAAGCTAAATCAAGAAAGGTTAGATTGGACAAACTGATCCAACGGACCCTACCTTAAACCCACCATACCAAATCTCCCCTAATCATCCTGAACTCTTATGGGCTTGACTCTCTAGGCCCTATCACCCTAACCTAAAGAGTCAAATCCATTTCGTTATTCAACTTGAAGTTCATGAGTTAGATTTAGTCCTCTACAATCTTCATAAACATATATGAGAAACAATTTAAGTTCAGATACTCATACTCAATCTTTTTACTATATCAAGCATACAACATCTCAAGATATAAAATCTACTATTAGCCCAACTACATGTAATATGTAAGTGTATAATATAACTACAATGTTAGGATAACCAATGGTTTGAAATACTTTTGGTGGAAACCAGTCATGCTTAAAGGCATATAATATGATTATGATGTTTATGCTTCATGGTAATTTTTGGACTATGATTGAGGTATATTATGTTGGTTGATCACTAAAAATAAATTACATCAAGGATAATTGGCTAAACTAAAATTTATCATGCATTGCATAACTTCCTCTACATTATTCGAAGGCCAGCACTACTACTTGATAAATGAAGAAAATTTACTTAACAGAGAATGAGTGAAATTTTTTTGCCATTTGTAAACTAATTGACCTAAGGATTGTTGTGGGATTGTCAAAGCTGAGAGACTTCCCACTCTACCATTTTAAGTTTGCGAACTCCTTAAAAAGGAGGAGTTGAGCTAAGAGAACTTATAGAGTATTTGATTGAGAAATTGAGATTTTGGTATGGTTACTATGTTAGGTGGCAGTTTTGGATGATACTCAAGCATTGATGGTAGTGACTAAATCCATAACCCAAGGTCAACGGAGTGGTTTAAACCTTAAACTACACATCGATTACCAAAATATTTTCTGCAATGTTTACATTCATATGGTTGCCCATGCATAGAATGTGATTGATAACTTGTTTAATAGCACTTATGTTTGATTAGTAACGAGAATATTACACTCCCATCTCATTGAACGATAGTTGCTCATTCTCTTATAGTGTACTCTATCTTGCAAGGCTAGGATATATGTTTATGCTAAGAGAATAGCTTGAGTATGTCTTATGATTTCACAAGATGGGAAGGATGATTGTGAATTAACTTTAAATATCACCTAGTCTTGTTGTATTTTACATTGGCCATGTTTATAATGGAATTAATATGAGACTTCCTTTCAATGGGCAACTTAGGTGCAGTTGAGCCTTGTCTAATAACTCTTTCACATTAGAAGACCTTTGTTAAAATTATTTTCCTTTTTATATATGTGGTGTTACGGTGTTGGATGCTTTAGGAGTGTTTTGACAATGGTAAAACATTTGTAGCGAGTTGTCACAATTAGGATTCCCTTTGAGGCGTAACATGATGGCTTCTTTAAGTGATCCTAATTCTATGAAATATTTACAGTTTCTTTTTTATTAGCTTGCAATTGTCTTCTTTTTCTTAGTTAGTATTCCGACTAATGGAAAATTGAAACAATGGTATAATAAAACAGTTGGAATCATGAGTTAAATTTACCATTACAACCTTCTCCAAAGGGAAGTTACTCAAGAACTTTGAAACAATGATATAATATACTAATACTTGAACTACATCACTATTGGACATGACATGCTTCAATTATTTGGTTGATATATATGAGACATGCAAAAAGCATGTTTCTTAAAGGAAGAAGGAAATAAAATAAAAAAAAAAACAAAAACAAAATGAAAGAAAAGAAGAGAGAACCGCCACTCTTATTGGACATGTATATCTCAAAGTGCTATACACTTTGATAACATAACTTACATATTACATAAAGGATAATATCATAATCTGTACCCACAATTTTTGTAATTTTACAGCTACAGTTTCAACTTATTGACTTATGCACCCAATTAAAACTATATATGTCACCATTAGTACCTCAGGTTAACATGTAAATGATTAATAATTGTGCAAGACTTATAAATTCCTATCCACTCAGCATCAATATTGTAACATCATATAATGTAATATATACACATATAAATGAACTTAATTAATGAAAACTAAAAAAGCAAAGAACAAAAAAAAATTAGAAATAAGATATATATACATATATATATATGATAATATATGCATATATACACGTATATATATATATATTTGCCAACATACATATATATTATTTGAATAATTAATAAAATATAAAAAAAATTCAAAAAGGTAGAGACAAAGAGAGAGATAGAAAATAAAAAAGTGGTTGTTTCGACCATCCCCCTTAATAGTAGGACTCAATCCACTTCAAGAAAGAAGGTTGTAAGACCTAGTAGTGGCTACCCACAACAATATAGTGAAACCAAATCATGTTTCAAATGGGTTGCACGACTAGGTTGAAACAACTCAATTGAATCCTAATTAGGTTTTGTTGATAGTGATTTCTCCTAAAGGTCATAACAAACCTAAGTCAACAAGCACCTAACCTATCTATTTGTTCTTGCCCTTTTTTACACTATTTATAACCTCCCTTAAGCCTTTGCCAACATTGATATTAGCTTAGGAAAGTTGATGAGCTAAATGTGCTCGAGTAGAACAGAAAAACTCAACCAGAGTAGGTTAAATTGGCCTTATTCAACTTAGGGTAACTACCCATAGCTTAACTCTTAACTTAGTCAATTATAGAGGACTCAAATTCAAACACATGGTGCAAACAATTAGGCAGCTTATAGGAATAACTGCCCATCATTCGCCATTATGTCAACCACATCCCCCAGTATTTGGAAATGGTCTTAAATTCAAACTTAGAGCATCTATAAGTTTTGAAGGAAATAATTACCAAACAAGAACAAACCCTTAACTATAAATAGAGCTCAAAATGCTATAATCAACACACTCTATTGGCCTTATTTTTATCACAAATTATTTAATCTGACTTAAACATCGAAGTGGCAACGTCGAAGTTGCCCTAATACTCCCCATATTCTAACTTTCTTTTTCCATTTTGTAAAGCAATCTTACACAAAGTGTCATATTTTTCCTAATACCAATTTTAAGTACCAACAATTTAGCATTGTCTGTTTCACAACAACCTAATGGTGACTAGGAAGAAATCTAAAAATACCAACACTTTAACGGGGAATAGAGCCCCTCAGGCAAATCATGAAGAGTAATCACTACAGCAGCGTACCTAGAGGTGCATCAAGTTGTAGATCATAATCAAATAACTTAGCATCAAGAATAGAATGATGATAGCTCCTACAATTGGAAGCTTTATGTGCTAAATTTGCCAAAGAGCTTTAGGAAATTCAAGCCAATAATTGAGAATTTCGACAAAGGCTCAATGAGAGGGATATTGCTTATTCTTTTAGTCCTTCCCTATAGCAAGTTAGGCAAGAGACTAACCCATTTAGGTAGGAAGAGGCTATACAACAACTTAAATGTAAGGCCCCTATAATACCCTAAGATTTCGAGCTAATTTAATAACCTTAGGATCCGAACCCCTAAATTTAGGGTATCAGACTAAGTTATCAATTTTGTTTCAAACTCTATAGTAAAGTTAGAAAAGTTAGACGAAGCAGTTTAAATAAAGTTAATTTCTCAAAATAAGTTATATAAAAATATTAATTTGAGAAAAATGTTAATTTATCAATAAAGCAAATAATCATAAAATTCGAGCATTTAGATATAGCAAGATATTAGAGATAGGTTAATTAACTTTCAAAAATAATAAATGAAGTTGAATTATACATAATTTATATGTATTACATGTGATATACATTATATGTATTGAATAAATATATAATAATAATAATAAATTATTAAAATTAGGTAAAATAATGGAAAATTAATTAAAAAAATTAAATGGTTAAGTCACCAAATGATGTGTCAAGGTAGGATTAATTGCAAATGATGAGTCAACACTTGGTTAAGGAGAGAATGACACATGGTGCTTAGGAAAACATGAAATTGACATGTGCAATTTTACTTTTTTATGCAAAAAAATTCTAACACCTATAAATAAGACTCCAAACCTCATTTCAATATTTTAGCAACCTAAAAACACAGAAACATAACTTTAGAAAATCGGAAAAAATTAGAAAAATAAAATAAAATAAAAATAGAATAAGAAATAGGGTTGGAATTAAGTTAGGGCGATTTGTGTACCAAACCACAACTTGAGTTGGAGCGACTTGGAGGTCCAATAGAGGTTGGCCAAAGGAGGTTTTTCAATAAGGTGTGGTGGCTAGGCGGTGGTTAGAGGCAGTCGTTTCAGGTGATCTAATTTTCCACTTGTAACTTATTCAATTTCCTAAAAATATCAAATGTTGTCAATTAATTATAAATTTTGGTTTTCTAGGATTATTTTAGGTGTAGATTGATGTAGTAATTTTATTTCAATTAAATAATTAGTGGAAATATGGGTTCTATAAGAAAATGCCCTGTTTGGGCGAAAATTGAATGAATTTTTATAAATATTAAATTATGTTGTTTCAAGCTCAATTTTTGTATATCATACACCTAATATATATATTCAATTTTGGTAACAAGAATTTTTTAAATTAAGCATGTTTACTACTTTTTATAATTATTTTGAATAAAACTACTAATTTTACTGAATTGTTGAAATAATTAGGTTTTTGTTGAAATTAATGAATGAGCCTTACATGTTTAGACTTCTGGATGTTTACAATGATATTGGAATATCTAATTTTTATCTCACACATAAATTTGTTTATTTTCCCTAATTTTTCGTTTTTTAGAGCTAAAATCGCTATTTTCGTAAAAATAGATAATAGCCAATTTGGTGTAATTCATGGTCAATAATTAAACTAGATATTTTTGTAAGTCTATAGAATTTTTCATGAAATTAATCGGGCTCGTATACTATTTATTGTGTATTTTCCTAATATAAACCTATATATCAACTTAATATGTAATATCGTAATTAGTACTATTAGAATATTTACCAAGTTCATATCAAATGAACACTTTGGGGTATATTAAGGGTTATTGGACAAGTTTGGAAAAGATAATTTTTAGGGTTTTTACTCCAATACTGAAGCTTACTTGAGTGAATTACGGAGTTAGGGTAGCGTACGGTCATGTCATAATGAGAAAAGGATATTTTTTTATTTTTGACAATATTGATTAGTTTTGATTCTTAAGATATATCAAAGTACTCAGAATAACAATCATGATGATATAAAGTTTACTAAAATTAGATAAGAAATAAGTAAAATACAATCAAACGAAGTTTAAAAACGCAGAAATATAAGATTATAACAGTTCGGGTTTGACTCATACTTGATTTAAAGACTGTATTGTATTTTCATAAGTGTGATAAGTAAGGAAGGACCACATGATAGAGCTTAGCATTTTGCGCTATTACTAGGTCTAAGTAAGTAGATCTAACCCATACTTGGAGTAAATATATTGCTACTCATAACACTGTATGATATTTGATACTATGTTAATTGAATATAGGTATATCTTAGGTGAATTGATATGCTACTATAGTGGATGCTGATGTATTGGTTTTGAATGATAGTAATTATATTCTAGTTAAACTATTATGTTGCCATGTTGGGTGATGATTTGTGCTTACAAATGATTGTGCTAACTAGGGAAGTTGAGTGATTGCTAACTCAATCTTTTAACTGTTCACCTAAGTGAGATACTAGAATTTCACTAAAGAGAGTTTGAAAAATTAGAAGCAGATCACTAGGTTGAATAAAACTGGAAGATAGATTGTGTTGATTGATATTCTTGAGTTGCTATTGTATATCACGGCACGGTATGGCACAAAAAGGGACCTACAGATTAGAACTTTCAAAATGAGGCTTACAAGTGATCATGGAAAGAATATGGCTTTATGAACTCAATTTTTGGAAGCATATAGATTGTATTGCTCGAACATTGTGACTATTTTGATAGTCAAATTTAGTATACAGTGTATGGTCTAATTTGGCAGTGTTGCCACTTTGATTTGGTAAACTATAATGTGTAACCTAATTTTGTAAAGTTGGGGGGTCCTAATCCTAGGCAACTCCTTATTGCCCTTTTTGATAATGGTAGATTATAGTGTGTAGTCCAATTTGGTAAAGGTCCTACTTCCAAGTAGCTCCTTATTGCCTCAGGTTCTTGGATGTTGTATCCAGATGCCTAGCTATGTCAACTAATTAGAAGAAGTTTAGATGGCATAGGATATTGATACCGATACATGCCACGTGCATGAGCATAGCATGCTGCATTGCTAGTAGTAAATGCTCAATTGGGCAAATGCATATGTGAAGTTGAACCTACAGGTTATAATTGAAATGTTTCAGTTGTGATATGCAGTATTGTTTATCATATTATTTATATTATGTTGTTTGTTATCTACTCTCACTCAGCATCAATAGCTGAGGGGATAAAATGTTTTATCCACAAGTTAACTGCATCGTGAAGGACCCAACATTAAAGGGGGATATATATATTTTGAGAGCATGAGTTAGAGTCATCAACTTTTGTATGGTGCTTGTACTAAGTCAAGAATCCTATTACTATGAAGATGATAAATGCAAAAGCCGGTCATGTTTTGATGTAAATATTATATTGTACACATAAGTTATAAAAGAGAATCTAGCTGAACTTCAATGTAGTAACCCCTTTATCATGTAAATAATGTTGTCTTTTGATGATGAGCAAATTGATTTAAGTTTTCAACTGGTATTCCTATGTAATGGTGCATCCAGTGCTATATCGGGATGTGATAGCTCCTATGGTAGATGAGACTGACCAACAGTGAAAGTAGGAGCCACAAGTAGAGGAAAATTGTCAATAAACTCTGCTACATTCTCAAAATGCACCACATGTGTAAATACTAGTAGATGGGAGGATTGAGCACTTAACTACCCATCTACCATAAAGAGCAATAGCAAATATGAGTCTACAAGATTTAGAGGACTACATTAGGAAATTAACCATGAAAGGGGCTTCTAAGAAGGGAATTGATGCCAAGGGTAGAAAGGAGAACCCTTTCATTCAAAGCATTGTAGATGAGGTCCTTTCATTAAGTGTTCAACTAACCCAATTTGACATGTATGATAGAAAAAAGGATCTAGATGACTATTTGAACACTTTTCAGATGTTGAAAGAACTCTATGGCATGTTCAATGCAATTGCCTATAAGGTCTTTCCTTCTACTTTATGGAACTTTGCCAATAACTAGTTCAGTTCGTTGAAGGTAACCTCTATTTCCTCTTTTTGACTAGTTAGTTGATGAGTTCCACTAATATTTCCTAACCAATAAACCCTAGCCAAAGATACTTCACTCCTAATCTTAGTTAAGTAAAAACCTAGAGAATCAATCAAAGATTATGTCCATAGGTTTAACTGATTGATGATCAAAATCATAAATTGTGACAAGAGTATGGCTCTTTATGCTATCTATAGAGGAGTCAAGGAAGATTTAGACTACTCGAAGTCCCTTGCAAAGCACCCACCGACCTCTTTAGATGACTTTACTAGAAGGTTGGAGAAATTCATACATTAAGAGGATCAGATGCAAGCTAGAAGAGAGATTAAGAAAGACAAGTATGATAGAAGGTCAGAAAAGGATAAGGGGTTTGTAAAGGATCAATTTGGAAAAAATGAAGAATAATCCTATGAGAAAGAACTCTAATAAATATTGTGACTTTCATGGAGATTGAGGTTATAATATGGACGAGTGCATACATTTGAAAAATGCACTTGAGGATGTTGTCCAAAGGAGTTATATGAGGAAGTTCGTGATAGATGGAGAGGAGCAAATTGAATGACCTACTCAAAGAAGGAGGATTGAGCAGCAACTTCGGAAAGTGGATGCCAAACCTAATAATTGAGATCTAGTAGTTTAAGACAATAAAAGGAGAGATAACCAAACTCCAAGAGGTATTATAAATGTGATTTTCGGTAGACCAACTAGAGGGAATACTTTGTCCATGATAAGTTCGTCTGACATGTAGGAAAACCACATGTTGAACTTAAGAGGAAAGAGACATAGAGTTGATGACATGATAACCTTTTTAGAGAAAGATATATAAGGAGTCCAATTCTCTCATGATGACACATTGGTCATTATAACTAGGTTAATAGAGTTTGAGGTCAGAAAAGTGATGGTCGATATAAGGAGCTAGACCGATATAATTTTCAAGCACACGTTTGATTAAATGTGACCTAAGCATGAAAATTATAGGATGCAACTGTACAAGTACAATCTATATGGGTAAAACAATCAACTAATGAAAGTGAAAGGAGTAGTTACCTTGACCTTACAGATTAGGGATGATGAGAATTTTATGGAGATGGAGATTGACTTCATGATAGTAAACCATCCTTCACCTTATAATAGCGTAATGAGCCAACCTTCCATTAACACTTTTAAGATGGTGGTGTTGTCAAACCATCAAAAGGGAAGTTTCTAACTTCTACTAGAATGAGGACATGTTATGGGGACCAACAATTAGCCCAAGCTTTGTAATTAAAAGCTCTAAAGAGGGATCAAGTCTATAATATTGAGTAAGGCACAAGAAACCACTTGAAAGCAAGAAGGGAACCTAAAGAGGAGACATTAACAATTCAATTGAGTGACAATCTCAAGCATGTTACCAATGTTGGAGCTAATATGCTAGTCAACATCTAAGAAAATATGGTACGTTTCCTCCAATCTAACAAAGATAACTTTGCCTAGTCTCCTTCCAATATGCTTAGGAGCTCAAATTAGTATGCATTATTATTGATCTTTTGGAGTATCCTAAAAGGTCTTTTAGCTCTAGCAAACAACTTATTCCTCCTCTTATTAGGGAATCTTTCCTTACTCAAGTGTACCCATACTTTGTTATCAAGCTGAAACTACTTGGTCTTCCTTCTTTTTCCTTTCTCCTTTAGCTTCCTAATGGTTCAATCAATTTGTTGGGTGACTCATTAGTAGATCTGCTGGACAAACTGAGCTTTAGTCCTTACTTTTGGATCTTCTTAGTCAATGGGCGACATTGAGTTGTGATCGAGGAGTAGTTCGAGGTTAAAACCATAGATAATCTCAAATAGAGTGTAACCATTGGTGGCATGTACTGTCCTGTTGCAAGCAAATTCAACCATAGGCAAGCAGACATCCCAATCGACTAGATTCTTCCCTACTATAGCTTAGAGTAGTGATCCTAAGGTGTAGTTGACTACCTCTGTCTAGCCATCGGTTTAGGGATGGCAAGAGGTATTGAACAATAGTTTGGTTCCTATCCAATGCTAAAGGGTTCTTCAAAAATGGCTTAGAAATTTTTTATCCCTGTTTGAGACCACACTACTTGGTACTCTATGCAAGCAAACTACTTCCTATAAAAACAAAGAAGCAATAGCCCAAGCATTATTAGTTTTGGTGTAAGGCATGAAATTTGTCATTTTATTAAACCTATCCATGACAACCATTACAAAATCTTTGTCTTAGGCAGTTTGGGGTAATTTGAGAATAAAATCCATACTTAGATCAGCCTATGGTTTAGTCGAAATAAGCAATGGCATTACCTTCCCTTATTCTACTTGAATCTTTGCTTTCTTATAGATGCCACATCTCTCAATCACATGACATACATCAGGCTTCATCTTAGGCTAGAAGAATCTATCATTCAACAACTCATATGTTCTTCATTATCTAAATTGTCTAGAAAGTCCTCTACTATAGGCTTCTCTCACCAATAGCTCTCTTATCAAAGAAGTCAACACACAAAACTTATCACCTTAGAACAGATAGCCATCCTCCACATAGTACTCATCTACTATTCTTCCTTCTCCATAGTAGTTATATAAGGGGCCAAAATGAGGGTCATTTTAATATTGCTCTTTAATGCTTGCAAATCCTAAAAGTCTAGTTTACAACTTAGTGAGAAGAATATGCTTCCTAGATACAATATCAATTGCTACATTATTCTTATTTTGCTTATATTTGTTGATGAAATTAAATCCCTCCAAAAATTCAACCCATTAAGCTTGGCGTTTAGATAGCTTTGATTGGCTCCGCAAATATCCCAAGGACTCATGGTTTGTGTATACAACAAATTCCTTTAGTAGAAGATAATGTTGCCACATGTATAGAGCTCGAATTAGGGTCAAAAGTTCCTTGCCTCATTTAAATCTAGTGGTATCCTAACTTCAAATTTATCTTGCTAAATACTTTGGCACCACTCATTTCATCTAACATATCGTCTAGCTACAATATAGGATGTCGGTACCTAAATCTAGTAATATCCGAACTTCAAATCAATCTTATTGAATACTTTGGCACCACTCATTTCATCCAACATATCATCTAGCCATGGGATGGGGTATCGGTACTTGATCTTAATCTTGTTAAAAACTCTATTGTCTACACACCAAGCCAACTTAGCTTGTAATTTGCTCTCTTAAGTTGGGGCCATGGGGTTTAGGGTGATTTTCATACCATCTTTCTTAAACACATAAGTGTTCCCAAATCCATCATGCATAACCCTTCAGTCAAAAAGTCATGGTCTGCCTAACAACACATGAGATGCATACATAGGCAATACATCACAAAGAATTTTATCAAAATAATTCCCAATTGAGATCGACAGCAACACTTGCTGTGTGATAAGTAGTGTTTCCTTCTCATTCAGCTAATGCAACTTATATAGTTTTGGGTGTGAAATGGTGGGCAACATGAGTTTCTTAATTAGGTCAATAGGCACCACATTAATGCAACTCCCACTATCTACCATACAAGCCTGATCATTTACCTTACAAGTGATGTAGAATAAGTTCTCTCTTTGCTCCTCCTCAATAAAGGGTTCTAAACTCATTACATGTTAGACAACCACAATCAACTTATCTAAGTCTTTTGTAAATACATTTTCCTCAATCAGTTCAGTATTAACCTCAACCTCATCTCCTACTTCTTTTTCCTCCTTTAGTTCTTCATCTTTGCTATCTACTTTAACCTTTAGGACATCTCCATTGATAATCATGGTCCTTCAATTCGATTACAGAGTGACCATATGCCCAAACTCTTGTCACTTAAAGTACTTAATCTGGCTCATCTTCCTCTGAAGTTCTTGACAGCACTTCACCATCGATTGGTCAACCCTTCTGTTCACTCAGACATCTATCCTTCTAGTCTGCTTGGCAACTTGTTAGGCTCAATTACTTCCCTAAACAAGTCAGCTTGAATGACTAGGTTAGCTTATTGGAGGTCAGCTTAACCGGTTCCTCCTCTACCTCTCTACTTCCTAGGTTATTCTCATAGCCTCATCTAACGTAGTGAACTATTTAAGTTCCACAACATCTCAAATGTCGTTTCTTAATCCAGTAAGAAACCTAGATATTGTTTATGTCAATGGTTCATCTACCTGACATCAAATCATAAGCATCTTAAACTCTCGAATGTATTCATCAACATTTTAGCTCCCTTGCATAGCTCCTAAAGTTTAACAAAAGTATCTTATAGGTAAGTATCTATCTTATTCCTAAGAATTCTTTTCATCTCTAGCTAGGTACTAACCTCTCTATATCATTCTCGCCTCCTCATTATTTGGAAGTTCTTCCACCATAATGCAGCATACCTAGAGAATTCTACAGCAACAATCTTCACTTGTTCATGGTCCTCAAACTAATAATAGTCAAAGACATGCTCAACCTTTTCCTCCTAATCCAAATAATCGTCTACATCCTTAGAACCATTGAAGCTTGGAATTTGAATCTTCACATGGTCGGTAACTCAGGGTGCTCCAATGCATCCTTCTTCCTCATTGAACTCTTCTTCTTCTTCTTCTTCTTCATCCATATCACCTAAGTCAATTCTCCTTTGTACTCATCCTCCTACTCCTCTAACTTGAGCTTATCTATTTGGGTTCTATTCTCTTACTAGTTAAGCAGCTTCAAGAATGTTCTGTACGGCTTCAGCGAGTCAATAAGCCAATGTATGAACAACTCTAGTCAAATTGGCTATGAGGTTAGCTACCTCATCAATTTGTTTATCTATACTTTTAGGGGTGTTCTAAGGTTATCATCCATGGCAGACAACACCACTATTGCCATCTCCAATACTAGCATTAACATTAGGATCTATCATTTTCTTTGAAAAAACTCAGCAACAAAACTCAAAATCCAAGAAACAATAGACATTGCTCCTCCAAACCAAATAACTATACATACAATCACTCAAAAGAACGACAAACCCAAATGAAAAACTTTCTCTATTTTCATATATTTGAAATAGGGCAAAATAGAGTGTACAATGATAGTAAACTACTATACCCTTTTACTTACTCAAACGCTTATGGTGAGTCTATACAACATCATCACATAACCACAACAACACTACCTTACAAAAGCTTAAATACAACTTTCCCAAACATATCTCTACTCTGATACCAAGATGATACGAACCAGTCAAAAGACCAACAAAGACAGTTGTTGGGGTGGGTCTAAGCTTATAGAATGCTTAAAGAACGAAATGGCAAGTACATGAAAATAGGAAAAGTAAAGAAGCAAACCCTCGAATAGCTCTAAAGATATGACACATTAGAGAACTTTTGAGGGGCTCAACTTAATATGATACACGAGCCTATCCAATGAAGGTATTCACCACGTAGCCTTATTTAAAGGTTATGATAAGAGTAAAGTAAACAAGTTAACAAAGAGCAATGTTCACACAAAGGGAAGAAATATATTCAATATCTAATGTATTATGTTGTAGCTATCTTTACAATGGGTATTTATACTCGAAATACTAGGGCATCCTACTTAAAATGAAAAAGACAAAAAAGGGTAATACCTAAAAGAAGTATGGTACAAGGAATGGTAAAGGGGTGCAATTGAAAATACAACAAAAATGGTTATCTCATACGAAGGATTTTGTCATGTAATTGCTTAGATACGTAGATCCCTATGGATAGGTGACTTTTTGATAGAAAAAAGACAAACTATAAGTTCAGGTTGGTGACTACCAAGCTGAGGTGCCTAGCAAAGGTGGTAAGTTAATGCGGCTGAGCTGAGCAGATAATTGTTTCAAAGTGAATTCACCTTGGACATATTTAGTACGGCTCAGATTCAAGTTTGCTAAGCAGATGGTTAGATGAGTCGAGTTGTTGTTCAAGTGCAGTTTAAGTCGACAACTAGAGACAATTAATTAGTAGAAGGGGGTTCAACTCGGCTAGGGCATTAGGTCAGTAGACTATAGAATCTCGAACTCTTCGGTTATGGGGCATAAGGAGAGAATTCTCTTAGCCATGCTTTCTAACCCTTAGGCTCCAGCTTAGGTCAAGGATCCAGTAGTCTGACTCCTATCAGTAAAGTACAGCTTAAAACATAGTGCTCTTGAAATTCACTATCGACTTAGAGAGGTGTATAAGGATCAAATACTTAGACTTTATTGTGGAGTTTACTAAAACCAAGAGAATTGTTACAAAGAGTACACAGCCAACTTGGAAGCTATATATTGATGACTCATCCACTTATAAAGGAAGTGGCATAAGTTTAATTTTGAAAGGTACGATGGGAGCTCAGATTTCTTATGCTTTGAAGTTTAGATTTCTAACTAGCAACAATAAGTTGGAATATGAGGTACTATTGGCAGGAATGAAGTTAGCTAAAGAATTCGAACCAAAGCTCTTGGATGTGCTTTCTAATTCCCATTTAGTGGTTAAGTAGGCCATAGGAAGTAGCATGACCAAAAACAAAAATATGGTCAAGTATTTACAATTAGTAAGGGAGATTGGGTCAAACTTTGAAGTTTAGTGACTGATGAAAATTCTAAGGGTAGAGAATCATGCAGTAGAAAAATTGTCCATGATGGCTACAAGCATACCAAATTAGGAGGAGAGGATTTTCATCAAATACTTGCTTGAGAAAAGCATAGAAAGATAGCCAATAAAGTGTTTGGAGGTTCAACAGAAAGATATGGAGTATTGTTAGATGGATCTTATTATGGAATATTTAAAGGATGAAGCTTTGCCTTGAGATACTAAGAAGCTCGAAGGCCCATATATAACACAGCCAATTTTACAATTGTTAATGGAAATTTATACAAGTAGGGTTTGAGTATGCCCTACCTAAGGTGCATATGACTATTAGAAGTAGAGCAAGTCCTCTTCAACCTACAATTTGGAGAGTGTCATAATCACATTAGGGTTAGATCTTTATATGTAAGGGCATTGTAATTAGGGTGTTAGTGGTGTACAATGAAGGGTGCACTCCATTTAGTTCAAACTTCGTGATCACTATCAATGGAATGCCCCAATAGAGAGAACTTTGAGCTCAAATTTGATTCCTCTCACCAATTCTTGGCCTTTTGCCTTGTAGGATTGAATATACTCATTCCATACCTAAAGACAACCAACAAAAGGCAATACATTATTGTGGTATTGGATTACTTCACAAAATAGGATGAAGCTAAGGTTGTAGCAAGCATAATAGAGTGGAGCATAAAGGCTTTCATGGTTAGCAATATCTTAAGTAAGTTTGGGATACAATATGCTACAATAACAAATAATGGGCTACAGTTTGATAATAATAAGTTTCTAGAATTTTGTGAAGCTTAGCAAATAAGGTTGTGCTATACATCTACTGCACATCCTTAGAGGAATGGTTAGGTGGAGGTGATGAACAAGGTTATCTTTCAAAGTTTGAAGAAAAGAGTAGATCAAGTTGGGAGCAAATGGCAAACGAATTGCCAAATGTTTTGTAGGGATATAGGACCATATAGGGGGCCTCAACAGGTTACACTCCATATCAGTTAGCTTTTGGGTCGAATGCTGTATTGTCAATTAAGCTTTAAGTGGAAAATGCAAGAGTCTAAGCATACACCCCTAAGTATAATGATATAAGCCTCCAATCTAATTTAGATACCATTTATGAAACATGAGCATTAGCCAAAACTCATCACCCTACTTATCAACAGTAAGCAACTTGGTACTATGACAAATAGGTCAGGCATAAATGCTTCTAACCTGGAGATTTAGTATGTAGGAAGCTTAAAGCATTAGGAGTAAGAGAATGTTAAGGGAAACATACCCCTACTTAGGAGGACCCTCGCTAGAGTGAAGAAAGTGGTAAGGAATGGACATACCTACAAGTTGGAAAGGCTTGAGGAATAGCTAATCTTAAGGCATGGAATGTTGACAACTTTAAGCAAACTTTAAGTAATGGACATCTGGAAGAGGATATGTTTGCTCATTTCCTTATGTGTTTTGTTATTATCTGTTTATCTGGTTTTTGGTGTGTTTGTAAGTGGACTTGCTCTATAAACTTGTTGAAATGTTTGTTTCTAATTAACATGTTGTGTGAGGTTAGGACTGATAATCCAACCTTGTTCCTTGGTAATTATATGATGAAATTATGTTTTGTGAGGTTGAAGCCAATGGATCGACCTAGTTTATTTCCAATATATCATGTAATGAAGTATTTGTTTATTCAAAATTGTTCGATTTTATTATTTACTTTAATATAGCACTTTTTGCAAAAGCATGAACATAATTGCAAACAATGATATAATCTTTACCCAACCTTTGATAAGATAGAACTTAAAAAATCTCTAAGCCCTATCAAAGTGTGACGAGCGAGTCATAAAATAGTAAATCCCTAAATCATATATTTGACGAACGATGGGAAAAGGGTATCATAAGATCTCTAAGTCCTAAGAAAGGATAGCGAGAGGTAAAAGCATTAAGCTCTTTTAAGAGTGATAGGCATAGTAGCTATAAATCCTCTTAAGAATGATAAGCTATTTACAAGTCTCTAAGTCTTCAGTTGACAACAGGAATAATCCTCTAAGTCTAATGAGTAGACGATAAGCTGTCATAAACTTAATCGCTCTAAGTCTAACGAATAGATGATGAGCTATTTAGAGGCCTTAAGATATCAACTAGTGATGGGCCTAAAATTTTAAATCTACTAAGCAAGTCACAAGCTATTTAATGGCCTTAAGGTATAGGTACAACTATTAAGTTTGATTAGGGAACAAATAATCTACTATCAGTTTATGTGTTTTAAATCAATTGCATGGGTAGTCCTTGACAGGCTCTTAAATTACTAAAATGCGAGAGTAATACTCTAAGCCCTATAACAAATAGGGGTGACGAGATAAGTAATGATCCAAATCATTCGATAACCAAATAAAAGCTTATGAGTACTACCAAGAAAATTCATCGAAGAAGTTAGCAAATAAATATATAAATGTTTAACAGCGTAAGAATTATTTAAAAGTTCAAACTAAAAGATACAGAAAAGATCTTTCACAAATCATGGGCAAGAGTTAAGTAAAGTGATCATTATATGAAGCAAAGGTCAACATATCAACCTACAAATATGTTAGAAACAACAATAAAATAGATAGAGAAAAGTTTTTCTTCTTAGGTTTGGTTAGTAGTAGGTATCTAATCATTAGAAGCTTGAACATGAATAGGTTAAGGATCAATAAAGGGATCAGGAGTAAGAGGCTTAAGGAGTTCAAGAGTGTTACATGATTCTTCTGTATTGGCAAGGTCTGCTACAAGGATATCAACATCTTCACCTGGTTGGTCTTCTACCTCAGCCTCACCAATGTTGGCTTCATCTATAAGAGCCTCTTTCATACGACCTCATCTAGCAAAGTCTAGACAACTTAGGTTGTAGTTAAGGTGATGGATAAAGACCTCCTCCTTAGCAAAGTTTATCCCATCCAACATTTTTTGCAACATCAAGCTTTTGTATTCCTAACTCTCATGAATGTCCTAGTAGGCTTTTTGGTAGGTTAAGCCATGTTCCTTCTCCATATCGGTCATTTTTGTCTTCAACTTTTCATATGAGCTCTATAGGTTAGCAACCTCCTTGATATGTTTGCTTTTGAGGCTTTTTACCTCATTTTGTTTCCCTTAGAGGTTAGGCACCAACTAAGAACATTTTTTCTACTCTTCCACCAAAGCTATTTCATTCTCTTCCCAAGCCTTAGACTCTCCCTTTGCCTTCTCCTTCTAGGTTTTGAGATCATCCTCTATTTTTGCTCTCTCTTCCTTTAGTTTGGCCTTCTCAATGCCCCATCTTTCTTGGAGGTTCTCTTTCTCAACCTCTACACTAGCTACTTAATTCTTGGCCTCCTCAACAATTTAAAAGGAAAAGGAGTTTTTAGCTTAAGGAAATTAAAAGAAAAGTAAAAATAGATTAGAATAGAGAGCTTATGGCCTTCTTCTCTTCATCTAAGGCCTCAGCTATCATCATTAAATGTTGGGAATTCGAGAAAGTTAAAGTAAAGTCAAAGCAAAGTTAGATAAAAAGTTAGCTAAGCCTAATTCTAAGAGGTTAGGAAAGGGCTTACATCATAATGGCTAGAAGTAACGAGATGTAACAAACTATCAAATCTAGAGTTATGGCAAAGCTTAACAATATTTGTCAGTGGCTAAACGTCTTAAGGAAGATAGATGCCTCTTATTACCTCTAAAGCAACTCGATAGTTCCCTAAAGCATGGTTAACTATGTTAATGCTCCAACAAGGAAAAATGCTACAAGACCTCAAGGTTTTGTTTCTTGAAAGGGGCAATGGAACTTGAAATTCTAAATGGGGCCTCTCTACCTTCATTCAAATTTTTCTTAGTTGCCCTTTGGTTTATCATTTTTAGGGGTCATCCCCTTCTTCAGACCTCTTTCCAATGGTGAACTATCGTGGGTATTAGGTAGCTTCCTTAGTTCAATGACCTCTATAACCTTCCTCTTAGTAGCAGTCTTGGACTACTAGGTCTCCTTGGTACCTTTTGCCTATTGAGTTCCATTAGTGGCTTAAGAAGAGGTGGATTTTGCCACTGGTTTCATAGGTACCTTTGTTGGGGCTTTTTTTGGTGATTTGGCTGGTGGTTTTCAAAGAGCTTAATTAGGAGTTTTCTTAAGATCTTCTTTCCTCTTTGAGCGATTAGCCTTTAGCTTGAAAAACAAATCCTTGGAGGTGTAATATCTGAGCGACATGTCTTGATGTGAATCAAGCTATTGGACCATTGACTCACAACTAAGCCTGAGGATTAGAAGGACTGGTAACATGAATCCTCTTGCTCTAGCCAACTCCTACCGAGGTCGAGTATCTCCTTGCTAACCAACTCTACATGCCAAGTTGAGTGACTACCAATTTCTCAGTAATTATGCGCCAAGAGACAAAATGCCAAGACAGCTACCAACCTTCACCCTCTTACACTCATGCTCGAGCCGATCACTTGCTTAACTTCATGTTTGCTGAGAGGTCGAGAGAACGACACTGGACGAATCTTCAATCACCCCTACTTGGGCAAGCAACTTGCCCGTACTCTTTTGTCTACATCATCCAACGGCATCACTAATGTAATACTGCCACATGTATAGGACCACATGAAGGATCTACTACACCAATCATTACTTTTCTTAAATATTCATTTCTAACCTTTTGTATTTTTGTACATTACTTCTTTAGGGTAATACATTTTTTGTCTTTTCTCTTTTGGGTAATTGCCCTAGCTTATTGGGTATAAATACCTCTTATATCTGTAGCTGTAATTATCATATTGACATTAATACACTTAACATTTTTTTCCTCTCATAAACACTGCCTATTTACTATCATTTCATCTCTTCCTAACCCTTAAGCAAGGCTAAGTGGCGAGTAACCTCATTAGACCAATTTCTACGTCATATTGAGTTGTACCGTAAGTCTTCAGAAGTTCCATTGGTGTATCATATCCTTTGGAGCTATTCGTGGGTTTTTGCTGATCATTTGATTCACTCTCTCATACATTTCCCCATCACTCCTTTCAAGCTTTCGGTTAGCTTAAACCTATCCCCACCATCCCTACAACCGACCTTGTCTATTCTTGGCTATGGTCTGCATCATCTTAGTATTAGAACAAAGGTTTCATTTAAGTTGTAGTTTTTGTTTTAAGTTCTATTTATACTCTATTTTGCGTATGTGAAATAGAGTAAGTTACTGTATTCGTTTAATTGCCGTACTTATTAGCTATTACTTTTCTGGTTTGTAGAAGTGTTTGCTAAAACACCTAATTGAAGAGTTTAAGCTTTGAATCTACAGAGAAAATGACTGACCTAAGTGTGAACATTGGTGTTGGAGATGACAATAGTGGTGTTGTCCACTATGGTTAACAGTCTTAGGGAACCCCTATGAGTAATGACAAGAGACTTAATGAGGTGGCTAACCTTTTGGTAGATTTAACCCAAGTTGTTCATGCGTTGTCTTGCCAAATGATTGAAGTTGTGCATAATACCTAACCAATTATTCAACCTACAAGAGGTCAAAACCTAGCAAGGCCAGTTCGAGGTAGAGGAGTAGGTAAACGAGTAATATGAAGGATAGACCTAAGAGAACTAGATGAAGAGGACGAGGAAGAGTATTTTAAAGAAGAGTAAGCTCGAGTCTGTAAAGCATCTGACCATGTAAAGCTTCAAATTCTAAGCTTCAATCAATTTAAGAGTGTTGATGAATATTTAGAATAGGAAGAGAAAGTGAAGCGTATTTTTTACTATTATCAGTATGAGGATTACGAGAAAGTAAGAACTGCTGATATTAAGTTCTCTAGATATGTCACCATGTAGTGGAAGAATTTCCAAGCTATGAGGAGGTAAGAAGACTACTGAGAGATTAATACTTGGCTAAAGATGAAAAGAATACTTTAAAATAGATTTATGCTAGATACTTATCAACAAGATACTTTTACTCGACTTCGGGAGCTGAGATAACAAGGCCGAGTAGTTGACGAGTATGTCCAGGAATTCCAAATACTCATAATCCGATGTGAAGTGGAGGAACCACCAATACAAACAATCTATAGATTCTTTACTGGGTTGAGAGGTGACATTTGAGACATTGTAGAACTCTAACGATTTATCATAATGGATGAAGCCATTATAATAGCCTAACAAGTAAAGAGGTGAAGAAGAAGCTAAGTACCGACTAAACTACTAACTAGCCTGTTAAGACAAGGAAGTTATTGAGCTTAGTCAAATACCGAGCCAATCCAAAAGGTGGATGTCCGAGTCAAGTAGAAAGGTTAACCTTATAGTGACATGTCAACCTAAACTTAAGTGCTTCAAGTGCGAAGGGTTTGAACATATGGTTGCTCAATGCCCGAATCAAAGGACTATGGTCATTAAGGGAGACGTCCTAAAGCTAAAGGTAGAAAGTACTAATGAGGAACCTGAAGAGGAGGAGAGCACTACCGAGAAAGAAGCTATTGAGTAAGAACTGATTGAAGAGGATATGTTTGCTGAGGACTTGGATTAGTTAGTCCTGGTTGTCCAGTGCGCAATGAACTTAGAACCCTTACAAGAGGAAGAGTAAAGAGAGAACTTGTTTCATACCACCTATTGCGTAAATAATCAAATGAGTGCATTAATTATGGATAGTGGAAGTTGCACCCATGTAGCATTGACTGATTTGATCACAAGGTTGAAATTGCCAACTATTGCACACCCGAGGCCGTACAAGTTGCATTGGCTAAGTGAGAAGGGAGCACTCTAAGTCACTTAGCAAGTACTACTACTGATCATTATCAAAAATTAAACTGATGAAATTCCCTGTGATGAGGCCCATGTATGCCTCTCACGTGCTACTTAGTCGACCATGGCTATTTAATAGGAAAGTTATCCATGAAGGGTACAAGAACACATATATGTTCAAGAAGAATGACCGAAAGATTACGCTGAACCCAATGCTACCGAGTCAAGTTAACAAATTGCAAACAAAACTTACTCGTAGATCAAAAAAGGCTTTGGTGATGAGTAGAGCTAAACTTCGAAAGGCCCTTAAAGCTAATGTGCTAACCCTCATGTTGGTTAAGCAACTATTAGAGTAAAATGAGCAAGGTGAACTACCCTAAGAGGTAAAAGAGTTGTTAGATAAGTATGCTAACTTGTTCCTAGAACAGTTAATCGAAGGACTATCCCCTATTCAAGGCATCAAACATTACATTGACTTAATACCCAGCGTCATACTACCGAATAAGCTAGCCTATCAAATGAGTCCCAAGCAAGCTTCTAAACTCTAACAACAAGTCAACGAGCTACTGGAGAAAGGTAATGTTAAGGAGAGTCTCAACCCTTGTGTTGTTCCGGCATTTCTAATGCCAAAAAAGGATGGTATCTGGTGGATGTGTGTTGACAACCGAGTCATAAACAAAATAACAATCAAATACAGGTATCCAATCCCCAAGTTGGAAGATATGCTGGATGAATTGAGTGGAGCTAAGATCTTTAGCAAGATCGATCTAAAGTCTAGTTACCATCAAATTTGCATAAGGCCAGGAAATGAGTGGATGGTCATGCCATTTGGCCTGTCGAATGCCCTGAGCACTTTCATGAGGTTGATGAACCATGTATTAAGACATCTAATAGGTAAGTGTGTTGTGGTATATTTCAACAATATCCTTGTGTATAATACTGATATGTTGAGTCACTATAAACATCTCTAAGCCGTACTAAATATCCTCCGTATTGAGAGATTATTCAACAACCTTAATAAGTGTTGTTTTTACCAAGAGGAAATGATATTCTTGAGTTAGGTAGTAAGTAGAGGAGACTTATAAGTGGACAATGAGAAAATTTAAGCAATCGTCAAATGGCCAATCCCTACTACTTATGCCGAAGTGAGAAGTTTCCATGGACTAGCTTCCTTTTATAGAAGATTCATAAAAACTTTCATTACCCTCGCTACATCCCTTACTAAGCTGATAAAGAAGAATATCAACTTTCGATAGAGAGAAAAGGAAGAGAGGAGTTTTGCCAAGGTAAAGGAAAGATTGACCTCTACCTCAATGTTAGTTGTACCTAATTTCGAGAAAACATTTAAGCTAAAGTGTGACTCGTTAGGCATTAAGATAGACACTATCTTAATGTAAGAAGGCTGACCAACTGCTTACTACAGTGAGAAGCTTATAGGACCTCAACTAAACTACTTCATATATGACAAAGAGCTCTTAACACTAATCCGAGCACTACAAGTGTGGCGTATTACCTATTGCTGAGAGAATTTATCATCTACACTAACCATAAGTCTCTAAGGTATCTCCGAAGTTAGACAAAATTGTCAAAGCGACAAGCAAGGTAAGTTGAATTCCTTAAAGGGTTCAACTTTGTAATAAAATACAAATAAGGGAAGAGCAACATAATTGCAAATGCTCTTTCGAACAGGCATGTACTGTCAACTAAATTGCAAACTAGATTGTTTAGGTTTGCTAGCATTAAGGAGCAGTATTCGGGTGATCTACAATTCAAACCCATATTTGCGTGATGTATTAACAGAAGGATAGTGGATGAGTACCCTATAGAGGGTGGGTACTTGTTCTGAAGGGGAAAATTGTATGTGCCAACCTGCTCTCTATAAGAATCACTTATCAGGGAAGCCCATAGTGGAGGACTCTCTGGGTGTTTTAAGGAGAAAAAGACTTATGAATTGTTGAATGGCAGTTTCTTCCAACCGATAATGAGACAAGACGTGCACCACATTGTAGAAGGTTGTGCCATATGCAAAAGGGCTAAGTGTCGAGCCAAGCAAGGGAAAGTAATGCCTTTGCTTGTTTCGACAAAACCATGGATCAAATTGAGCATAGACTTTCTTCTCGGACTACTACGGACTATTCAAAGGAAAGATTCTATAATGGTCCTCATCGATAGGTTCAGCAAGATGGTACACTTTGTACCCTGTTCCAAAACTAATAACGCTTCGGTTATTGCTTCTCTTTTCTTGTAAGAAATTATTAGACTATACGGCATGTCAAGAAGTATAGTATCAGACAGAAACCCAAAGTTCTTAAACCATTTTTGGAGAACTATGTGGCAATGGATGAAGACCAAATTGCTATTAGTACTTCTTATCACCCCCAAACAGATGGCCAAATAGAGGTAGTCAATACTTGGCTAATTAAGACATCTTTTTACTAGTGATTGAATTTGCTTACAACCAAATAGTACATGACACTACCAAGCAAACCACCTTTGATGTTATCTATGGTTTCAATCCTGAGTTGCCCTTCGATTACAACCTTGTACCTGAATCCAAACGAGAAGACCTTAACGTAAGAGTTCAAGCACAATCCCTTCAGCACATCTACAACAAAGTCACTCAACAGATTGACCAGGCTGCTAGAAGGCTATGAGAAAAAGCTAAGGGTAGGATGGCTAAACAATTCTAGTTGAAAGACTTGGTGTGGCTACATCTTAATAAGGAACAGTTCTCAAGCAAGAGAAGAAACAAGCTATCTACAAGAACTAAAGGACCCTTTAAGATCCTCCAAAAGATTAACAACAACACCTACAGGCTGGAGCTACCCGAAAATTATGGGGCATTTGATACCTTTAACATTACCGACCTCAGTCCATATCACCTTAACTGAAAGCTAATCGAAAATTATTCAGATTTGATCCTAAATCCAGATCAACCCAAAGGGAATGATGGGAATCAGGCTATTAGACCATTAACCCACAGCTGAGCCCAAGGAATAGAGGGGTTGGCAAGGCGAATCCTTCTACTCCTGTCGAGGTCGAATATCTCCTTACTAACCAACTTTACATGCCGAGCCGAGTGATTACCTATTTCTTGGTGAATGTGCGTTAAGAAACAAAATGCCGAGACAGTTGCCAACCTTCAACCTCTCAAACTTATGCCCGAGCCGATCACTTGCCCAGCTTTATGCTTGTCGAGAGGCTGAGAGAATGACATTGGACCAATCTTCAATCACCCTTGCCCAGACAGGTAACCTACCCACACTCTTTTGTCTACATCCTCTAATAGCATCGCCAATGTAACACTACTACATATATAGGACCACATCAAGGATCTACTGCACCAATCATTACTTTTCTTAAATATTCATTTATGCCCTTTTGTATTCTTATACATTACTTCTTTAAAGTAATACTATTTTTGTCTTTTCCCTTTTAGACAATTGAACTAACTTATTGGGTATAAATATCCCTTATATCTGTAGCCATAATCATCAAATTGAAATTAATACACTTAACATTTTTTTCCTCTCATAAACACTATTTGTTTACTTTCATTTCACTCTTATCCTAACCCTTAAGTAAGGTTAAGTGGCGAATAACCTCATTGGACCAATTCGTGTGTCATATAAAGTTATGCCGTGAGTTTTCGAAAGTTTTATTAGTGCGTCATATCTGTTAGAGCTATTCGTAGGTTTTTTCTTATCCTTTTATTTACTCTCTCATGCATTTTCCCATCACTCCTTTCAAGCTTTCGGTAAACTTGGACCCATCCCCGCAATCGGCCTTGTTTGTTCTTGGTTGCGGTCCACATTATGTTTGTAGCAAACTGTTTAAAGATTAGGTTGAGAAAATGTTAAAATATAAATAAAAGGACTTATAGACATAGCACCAAGCATAGTCAAGGAAGACCACTTAACTCCTGAAGTAAACATAGAGGTCCCCCCTCTTACGAACCCCTCTCAGCATGGCTAAATCACAAAAAGGTTATACCTTGGTCAACAACAACACCTTCATTATAGCCCTCGATATCCCCATCATGAGTGCCATTAGCACCTTTAGCCACTCCTGCCTTATCTTTAGGGAAGATTGGAGCATTTTGTGAATACTTTGAAATTATGGTGTCCGCATCCCAAAGGAACCAACTATGGTTATAGGCTTCCATAATTGTGTCATAAGCCTTCTTATCATTAGGGAGCAGTGGTTTAATGTTAGATTATCTAATGGGTTAACTATAAATAGTTGAGAAATCAAGCCTATTTACTGACCTAACTACTAGCCACTTCTTCTTCCAATCATGAATTGAAGACTCAAGCCTTATTAAGAACTTCCTACAAGGTTAGGCACATACATAAAACCAACCATTGCCTCTTTTCAATGTAAAGAAATACTAAAAGAAAGTCACTGTAGCCCTAACTTATAAATCCTCATAGATATATTCAAAAGCTACTAATAATCTATAAGAGTTTGGAGTAAGCATGGTTGGATAGATATGGTGATAAGTAAAATAAGATTTTTGAAAAAAAAAAAAAAAGAAGGGAAGGGAAACCTTAAACGAACCTCAAAATACTTTTCAAAGAGAGCAAATTCCTGATCCTTAAGCATAGTAATCCGCTTGTGATTGAGGCCTCTCATTGTATAGGTTCGGGGGGTAGAGTGGAAGTTGAGCCTTAGAGCATTGAACTCTTGCTCTGTGCTAGCAATACCGTTGGGGCTCATATTGTACTCAATTCTGGTGCATAAAGAAAGGGCCTAAGAATAACCCTCATTGTATGGAGGATAGTCATCAAATGGAACTTCTAATCTTCTATGACCTAATGACACAAATTATGGCTAAACCTATCAACCTAAATGAGTCCTAAAGGGAATCATCAATATCGAAATCCGTATGTACTAGGGGGTTCTTCATGAGGAGGAGAGTCACATACCCAATGCATAGTGCATAGCTCCTGGCTCTATCACTATATATATATGTCGAGTCGTCAAATTTGATGGTCAACATGCAAGGAAAGAAAGTAATGGGAGAATGAGTAGTGTTTAAAACAAGTAAGAGGAAAAGATCAGAAGCAAGAATAGTACAAAGAAATGAGAATGATGGCAATAAGGAAAGAGAGAGAAAGAAGAAGAAGGAATGTGAAATGAAGGAATAAAAACAAGAAAAGCAGTTATAGTTTTCTAGAAGTTGCAATTAGCGATTAATGTGATTCATCCATTTGTACGCGTGTAACCTAAATTTGACAGTTTCTATTGATGTGTATTCCCAAGAGTGACAAGTAGGTCCTCACATGGCTATGCAAATCCCAATAATAGGACATGGAACAACACAATGACAAGAATGAAACTTCCTTAACAAGTTAAACAAAAGTAGCTCAATATATAGAAGATAACTTATTACATTAAGAATAAAGCCAGAATAAGGAGCTCAGAGCTCGGATTCAAGAACTAACATATCTCCCAAAATCATTTTTCACAATGAACTTAAATTAAAATACCTAGTTGGAGAAAAACATAAGTACTCCCCTTGATGCACCCATCAAGAGGAGTCAAGGGACAAATGTTGATAGTGATTTCTCCCAAATGTCAAAACTAACCTAAATCAATGAGCACCTAACCTATCTATTTATTCTCACCCTCTTTTAACATTATTTTCGACCTCCCTTAGGCCTTTCATGGCGCCGATATTAGTTGGGGAAAGTTGATGAACTAAATGTGCTTGGGTAGAACCAAAAAACCAAATTAGAGTAGGTCGAATCGACCTTCTACAACTTGGGGTAGCTGGCCATAGCTCAACTCTTGACTTAGTCAATCCTAGAGGATTCAAATTTAGATATATGGTGCAAACAATTAGGTCTCTTGTAAAAATAACTACCCATCATCCACTATTACATTAGCTATGTCTCCCAATATCGGGAAGTAGTCTTAAATTCAAACTTACAACACGTGCAAATTTTGGAGGCAACCGTTACTGAATAAGAAATAAAGCTCAGAATACTACAGTTAGGTTCTTTTGAACACTTTACGCACTCTATTGGCCTTATTCTTATCCTAAATCCTTTAATCTAACCTATGCATCAAAATGATAATGCCAGAGTCACCTTGGCACCCCCCATAAACTAACTTTTTTTTTTCCCCCCATTTTGCAAAACAATCTTACTTGAAGTGTCCTATTTTTCCTAATATCAATTTCAAGTATCAACAATTTTCACTCTTGATTTCTTCTGTTTTGTTTTTTTCATATTTTCATTGGAGATTGTCGTGCACAACCACTAATAGGTCTTACTACTTACTTCAGCTAACTTTTTTTTCATTTTTTTTATTTTCCAAATTTTATATTAATTATTCCAATAATATATATGTATATATACATATTATTATATATATGTATACATATTTTTTTCCTAAATTTTAATTTTTTGAAAATTTCTATATTTTTTATTTAATTAAATTAGTTTATATGTATATCATTATATAATATTATTTAATTTTATAATGTTAATGCTGAGTGGATAGGAAATTAGACTTGTCGCACAATCATTGGCCGTTTACGTTGACTAGATTGATGGTATTATTGCAAGATAACTAAGGTAGGGATGGTGATAAACAAAGTCTCAATTGAGTGTACATTGAACAAGTCGAAATTATAGATGTAAAATTGCAAAAAATTGATAAAGTTCAAGCATAAACTGTAACAGTCTTCCAAATTTATAATGTATATTGAATAGGTTTTCATTTTTTAAGTTTCATGTGATCAAAAACCTTGTTGTTTGTGTTAGGTAAATGTCACATTTAATATTTATACTTTACTTATTTTTACAATTAACTACCTAAAACTTAAAAGTGTTAATTTACTACCTACAAATTTTTTTATGTCATTAAGTAGTGATTGTAAAAATAGGTAAAAGTTGGATACCAAATATCACGTTTATGCTATTTGTATTGGACTTGTATTTCGAATTAGTTCTGGTATATTGTTAGCGAATTTTTCCTTGTTCTTTGGAAGTGTTTAGAGACTTGTATCGATAAAATATAAATTGATATATAAAATATGGAAGGATACTTAAAAAGAAAAAGTATTTTCGATTTATATCCTCCCAGTCCTCTAATTTAATCACGGACAAGAAGTCGGCCAAAGCAGCAAAAGCTTCCTGTGTTTCGCCGGCAAGAAATTCCGTCCGCCTAGGAAAATCCATCCAAGATTCTTCCCAAGCGAGGCTCGCTTTGAACGAAACTATATTTAAGAACTAAATAGTCACTGATCCTTTTTGTTTATCAGCTTAGTTCGATTGATTTTCCCTCATAGTTATAGTGGCTCCATTTTAGTTTCGAGCTTTCAGTTTTGTATATAGTGGATGTTGTCCCTCCATCCCGCACATTGCTGTTGTTATCATTCCTTTAGTTAAATAAATATTTTAATGGAAAAGAAAAAAAGGAAAAAAGAAAAAAAGAAGAAGAAAGATAACTTATTATGTCGGCAGACATCATTATACGACATGGTGGTGACGCAAGGAAGGAGGATAGTGTGACAATGAACAATGTTAAACAATGCTTGGCAAGATCAATAAGCTCATCAATCCAATGAAATTAACAATAAGAGTAATCATGTTTTGTAGTTTAGCTCAAGAGCCAAACAAAACTGAACCGAACCTCAGTTGAAATGATTGAGATCATGTACGTAATAATCTGAACCACTTTTAATATTTCAAGACTTGAACAATCTACTTCCAAGTACAATTCAATTTGATTAAGTTTGACTCAAGGGCTTCAAGTACAATTCAATTTGATTAAGTTTGATTCAAGCACTTCAAAACATCATGCTCTTTTTTATGATACTAATAATATTCGGAGTTTCCAAACAACACTAATGGCTAAATTGATAAATGTTATACAAAAACCAAAACCATATACCATTATATCATGTAACATTACATCCTTGATAATAGCAAAGATGGATGAATTAGCTATAAATGAGAGATAAAAGATAAAGAAAGAGTGGATTACGAAGGTTAGGAATAAAATGAGAATTGATATATTAAAAAAGAAAGAAAAAGGTAAACAAGTTAAGATTTAAAATGTTAATAACGTTTGAAACTAAAAAACGTCACTTACATCTTATCTTTTCATAAGCAATAGCCTGATGGAGTTCAAAATGTTCAATTTAATGAAAACCCCAAACTGAACCACAAATCATTTGGATCCTCTCCCAACTAAACCAAAATATAAAATAACCATATTTACAGTTCGGTATGATTCGATTTGGTTCCTTTGATGAAGAGCCCTACTTTCTCATCTCAATATCCAAAATCACACAATTTCAGTATTATACGACTAACTTGACTCACCTAAAAGCCATCGAGGGAGTGGGGGACAAACCACCATTCAGTAATTGAAATGCCTTTTGTTTTCTCCCCATAAAACAGTGATTCTACATTCCCGGTTACATTTCTCCAGTTAAAACATGTCCATGTTATAAGAAATCAATGGGATACATAACCCTATACCCTACATCCTGCAACAATTTTCCAAAATGGAAGGAGAAACAGTTCACATCGCCCATGGGAAAGCCTGAGTAACAAGGCCTAAAGCCATCCTCATAGTCAAACGATCACTCCTATTGCAAGCACGTGCCTTCCACAGCTGCAGCAAATCCGACCAGAGGGGAAAAAAATTATGTGAAGAATATTGTAACCCTGAAAGCAAAGATCCTTGCTAAAGACCTCTCTTCTGCTTATTTTTCTCCTTCATATCCTTCTGTTGCTTCACCATCTTATTCAGCACAGAAATTTCAAAATCCTTCTGACGCAACTCTTGCTTTAATTCTTCAATCTCTTTCGAGTGATATTTGCGTTGATTTGATAATTCAAGTTCCCTTTTGCTGAGCTCTTCCTTCAACCTTTCGATCTCATTCAAGTGATCACAACATTGGTTTGCAGCTATCTTCTCTTGAATTGAAGTATCCATTTTCTTTCCAATTGGTGGTTCAATCTTAAGCTTCTTAGATTTATCTGGTGTCAATGTCTCAAGGGATCTTTTTGCTGAAGCTCCGCTAATGGGAACATCATGTGTTGTTTCACGAACATACAAATTAGCAGTAGCTCCAGTACCAAGCTTGAATTTTATAAGTTTCTGTGACAGTCCACATGAGTCCTAAAGCAAGAAAAAGTAGCATTCGATCCATAAGGAGAATTTACTCAAAATTAGGAGGGAAAAAGAAAATAACAGCCACACTGTCATGCAAGTAAAGAATACACAAAAAAATAAACAAATCAATAAAAATTACCTTCGATAAGGTACCTTCCAGACTTTCAAAGGCTGCATTTGCCTCTTCAGGTCTGCTAAAAATAGCAAAGGCAGAATATTTATCTCCATGTGGACCCTTAGATGGCTGTGAAGAACAAATACTGCATGGTTATGGTGAACTAGCTAAATATGATAAACCCTGTCTAGGCTAAACAAGGCTGCAGCCAATAGAACTTCCATAGTATAGTAAACTCATGGACAGCAGTGAACATATGAGCCCATGGTCCTAAAGAAATCTTGAATCTCAAACAAACTTAATTTTCCTTAAAAAAAGCACATTTTTTCCTTGCTTCTACATAGAAGAGCATTTCACATATCGTTGCTATAGAAGCATGTTTAGTTTCATCGCTTGGAATCTTTCAAAGGGAGGGGGAAGGGAAGGGAAGGACATATTCTCATGCTTCTTCACTTTGAGTTTGAGAATACTTTCCTTAGACTTGCATAGTAATGAATAAATCCCAAAATGGAGAAGCATGAGTTCATTTTCCTTTTTATTTTTTGTTAGATTTAATTTTAGAATAAGACAAATGAGATACTTCTACCACAAGGAATTCTCAGCTGAGTCATATGCCACTACCAATAACAAAATGTAAGCCTCATCTTTAATGGCAAAAAGAACAGGACTCGATAACTTTGTTGAGCAGTTCTTCACAATTGCAATAGCAAATGCACTATCATCCAAAAAGAAAACAGACAGGGAACCATACAAAGCAGAAAGCTCAACCTAGATAAAAGCTGGGGAAACAACAGAAAACCTAAAAAATGAATTGTGACATAGGTTTGTTCTGTTTGAGCAAATTCTAAAGAATGAATTCTTTAACAAAAGAATTTGCCAAGTTACCTTTGCATGAAACTATTGACATCCTCAAACAGTACTTCAAATGATAGATGCATTTCATACAAAATTGAACATGAATGGCCAGAAGCTAACCTTGGCTTCAATTTTGAAACATCCAGGAATTGCCCAATGTAGTTCTTCAATTGATACATTGGCTGGTACTCTGTGGAGAAGTAGCTTTGCCATTCCAGGTTCAGGCACCTGTCCAAGATTCTGTTATAGAGGGTTCAAGATAAGAAAGGTATAAGGACGGATACAACAGGAAAAAAGTCTTTAGTCAACTGCATGTTGAAACTTACATCCTCCAGATTTGATGGAATCTCACAATTGACTCCATGTTCTATGATAGCAAGAACAAGTTTCATTGCTGCACTGGCATCATCTACACAATTATGCGGAGCACCCTCTTTCCTAACTCCATATCCCAAAATAAACTGCCAATATCACGAAGTGCATCCATTAAGCAGAACGGGAAGGTATATTTGCTACCATAATTGTAAGATAATCTCCATCATAAAACCAGGAAAAGTACTGATTAGTGAACACTTACACTACAAAAAACATATAAACTTATTTCTAATGCATTGGAATCATTCTTTACAGCATATTGTTTATCTACCTAGAGTTTTTAGCCTAAGAACAAGTTTGGACCCAAACTGTCATCAATGATCAATCATCACAGAGAAATAGGTCACAAAAAATGGAACAAACAGAAAATCCAATCCCAGAAGAAAAGTCCTCCATACTTGCCTTACACAAATTGTTCAGTGAAGGCCTTCTGTGGATAGGAGCATCTGAATACTTGAAGATATATGATGTATCGATGACCCTTGCATGATCAATCTTTAGTGCTGAAACCAAAGAAATATTCTTTAGTAAGATAGTAAATGGATAAGGGACAAACATTAACTAGAGCATGAGAAACTACACTAACTAGCATGTGTGTTTTTCCAATTCCACGCTGTAGAGGAAGATGGTTGCCTTCTCAAGCATTTTTATTACCTCGCAAGTCATTATTTAGACTATGACCCACAAGAATGGTTCCATGCTTTAAGAGCTTCTTCATGGATCTCTAACAAAAAAGCACCAACTGAATTCCAATGAAAATAAGTCCCGAATATCCAAAATCCAGATGCACACAGTAAAAAGTGGCCTTCATCTGGTACCTGTATATCTGCCAGTGTGCAATCAATTCCATCTAAGTCTCTTGCACTGACTCCAGTGATCTCTGCTCTATAGTCGGCGACTGCTTTACCAGGTTTAACAAATTTATTAAGTTTAACCTGTAAGCATAATCTCAATTAATGAACAAAGAAAAGCAAGGACTTCAAAAATGTCGAAATGAATGTTGAGAATCAGAAAATATGTTTTAGCTAAGGATCAATTCTCTAGATTTATCAATTTTAAACCTTTTTACATGAAATAGCTAAAAGTTTGTCCATATAAGCAAGAGATGCTACTGCACCAAAAGCTAAAAATTTGAGCTACCCAATGATTACCTGTAAATCACGATCCACCACACATACTCTAACCAATGCTTCAGTGCCATCTTCACAAAGAACCATCTCACAATCAACAGCAACCATTTGTGTTGACCTCATCATCTTGGATTTTTTACTGAGCTTTGTAACAACCCATTCCTGCCTCATAGTAGTAAATTAGAGAAAACATATTCAGCAACAATGGGCATTTATGGCCAGAAATCTAAATACTTAAAAGGCTAACAAAGAAATTGAAGATAAAATTTAAATTTTCACAACAACATTTAAGCCTTATTCTATGTGGTATTGGTTATATGGATCCTATTTTGCCTTCAAGCTCTACCAAAAACCAATCTTAAGCAAAAACTGGCATTATGCAGAGCATAGACCAATATGATTCAGTGTTGCCAGTATCATAAGGATGAGAGCACAACACTTTTTGCTATAAGCAATGACTTGATTCCATGATATCCAGAATAATGACATGAATGCAACATGATTTTCAAAAAAAGCATTAAGCCAGACAGATATAAGAAGCATAAAACATGACACAAACCTCATCATGCGAAGGGAAAGTATAATCCACTGGAAAAAATGGATGGTCAAGTGTTTCACAAAGCAACCTCTGCACCGCCACCATCAAAAGTCAACAAGACTTACATGTATCCAAGATATAGTATTAAAAGATTCATAGAATGTCAACTGCCCATGAGATAGAAGACCACTAAAACACTCGGATTATCAGCACTAAAAGGTGAGAATATATAACCAGATAACATACTAAGGCCAACAGTCAAAGAGTAAGAAGATAAAATACACCTTGCAATGAGCATATGGATGTTCAATACACATCATATATACTAGCAACTAAACTTTATATAAATAGTGATCCATTTTAATTGCACTACATGCATCTAAGAAAGTAACTCTTGCAAATATAATGCTCATAACAAGCAGCAGCTGGTGGTTGAGTTTTAAGCACAGTTTCCAAAGATAGTACTCTAAACTAAGAATTGAATGATCACACCAATACATGTGGTTGGGCAGAATACAAATCTATTCTACTATCATACATTGTGTAATAACTACCCATTTTTTGTTGTACTTTAAGCATAAAGTAGCTAATCCATCAAGGAATTCCTATTTGATAATTTACAGAATAAAAAGTCCTTGATAGAAGAAAGTTCATCGCTCTATTCCTCCATGAGTTTTTTCCTTCTGCTGCTTCTTTTTTTTATTTTTTTATTTTTTAGGTTGGTTTTGTTGGGGGAAGGGGGGGCGTGGGGGTGGGGTGGGGTGGGGTTTGAGGGGTTGGTTGGGGTTAACTCAAATTTCCACAAATAGAATTATGTACCCCACAATATCCACTGGTAGTTTTTCAATCTGAACCCACAATCTACTCCTCCATCATCAAACACACAAAATAGAATCAGCTCCATCGAAGTGCTCATGACCTAGAAGCAAGGCCACCAGACTGCTTGCGACCAAGAAGCAAATGCAGCCAAGGTGCTAACAACCAAAGAATGATCACCACCAGGAGGCAATAACCAGGAGGTCTGAAAAATGGAAGGCAAGTGCCACCAACCACAAATGACTCGAGGCATACTTAAGTCTGATTCACATGCAGTCATGGATGCACAGGCTAGGTGGAAAAGATGTTGGTCGAATTAGGAGGGAGTAGGAAGGGGGAAGATGTATTCTCTAGGGTTTCAAAAGCTCAAGAGTATTTTCAACATTTCATTTCCATTTCTACTCTATTCTTTATGTGATTCCTGAAACAAGCAATTATAGAAATAGGAATAGAAACCTAATCATCTATTATACTCCTGTAAAATAGATAGTTTATTCATGTCCTATTCCATCTCAAAACAGCAGAACATACATCTAAAGCACAGGTGAGAACAACAGAACAAAATAAATCAAAAGGAAAAAAGAAACTACACTTTAAAGAATTTTAAAAAGAAAATCATTTAAAGTAACATAATTAAAAGCTGATGAGTGACAAGTAATCCATCCTTTTGTTGAATCTTGCAAAAATTTTCACAAGTAATTATGGGTTGAAAAATTGTGAATACAACTCTAAACAGCTGCTAGCAGACACTTCAAACACAAACTGTAACCAACTCACCATATATTTCTCATACAGTAGTATAACAATTAGATACCACTCTTACACAGAGACTTGGTATCACTGTGAGAATGTTATGACAAAAGGACCAATGAGGATGAAGGAGTAGAAAAGGGGGAGGAGGAGGAGGAGCTGCAAACACCCATTCAAGCTTTTGAAGAGCACACACCAGATGGAAGTGATTGCCTTCAAAATTTTTACATGAGGAATTGTGGTTGAGAAGATGATATTCAGAGCAAGTTCTATCCCAAAATTCACCTCAACTATCTTATAACTATCACAAGACTTTTGCTGCCTCCTCCACATCTTTTTGCAAGGTTAAAAAATTATTCAAAATAGAAAAATTCTAGAGAAAGAGAAAGGTAGATGTTGAATTTAACGGCTTTAGCTACACATAGTCAAGAATACTCCATCGATAATCATGAGTATGATCATGGGAAATAGTATTGTAGAAGGTCTAGGTGTAAGTCTTCTCCCAGCAATCACTAACAACTTAAATGCCTTATACTATCTCTTTTCTTTGGGTAATTGTGTCATATAGTATTGATATTGCAATGAAGAAAGCAAGTCAGTTACTTATAGCAGAATGTATCAGCATGAAGAGATCATACCAGCTCAGTGGGGTCATTATTATCAACAAAATCCTTCTTAAGTTGCTGTCGATTTTCATAGCACCGCATGACTTTACAAAGAATCTATTCAGGAAAAGATAGAAGCCTTACAGGTGAGCATGACCAGACATGAATAAGAAAAATTGTATGTACAAATCACTAGTTAAAGGAATATCAGACTAACAGCTACCTTTGTATCATTGTCATCTGTAAATGTTTTTAAAAAAGCAACCAATGTTTCAGTGGGCCTCCTTGAAGGATCACTCATAGAAGCCCCAAACTTTTTATCATGAAAATTCAGAAACTCCTTCCAGCCTCCATGAGTGCCCTTCATGCCTTGTTTCTGGGCCATTTTGACTATTTCAACAAGCACCTGCAAGCATATTCAAGGTTCTCACGCAGCCAGATTTAATGGGAAGGATGACCAAAAAAGAAAAGAGCATTCTTGGTAATACATAAAAAAATTGATTCATCGCTGAAACAATGGCACACAGGAGAGCATGTAGGCAGTACAATGACAAAGAAAAAAGAAATTGTCCAGGGAAGAAACAAAGTTTCAACATTTCACAAGGCAAAGTTAAGTATATCCAAAAGAAAATGAGAGAAAATTAAAATTATGAGTTTGAAAGAAACAAAATCCAAAAGGCCATCCTTGCCTTTGTAACAGATATTAATCAGCCAACATGAATGGACTAAATTAAATTACAGAAGTCGCATGGATATCGAATTTGATTGAATTGAGCACTTTCATCTTCCAAACACGGAACATAGAATCCCTTCAATGAGGTAGCATATATATGATGCAGAATCTCTTCATTTTGGTCGCATATGTATATGATTATTATTTACTTTCATTAAAACAGTGGTTTAATACAAAATCCTAAAGATCTGTTCCCTATAAATACATTTAACATGCAATAAACAGCATGCAGCACACAAAACAATCCATAGGCAATAATTCCCAAAAATGCCATAACTAATACCCCAAACTCCCGAAATTCCAAAGGTTCCCTTTGAAATTAAAAAAAAAAAAAAAAAAAAATTAAAAACAAAAGCATTTCCTTTTTTATTTTTAATGTAATCAAACTACATATTTTTTATTGCCAGTAAAAGAAAAACATATCTGTAATATACCAATTTGTTATGTGATAGTTTTGCCCCATATGTATTTCTTAGAACAGCTCTCTCTTTGTCGCACTTCTGGATCCTCCATAAGTTCCACACCCGAATCCCTAAATATAATAACCCACTGACTGATTCAAAATTACTATAAAATTCAAAACCTGACAACAGAAGATTGATACTCTACGCACAATTCATATATTACCCAGAATTCATTCTACAGCCCAGAATGTTCCTGACTTGAATACAGTTTCAGAATCAACTTTGCTTCCTCTAATCAGAACATGTTACAATGAAAGCAATAGGCATGGAATAGGCAATGCTTAACCAAAAAGTTGTAGAGTAGATAAAAGTCATAATCTTGTGAAAAGCAGAGTAAAATCGAGTTTCAAGTTAAAGTACACGGCTCGAAAGGGACGTATAAAATGCGAAAAGGAATAGGAAAAATCATGGAGTTGAGTGCACTTACACTTCTCTCTGCTGTGGCTAGTTGGTCTTCCATGAAGAGAGAGAGAGAGCGAGACGGGCAGCGAAGAGGGGAAAGGAAATGGACGTAATGGCTGGATTAGCGGAGTCTGGAGGGTTTAAGGTTTTTGTTCCTTTGTAGGACGACTGGAGAAGGTATACCGTATACACACTAAAAAATAAATATGTAAAGAAATGATAAAATAAAAGGAAAGAAAAAAAATGAAAAAGATTTCATTAATGAACTGGCCACGTAAGGGCAATTCCTTCGTGAATGAGATATCCCGAATCAAACGGGAAAACAATAATGCACTTTTAGTTCGCTGAAATAGATATACAATAAGATATAAATGGTATTCTTTTCTTTCTTTTATTTTTTGGTTGATTGAGTTATAATCTTGGAGATTCAAATCCTAATATATCTAATAAGAGATCAATAGTGATATAATTATATTACAATAGCCTTAACATTATTGTGTTTACGTCGGCTCGACTAATTCAAGTCAGCTTGACCAAGTTAGGTCAACTAGATCAAGTTAGGTCAGCTCGACCAAGTCAAATCGACTCGACCCGATCAGGTTAGCTTGACTAGGTCTACTCATTTAAGATGACGACACTTTGAAATTACTTATTTATGTTTTCCTTACTATATTACCTTTATATTTTATTTTGTATTTACTAGACTGCCAATAAATCATCATTCACTTTATTTTATTTACAAAATTGCCACTATATATAAAATAGTACATATTTATAGAGTTTTAGAGATTTATCACATTTATAACATTTAAATGAAAAACCCTTTGAATATTTCCTTATAAAAGTTTTCCTATCTCGCTTTTTTTAATCCTTTTAGCAAGCAAAAGTTGTGGTGAGCAACCCTAATTTATACTTTATATGTACTATCATAGTAGATACTAGGTTGTATAGTGTTCATTTGATGCGTCATATCCTTATGGGCAACTTATCATCTTTCTTTTATTGATATTTTGAGGGATCCATTTGGTTATTATTTTATATAGTAAGACCTAGTAATTACTGAGCTCCTAGGCATATTATATAATTTTAGTATTAGAGTTAGAGGTTTTGAATAAGATTGAGAGTTTTGAAATCACCTTATTCCTATTGTGTAAGTACATGTATCTACTATTTTGTGTTTGAGAAAAGTGCTGGTTTGATTATTTTGTTGAGACACTAAGGATTTGTTTATTAGGAATTAGTTAGGTTTTAAGTCTATATGTTAGGAACCTTACTAATTGGTTTGCTATATTCCCATTGCATAGGTATACTAAGGAATTGGGTCTGATGTTTCTTTCATGAGAATCGTAGATTTGGTTTTAAAAAAAAAAGGGAATAGAAGAAGAAAACCACAACATGTTCGATATTTAGCGAATTAGAAGTAGGTTTTTGTTTGACCCATGAGGAATTGAAGAAATTGGAAGCTAGGGTTTTAGGCTGTGGTTCTTAATGTAACCATGCTTGTACATTCAAGAAGTGGTTGGGTACTCTGTATCTATAATTAAATAGTAGGTGGAAGACTAATTGAAAAGGTACTGTAAATTGGGGTATATGGCTATATGAAAGAGAAGAGGACTTGTGACTATAATGTCATCAAGCGTATGTAGAACTTCATTCAAGCCTTATAAGGTTGAAATTGAAGAAGTGTATGTGTTAGTTATCAAATCTATTTCAATTCAAGGTTGTAGCGAAGAGTTGCGTCAATTTGTTGGTGAACTACAATGGGATGTAGAAGAGTATTGCATGTTGTGCAGCTAATTAGTGGTTCAATGTGTTTGTAAAATTGTAATAACTATGTTAGTGTTGTAATCAAGATAAGGTCGACATAAGGTATTTGTTGGTGCTTGAGCTATCGAGAGTGACTGTTACTTAGTGTAGTGCTACAACTTTGTGCAACTTGGGAGAAGTTAAGTCAAAGTTTGTGTCATGTAAGTGCGTATTATAGATATGTCACAACTTATCATAGGATTACTACAAATTTAAGAAACAAATGTACTAGTCGAAGTGGTGTACTATGTGTTCTTAGTAGACTATCTTGTGCACAGAGGTTAGAGGCTATTGACATATTAGTTCTCTGACCTATAAGGTTAGCATAAACACTCAATTGCTAAGTTAAAATCAAGAGTGCATTGTTGTAGCTATGCTTGTTTGTGCGTGTTCTATAGAATTTAGTGAATTTATGAGAGTACAACTATATGTGAGTCAATACGTATGATAGTAAGGATCATGTTCATGCCAAGCTATTGTAACAAAGTATTTGCCAAGCTAAATGCTTTGATCTAAGCTGATATGAGCTACTAGTTATCGAGTGTACCAAGCTAAACAGAAGTGAGAAGGAGACGTACAAGAGCATGTTCAAGTGTAGCTATGTTACGGTTGTCACTAGTAAGTGAATTTTAACTAGTGGTTATGCATTTGGTGGCTGAATTATGCCATCAAAAGCCATACCTGAGAGTTAGAGTTCTATACAACTTGAAGAGTATGTGTGTGCACAGTTGGTGGAGCGACTAGTATAACATGTGTATTAAAAATAGACACCAACCGAATTAATTGTTGTTATATCCAGTTACTTTCCAAGCTACTATAATTCTCAGACCTATCGAACTATTCTAAATAATTGCCAAACTAATTGTGTCAATCGATATTAGATGCGTATGTAATGAACTATTGAAGTGCACCACTTTTTTAATTGCTGGCCCTGCTGTTGTGTTTAAAAACTCAAATACCAAGCTGTCTAATTACTTTGTCTAAGCTGCTGCATCTAGAGTACTAAACTGTTGACTATGTAAGTTAATTACTAAGTTGTCATGTTATGCTGTACTAATTGGTAGTGTATGTAATAGTCCAATTGCCAAGCTACTCAATATAAGTGCTGCCGAGCAATGATCACGCCAATCCAAGCTTAATGTTTTAGGTGATAGTTCTCATACCATCTATGTACTTGTGTGTCCAAGATTAATAGTGGAATTTGAGTCGTTGTGAGTAAAAGTGCAGTATTGAGCTTAATTGGTTATCATGGTGTACTGAGCTCCTGTTGCTTATGTTTAAGCTACTAGGAGTACAAGATTGTATTGTTTACTCTTTAAGAAAATTACTAAGCGACTGTACTTCAATGCTACTAAGCTGATATGTTCTAACTATTGATCTAAGCTATTATACATCAATATATGAACTATAGGCAAATTGTAGTACAGATGTGTTGTTGTGTGGGAGTAACACAATTAATTTAGAGATTGCTAAACTACAATAAAGTATTGAACTAGCTGTTGCATAGTTAAACTATTAAGTTGCCAAACTTCTTTAATGCTGAACTCTGAACAAGTGTCGTTGTGATTGGGGCTTTATAGTACTCTTGGCCTTAAATTGTGGTTGGTATATATTAAGCTGCTGGTCAGAATATGGCAACGAAGAAATTTTATTTTAGTGGAAGACTTTAAGAAAATATCATGTTAATTTAGGCTAGTGTTTATCTAGTGAATTTTATCTCTAAAGCTATGGTAGGGAGATTCGGCTATGCAACTAGCGATCACTCGAGTCCTTATGAATTTTCCTATAATGACAAGGTGATTCAAGTTACCAAACAGCCCAAGATAGCATTCTCTTCTAACAAATTTCAAGATGAGGTTTTATGTGATGTAATTGATATTGATGATTATTATATGTGTTTAGGAAGTCTATGGAAATCATGTTGCAATATGCACTATCACCCATTAAGGCATGTTTGTTCCTTTTATGATAAAAGGCTTACCTATTGGACTTCTTTATCTTGATCTATTGATGGGATTATTTGGGATTAGTGAGAAATGTAGTAAACTTGTGCCCATAAGATCTTACAAATTACTTATTGGTATTTATTATGGTCATGGTGATGGATATTTGTACTGGGGATGTATTGTGCTCCTACTCGAAAATCTTATGTTGGAAGTGCTAGAACTATCTAAGTAGAGAGTGGTAGAACTATCTTAGTGGAGAGTGGAAGAATTGAGTTATGAAAGAATTGAAGAGGTGGAAGTGGCTGAGGTAAAGGAATGGGTTGAGGTCGTACATGTTCAGGTACCTTGAACTCCTAACTTGATATTTGAACCAAAAATTGTGTTTTTCCCTATGATTGATGGTTGCTAGAGTTACTTAAACATAATTGATCGGATACATAATGATTAGAAAGAAGGGGCTTCAATAAACGATTTGGTTGACTATACCTATGATGAGTAGAAGGAGCTAAGGACGATGCCATTAGGTTCAAGTTATCTTTATAACACTTTACTTAATGTAAGCTGGTGCCAAGTTTCAAGTCAAAACTTTTTAAGGGAGGGGTGATGTTAGGTTCCAAGAGACTAATCGAATAAGCATGACTCTCATGTTGTCCACTTTGACCATTCTGCCCTGCCGCTCTACTCTTCTCACTCTATTTTGCTGTTCTCTTCTACTACATCCTGCTCTACCTTACTTTGCTATACTATGTCGACTTAGCCAAGTCAAGTCAACTTAACTAGTTCATGTCAACTAAGCCAGGTTAGGTCAGGTTGGCTCAGCTAGGTCAAGTCAGCTCAGCAAGTTCAAGTTGGCTCAGCCAAGTCTACTCATCCAAGACTACAGGACTTCAAGATTATTTACTTATGTTTTGCTTACTAGATTACCCTTATATTTTATTTTGTATTTATTAGATTGCCACTAAGGCATTCTTTACTTTATTTTATTTACTAAATTGCCACTATGTATAAATAGTTCATGTTAGTTGGGTTTTAGAGACTTATCACATTTATGACATTTCAATGAAAAACCCTTTAAGTATTTCCTTGTGAAAGCTCTCCTATCCTGCTCTTATCAATCCCTTTAGTAAGGATTGTGGTAAATAATCCTAATTATACTTTGTGCATAGTATTAAAGTAGAGATTAAGTCATTTAGTGTTCATTTGGTGCATTATATTCTTATGGGCAACTTACGAATTCGCTAAATTGGATACCATCTTCCTTTCTCTAATATCTCGAAGAACCCACTTAGTTATTATTTTCTATAGTAAGATTTAATGATTATTGAGCTCCTAAGCACATCACAATCCATTTCTCATTTAAGTCAGTGGTTGTAGGAAAGAGTTTAGGTTACTTTATCATGTCTAGTGTCTCGGATTCATTAACCTCTCAAGTTTCAAATAGAAAAACTATAGTTTGTTGTTGTGAGAAATAGATAGTAAACGTATCATCTTAGCAACCATGAACCTTTGGATGGAGATTTCGTAAGTATCCAAACTATTAGGTATGGATGTAATTCTTCTCTAACTTTTCTTTATCGATTTATTTCTCTACATAATACAACTAACTCCCTCATAATATGTAGGATGTCGGTAGCTATAGGTTCTTTAAGTAGGTAAATTTTCTGACATGTGAGTATGGATTGAAGTTTGGAAAAAAGATTATATAATACCTACACTAATCTAAACAAGAATTGGAGACAAAGCAAATGGATTACAAGGAATCTTTCTTGAAGATCCAACACCAGTTACACTCACTACATGAAAGGGAAAAAGGGATAAACTCCATGTGTGTAGCACTTTTAAGTAGGGAGAGGAAATTACGAGTACTTTTGTGTAGCTCATTACTCGTAAACATCGTAATACTCATAACTTATTTTGTAAATAATAGAAAGAACAAGTTTCAGATGCCATATCAATGCTTGGCATGATGAAATTATACACTAGTGTTGTTGTTGGTGAATTTTAGGATGAAGGAAAATCCTATAAAAGAGAATGGAATGCTTGGTACCGATGCCAATTCAGTGTAGTCACTCCAATACTTAAGTTAGTAAGGTGACTTGATATCAGGTAAGTGCACCTATCAATTTTAATATAGCGGATGTGAGTCCAAGTCGATCCTTCAGAGACTTCGAGTACTAATATTAACCTTAGCTCTATTATCTAACCGGAAAATCGTGTTGAGTTGAATGAATTAAAAATACTAAAATTAACAAACTAACCTAATTATGAGACTTGATTAAGCAATTTAGAAAGCAATAAAACTAAAAATGACTTTAAGAATATAATAACGTATTTAAGAATTATTTCCCCTAGTATTTAACATGTGACCGCTTAAAATATATTCAATTCAATTTCTATTATTCTTGATCGGAGGGATTCACAATTAAAGTTAATACCTTTCTCAAGCATATTAACCCTAATCCTAAATTATTTACCGGAATCTCTTCACTTAGTAATATAACTTAAAATTGCATTAATATATAATGAATTCCCATACAAACAAACAACTTTCCCGAAGAAACATGTATCTTATCTTTAAGTATAAATGTAATTTTCTCCAATTATGTCAAATCTAATTACACATGTAATTTCTCAATCATCATGAATAATATCATAGATTGATACTCTAGAAATATCAATTAATAATTAAATAACATAATTGAATCAAGAAAAAATAAAAACTTTATTGAAAATTATTAATCTATCTAATAGTTACATGAAACCCTAGGTTCCATAATCCTAAATACAAAAGTTTTAAGCTATCATAATGAAACTAAAAATGAATTCCAACAAAACTAATAAATAAAACATGAAAACCTCTTTTGTTGATGATAAATCTCTTCAATCTTGAATTGGGGTGTTGCTTTCGCCTTTTCTCCTCCTTCTCTTCAAGTCTCTTCACTTTTCAATGTCCAATCCTCTCTATGAAACCCTAGTATGTTCTTTTATAATGTATTGTAAGGTTTCCGTTTTCATCACCAGACATGACCTAGGACACAATCGTATCCCTAGGTCGTATAACTTTTTGATCTTGGCAAATTTTTCTGAATGGACACAGCTTGGGGACATGACTGTGTCCTAGACTGTATAACTTTAAAACTTCATAACTCATTCATTTGAACTCTAAATTGAGTGAAACTTGATTCCTTTTCTTCGTTTTCAATCCAAGAATGCGTTCAAATCTTGAAATCAAAATTTTACTCAATTAAGTATCAATTTCTTTAAAGAAAACAAAAAATGTAAGGGAAATACTATAAAATCATCATGTGAAATATGTTTAAAATCAGAGTTATCATGACTTTATATAGAAAGTATGTGAGTAAAGTGTCAGAGAGCTCTTACAGAGTTTTTTTTCCAATATTATAGGTGGTTGTAGTGTCTAAGGCAGTTGTTAGAATAATTGTTAAGATATGCAGAAGCTTTTTAGTTTGACATCTCCTTTAATATGTAGGGAAAGCAAATAATTATGTAATATAACCGTACTTGTGATTGCCATTTATGTCAAGGGCTTAAATTCAAACTAAGGACGAATTTATTCTACCTAGCAAAAATGCCATGTCATCTATCCAATGGTATGTCGAGAGATTTGATTACTTGGTATATTAGCAACTGAATGAACGAGTATATCAAATGAGCGAAAACCAACTATTAACATTTGCCCCCTAACTCCCATGTTTGAGTAATCAATAAAGAGAGTTACATATATATACTACACTAGAGACCGAGTGGGGGAGTGACTCTTCAAATTAATGCCAAGAAAGACGGGAAGTAAGACGAATCACATCTTAATCGAAAGGTCACAATTTATAAACTCCCGCCTATTCGAAAAACCAAAAAGTTGGAGGTAAGATACTTATTGCCTAGGTCATCATTTCATTACAGGCCTAATAATTGTTAGAAAGTTGTCAACCGTCAGCTTTTTGTCACAAAACACGCGTCAGCAATCTGCACCATTACCATATCAGCGCATCATTACGGTCAGAAGCGGATTTGCAGTTACGAGGATGAATCGTCTATATATAATGTACTATTCACCATCAGAATTCATTTCTCTGGTTGTATCTTAAACTTTCATTCATTTCTCATCTTAAAACTCAAATTCTTCGACTTGTGTTATATCATTTCACAAAACCATTTAGGTATGGTTTGCAAAGTTGCTCGTTGACTTGTCCTCTCCGATTCCAAGGCAATGGAAACTAAGGCTACTTTTCCCCCCTAAATAAGGAGTGAGGCGATGTGTTCTTTGAGCAGTTCAGTTGATAACATGGAGGCAAGGTGGGATAAACTTGCTCGAATTGATGAGCTTCCTATGGATAATTATCCCGAGGATAAGGAAGAGAGGTCTTTAGCAAGATATCTATACAACACAATAGCTTATTCTCGCGACTCTTTAGATGGATCCATCGGTTCTGTTGATAGAGTTCTTGTCACAAAATACAATCAGTACTGGTGAGATCTTCTCGAAACATGGAACTTTAGGAAGCTAAGAGATGGGGAGAGGGTATGCTTCCTAAGGGAGTGCAAGTTCCATATATACTTGAAATATTTGGATTTTGGGTTGCACTTTCCTTTTTTAACTTTTGTTAAGGCTTTCTTCAACTACTTTAGAGTCGTGCTAAATATGTTCTCACCTAACACATACCAACTTTTAGTGGCTTTTGAGATAGTCTACAAAGAAGTCGAAGTTAGGGTTATGCCTTAGCTATTTCGGTTTTTCTTTGCTATTTTGGAGGCAGCTTGATGGGTGATACTTTGCTGTTGTAAGGTATAGGCGTAAGTTCATGGATGGGTTAGAATCTAAGATTCACAAGTGACATGACAAGTTCGTGTTAATAGTATCTAACAAAGACTTGGATTGTTGGATCAGATGGACTAAGCCGATATATACGAAAGATATAGATCTAATGCTGAATGATGCAGCGGTAACAAAGAAAATTCAAGAAAGGAGGATGAACAAAATGTTTTTCTAGGATGCAAGATAATTATACTGCGTTACCAAAATGGAGACCCAATATTTTCTAAAAGAGAAGGTATGCTAATGAGTTACCATCATGCCTAGTATGGCCACAAAGGGAAAGTAATTCTCGAGAGTTGGGGGGAGAATTGTAGCCTTTGACCCTTGCTCGACATGAAAAATGTAAGTTTATCATTTTCCTATGTTTATATTAATTTGTTTACTTGTATTGCAAATATGGGCACTGGTAAGGTGAATCTAACCAAGCTATTAGCTTAGTCTAAGGCAAAAAAATCTAAGGCTAATAAGAGGGCGACTACCTCAGCAATTACCACTTAACTTGTTATAGTAAAGAAGCCAGCATAGGAGGCTACAGCGAAATAGGCGACTGTATAGAAGACCTCCTGTCCTATCGAGAGACGAAAAGAGAGTGAGAAGATACTGTTGATCGAGGTTGTTCGTTCTAAGGAGCCTTTAGTCGAGATTATTCAAACTTCTATTGAGCTGAAGGATGATGAACATCAAGAGATACATCCCGGTATGGAGGATCGAAATGTCATTGCTGTAGAAGGGTAATCACTAGCAATTAAGGTAGGGCTGAGTGCTAATAAAAGACTAAGGGAGGAACTTGTCAACCAACCACTTACCAAGAAATTCAAGGGCTTAGACAAAAGGGCAAAGGAGGTAATGCGATCGAAAGCTCTTGGCATCAATAGTATTGAATTCATCCCCAGCAATGAGGTCAGCGAGTACTTCGTTACTTATTGGAGCCACCAAATTTTGGATACTGACTCAGCCTTAGGAGATAGGATGAAATCTTTAACTTTGATGGAAGGGATTATTCTTTTGAAAGATAAAGATATTGCTAAGAAGGATGTTGATAGGGTTGGCGGTTGCAATAAAGCCCATATTATGGCTAAATTATATGATGTGAGTATCCATAACCATTGCTTTTAATTATTGAATTCGTTCTAGTTACTAACACATTTCCTTTTCCAAATGAGCAGCCACATTCTAATGGCTTTGGATGAAGTCAACAAAGAGGAAAAGAAGGTAATATCTTCAGTTGTATCCATGTGTTATGCCTAATCATTTCTGATTGTGTTTAAATGAATTTGTTGTAGAGAGTTGAGGGTACATACAATGCATCAAAAGACCAAACTGCTGTTGCTAAGAATGTGATAAGGGCTGAGATGGAGGTGAGAAAACTCCAAGAAGAACTTGCTATCTAGAAGTTCGCACATGACCTTGCCGTTGATTAAATCTCAAGCCTGAAGGCTAAAATGGAAGGGTAATATAAAAAGTTTGAAGACCTAAAAGAGGAGCTATAGAAGAAGAAAGAAGAGTATAAGAGCTTGGGCCTAACTATTTGCATGATGAGCGAGAATGAAGATAAAGGAATTAGAGACCAACAACTCGAACTTATAAAGTCGTATAGTCAAGTTGGAGGAGACGGTGAAGAGAGGACCATCAATTGAAGAGGCTCTCGATATAATCACTCCTAATCGACAATACGAGAGGCTTCTACGAAAGAAGTTGTTGGAGGGGGTCCAAGCAGCAAGAGAGGAGGTCTTAAAGCTTCACCTTGATTACGATCTCTCCTGTCTTGACTTTATTGACGTCGACGACAAAGTCAGTAGTATCGGCGAAGATAAAGGCAATGAGACAGGTACCGAGAGTATGAATTAAGGTGACAATGAAGCTCATATCGAAGAAGTTGCTCGCTTTAAGACCCTAGTTACCGATGAAGCCCTAGCTACTAATTTAAAAATCACTTATACTACATTTGAGAATAGGCCATAGGATTTTTATTGTATTAGCATATTGTGTTCTCATGTAATTATCAATTGAAATATCTTCAAGGAAGTGCTAAGTGCTTATAACCCTTGTTGAGCGAAAATACTTTACAAGTCCCCAATACATTTAATTTCATGTACTGCATTTTCATGCAATATATGGTATATGTGTGTTGCTTTACGCTATTATTCGTTAGCATGTTTTGTTTCACAAGCTAGTTATTTCTTGGCATGTTTTATTTCACATGCTAGTTATTTCTTAGCATGTTTTATTTCACACGCTGGTTGTTTCTCAGTAAGTTTTATTTCACACGCTATTTGGTTCTCGGTATATTTTATTTCACATGTCCAACTATCTTTTGGCATGTTTTATTTCACATGCTCATCGATTTTATATTGTCTATTAGCCGTTTGAGGTGTGGACTAGCCGCATTACTTGGTTGTAAGGTTGATTTGTATAGTTCATTAACTACGCTAGGTTAGAACCTAAATCAGTTCATTTGCTGTGCAACCTAGAACTCATTAATTCGATAATCATAATGAAAACAAACATAATGAGACTCCAAATATAATTCTCATAAATAAGCACTATAGTCTTACAAACATGTTGGCTATTACCAAGTGAGCAATGATAAAAATCATCCGATAGATTAATTGAAATATAGTTTTAGATTCTTGACATTCTAAGCTAGAAGGATGATAGATCCATCTAACCTTTCTATGAGATTTTGGAGAAATTTCCTTGACTTTGTTCTAGAGGTTTTAAAGGAAGTGATACCTCGGCAAATCAAGTTGCTACAGTTTGAGACTTTTGATAGAACAAAGGACCTTGAAGACTACTTGGAGTACTACCGTACATTAGCTAAGTTGCATGGTTTGAGTGATGTAGTAGCCTATTAAGCTTTTCCTTTAACATTGAGGAATGTAGCTAGCACATAGTTCAAACATTTGAAACCAATTACCATTTTCTATGTTGATGAACTAGCAAAAGTGTTCCTTCAATACTTCCTTACAAGCAAACTTCCTGTCAAGGACTCTTTAATCCTTAACACCATTAAACAAAAGTCCGATGAGTCAATTAGGGACTATTTGGCCAGATTTATGGCTAAGATGATTCAAATCCTAGAACTGGACATGAGTGTGGCCCTCAACACCATAATCGATGGAGTCAAGCCCTATGGAAACTTTTTCAAGTCTTACGCAAAGAATAAGCTGAACACTTTCACTGAGTTTAAGGCTAAAGCCACCTCATACATCTATCAAGAAGACAACATAAAGGCACGACGAGAAGTTGATTAGAGTAAAAGAGATGGAAAGAATGACAAGCGAAGAAGTGCAAAGGATAGACTCGGCACGAACAGTGACCACAGTTTAGATGCCAAAAGGAAGAGAACGAGGATCTTGATATACTCATCCCATATGCCTATCAATCATCTAATCTTGAACATTTTGATAGAGGTACGTGGGGAGAGAGGCATCTTCTAGTACCCGAAAAGAATGAAAAGGAATCCTTCAAGGAGAAACTCCAACAAGTACTATGATTTCTACAATGACAAAGGTCACAATACAAATGAGTGCATTCAACTCAAGAATGCAATTAAAGATGTGATCTAATGTAGGCACTTACGCAAGTTCTTAGCGTAAGATGCCGAGAATATTGAGAGACTATCTCAGAGGAGACATAAGAAACAAGAGAATGACACACGACCGGCAGTAGCTATGAGAGATGCAAGAGATGTGAATTCCAGTAGAGTACCCAATGGAGAGATAAACACCATTGTTGGTGAACCTACTATAGGCCAATCAAGCTCTTCGAGCTCAATTAATGCCAAGAATTACGTTTGTAATATTCAAGGCAAAAAGGTTAGGATTAACAATATAATATCTTTCGGAAAGGAAGATTTTGAAGGCATCCAAAGGCCATACAATGACGTACTTATCATCAATGTGGGAGTTGCCAACTTCGAAGTCAAGAAGATTCTTGTTGACATAAGAAGTTTGGCCGACATCATTTTTCAACATGCCTTTGACCAAATGAGGCTTAAGATCAAAGTGCAGCTACGGTCTTACAAGTATGATCTTTATGCCTTCAACAATCAACCCGTCCAAGTAGCTAAAGTTATTTCTTTATTGATACAGATCAGCAATGACGAGTATATTGCAGAAGATAAAGTAGACTTTCTCATCATCAAATGTTGGTCCCCTTACAACATGATAATGGTACGACCGTACCAGCATTTATTTAGCATTGTCCCTTTAACTACACATCTTAAGGCCAAGTTCCTTACTTCTACTATAGTCAGCGTGTGTAAAGGGGATCATCAATTGGTACGGTCCTTATACATAAGGTCCTTGAGACGAGAAAAAGCATTTTAAGTTGAAACCTATCTAGAAGGCAAGTCAATTAGCATTGAGAATGCCAAAAGTGATATTGAGGAAATTCCTTTGGGGGATGGCCTAAGGAAAACGATGAGAATCAGGAAACCCTTGTTAGTAGACACTTGGTAAAGTTTGATCAACTTCTTGCAGGCCAATGTTAACAAATTTGCGTAGTCTCCTTTAAATATGTTGGGCATCCCGATAGAATTGATGGTATACAAGGTCCAGATTGATCTGAACGTAAAGGTGGTCCAACAAAAGAAGAGGCATTTTGCACTAGAACAACAAGTAGCAATAGAGGAAGAAGTTTAGAAATTATTGAAGGCAGGGTTCATTTAGGAAGAGCCTTATCTGATTTTGGCTAGCCAATTGTGTGTTAGTCAAGAAATCTAATATTGAGTGGAGAATGTATATAGACTTCACAGATCTTAACAAGGCTTGTCCCAAGGATTGTTTCCCATTGCCAAAAATTGATTGAACGGTAGATACAACTGCTAGACATGCATTACTTTCTTTTATGGATGCTTTCTCTAGTTATAACCACATTAAGATGGATAAGGAGGATGAAGTCTACATGTCTTTCATTACCAACTTTAGAACGTATTTTTACATAGTAATGCCCTTTGGGCTCAAGAATACTAGTGTAACATACTAAAGACTTGTTACCAAGATGTTTAAACCCTAAATTCACAGAAATGCCAATGTATATGTCGACGATATGATTGAGAAGAGTGTAAAGGAAGATCGGCATCTTACCGACCTAGAGGAGACGTTTGCCACATTGAGGAGATACAGCATGAAACTTAACCCACAGAAATGCGTCTTCGATGCAACATCATGGAAATTTTTCGAATACATAGTTATACAACGTAGCATTAAGATCAATCTAAGAAAAATTGAAGCCATAAGGAAGATAAAATCACCTCGCATGGTCAAAGAAGTGCAGGAACTCACTAAGCTACTCTCAATAGATTCGTGTCGAGAAGTGCAGATAGGTGTATAGAATTCTTTAAGATTTTAAAGAATCTGAAAGAATTCAACTACACCGATGATTGTGAAAGAGCTTTCAATGAGCTCAAGGAATTTCTTGCATTACCCCGATACTCTTAATACCTATTCCTGGGGAAAGTTATATTTGTATCTATTAGTTAGCTACCAAACTCTTTCCTCTGTACTAGTCCGAATTGACATGAAAGAGCATTGACCCGTTTACTACGTAAGTCATGTTCTGCAAGGGCTAGAGTTTTGGTACACAAAGATTGAAAAATTTGTATCAGCAGTAGTTCTCTCGACAAGAAAGTTGAAGTTGTATTTTGAAGCTCATCAAATCATTATTCTCATTGATCAGCCATTGTGGCAAGCATTGCAGTGGCCTAATTCCCCGGAGAGGATGATGAAGCTTAGTGCCCATGGTGTACAATATAGACCCAGAACAACATTAAAGGCTCAATTATTGACAAATTTTATAGCTGAATTTACTGGTGAGGAAGATTGTTTGGAAATTGCCCAGAAGTTGATCTGGTTCCTTTATGTAGATGGTTCTTTGACGCAAGAAGGAAATAGTGTAAGCCTAGTTCTTTAAGGCCCCCATAATGTCAAAGTTCATTATGTTCTAAAATTCGGATTCTTAGCTAGCAACAATGAAGTAGAGTACGAAGCCTTAATTGCCAGATTGAAATTGGCAAAAGAAATTGGTGCTGAGAAACTCAAAGTGTTTTCTAATTCCCAACTAATGGTAAGTTAGGTTACCGGGAGTTACGTGGTAAGGGAAGAAGAGACGAGTAAGTACCTATTAGTGGTATGAAGGCTCGTAGAAGAATTCGAATCTTTCTCCATTCATAAAATTCCGAGAAGCAAGAATATTGTTGCCAACAAGCTGTCGAAGTTGGCTAGTATGGCATTCCTTGAGCTAAGCGAGAAACTTTTCATCAAGTTTCTTTCGCATGAAAGCTTATCTACTCCCTTGCAGAGCTATGAGTTGGCTCCTTCCTCGAGAGAAGAATCATGGATAGATCTTCTAATGAATTATCTAAAAGACGGTACTTTCCCTATTGACAAAAAAGGTACGTGAAGATTGGCTTACTAGGCTACAAACTACATGCTGATTAATGGTCAGTTGTGTAAGCGTGGCATATCTTAACCTTACTTTCGATGCCTCTCTTCGAGAGATGCTTAGAAGGTGTTTTTTAAGCTACATGGTAGCATATGCAGTAACCATGTAAAAGCACAAACACTGAATATTTGAGCATTGTGACTAGGCTATTACTAGTCAACTATGAGAGAAGATGCAAAGGATGTTGTTCGGCACTGTCTACAATGCCAGAAGCATGAGTTGCTGAGTAATGCGCTTGAAATCAAGTTATGTAACCTGACAAGCCCTTGGCCATTCGCCTAGTAGGGGCTAGACATCCTTGGTCCCTTTCCAAAATCTATTACCCAATGACAGTTCATCATTGTCATCGTAGATTATTTTACCAAATGGGCCAAGGCTAAGGTAGTGACGAAGATCACCGAGTAGAAGGTGGAAGCATTCATCTCCGGTTCCATCATATCAAGATTTGGAGTTCCTTACATGATAGTTATAGATAATGGCCCATAGTTTGACAACAATAAGTTCTAGGCATTTTGTAAGAAGCATGGCATTCGTCTCAACTATACATCTATAGCACACCTTCAAACGAATGGATAATTGGAAGCTGTCAACAAGATCATATTACACAGCTTAAGAAGGAAGGTAGATTAAGTTAAGAGGAGATGGGCAGACAAACTACCAAACATCTTATAGGGATACCAAACCACTCATAGAATTGCAATGGGAGAAACACCATTCAAGTTAACATACAGTACAGAGATTGTGTTGCCAATTGAGCTAGACTTATCTAATCTATAGATACATAATTTTGATGTTATGCTTAATCAAGTTGGACTAACAATGAATCTGGATACTATCGAGGAAATTCTAGATATTATAAGAGTTAGGGTTGCGGCATACCAGCAGAGAGCAGTAAAGTACTACAATCAGAAAGTAAAGTATAAGGTTTTCCAACTTAGAGATCTAGTTTGCTGTAAGATGGAAGCCATAGGCATACAAGCTAATAAAGGAAAGCTTGGTGTGAATTAGGAGGATCCTATTAGGATTTAGGAAGCCACTGGAAAGGGAGCCTATTGACTAGAAAGGTTAAATGGATCTATCATCCCTCGAGCTTGGAATGTTGAGAATCTGAAATTATATTTCAATTAATCTGTTAGATGATTTTTGTCATCGCTCAATTGGCGACAGCTAACATGTTTGTAAGACTATAATACTTATTTATGAGAATTATATTTGGAGTCTCATTATGTTTGTTTTCATTATGATTGTTAAATTAATGAGTTCTAGTCTATATGACAAACAAGTTGATCTAAGTTCTAGCCTAATGCAGTTAACAAACTATACAAATCAACCTTATGACTGAATAATACGACAAGTCTATGCCTCAAACGGGTAATAAACAATATAAAAATGATGAGCATGTGAGATAAAACATGTCAAAAGATAGTTGGGCGTGTGAAATAAAACATGTTGAGAAACAAATAGTGTATGAAATAAAACATGTCGAGAAATAACCAGCGTATGAAATAAAACATGTTAAGAAATAACTAGCGTATGAAATAAAACATGCTAGGAAATAACTAGCTTGTGAAATAAAACATGCTGATAAATAAGAGCGTAAAGCAACATACGTATACCGTACATGCCGTGAAAGTGCAATACGTAAAATTAAACATATTGGAGACTTGTAAAGTATTTTTGCTCAACTAGGCTTATAAACACTCGGCATTACCTTAAAGATATTTCAATTGATAATTATATAAGGATACAATGTGCTAATACAATAAAAAACCTATGGCCTATTTTGAGATTCAACAGAAGTGATTTTTAGATTAGTGGCTGGGGCTTCTTCAACAACTAGGGTCTTAGAGCGGGAAACTTCCTCAACATGAGCTTCATTGTCACCTTGATTCATACTCTTGGTACCTATCTTGTCGCCTTCATCTTTGTCGGTACTACTGACTTTATTTTTAACATTAGTGAAGTTAAGACAAGAGAGATTGTAATTAAGGTAAAGCTTCAAGACCTCCTCTCTTGCCACTTAGACCCCCTCCAATAACTTCTTCTATAAAAGCCTCTCGTATTGCTAACTAGGAGTGACTATATCGAGAGCCTCTTCAACTGATGGTCTTCTCCTCACAGTCTCCTCTAACTCAACTATACAGCTTTATAAGTTTGAGTTGTTGGTCTCCAATTCCTTTATCTACATTCTAAGCTTATCTTCAATCTCACTCATTATGCAAATAGTTCAGCCTAAGCCCTAATACTCTTCTTTCTTCTTCCGTAGCTCCTCTTTTAAGCCTTCAGACTTTTTGTACTACTCTTCCATTTTAGCCTTTAAGCTCAAGATTTCATCAATGGCGAGGTCATGTATGAACTTCTCGGCAACAAGTTCTTCTTGGAGTTTTCTCACCTCTATTTAAGCCCTTATCCTCGCATTCTAGGCAGCAGCAGTTTAGGCTTTTGATGCATTGTATGCACCCTCAAGTCTCTGCAGCAAATTCATTTAAACACAATCAAGAATAATTAGGCATAACACATAGATACAATTGAAGATATTACCTTCTTTGCTTCTTTGTCGACTTCGTCCAAAGTCGTTAGAATGTGGTTGCTCATTTAGAAAAGGAAATGTGTTAGTAACCTAAATAAATTCAATAATTAATAGCAATGGTTATAAATACTCATATCATATAATTTGATCGCAATATGGGGCTTATTATAACCGCCGACCCTGTCGACATCCTTCTTGGTGATATCTCTGTCTTTCGGAAGAATAATCCCTTCCATTAGTGCTAAATATTTCGTCTTGTCTCTTAGGGTCGAGTCGGTATCCAAAATTTAGTGGCTTCAACAAGGGACGAAGTACTCATTGACCTCATTGCTGGGGACAAATTCGACACTATTGATGCCAAGAGCTTTTGACTGCATTGCTTCCTTTACCCTTTCATCCAAGCCCCTAAATTTCTTGATAGGTGGTTGGCCAAAAAGTTCCTTCCCTAGTCTTTTATTAGCACTCAACGCTGCCTTAATTGCTAGTGATTACCCTTCTACAACAGTGACATTTTAATCCTCCATGCTAGGATGTGTCTCTTGATGTTCATTATCCCTCTGCTCTACAAAAGTTTGAATAATCTTGATCGGAGGCTCCTCAGAATGAACAACCTCGGTTGGTAGTATCTTCTCACTCTCCTTTTGCCTCTTGGTAGGATGGGAGGTCTTTTGTACAGCTGCCTGCTTCACTTTAGCCTCCTTTGCTGGCTTCTTTGCAACAGTAGGCCAAGTGATAGTTGTTGAGATAGTCGCCCTCTTATCAGCCTTAGATTTTTTTACCTTAGCCTGAGCTAATAGTTTGGTTAGATTCATTTCACCAACACCCATATCTACGATACGAGTAAATAAATTAATATAAGCATACATTTTCCATGCCGAGTAAGGCTCAAAGGTTATAATTCTCCCCCTAAGTCTTGAGAACAGCTTTCCTCTTGTGGCTATACTCAGTGTGGTCGTTACCCATTAGCATACCTTCTTTTTTAGAAAAGATTGGGTCTCTATTTTTTTAACGCTGTATAATTCTCTCGGTGTCCCAAAAGAATATTTTGTTCCTCCTCCTTTCTTGAATTTTCTTCATTACCAATGCATTACTCAGTATCAGATCTATATCCTTTGTATGTGTTGGCTTAGTCCATTGGTTCCAAAAGTCCAATTCCTTATCAGACACTATTGATACGAACTTATCATACCACTTGTAAATCTTGGATTTTAACCCATCTATGAACTTATGCCCATGCCTTGCAGTAGCAAAGTACCACTCATCAAGCTACCTCCGAATAGTAAATAAAAACCGAAACAGTTGAGGCGTAGGCCGCAAAGGCCTGACTTTGACTTCTTCACGAACTATCTCAAAAGTCACCAGAAGCTGGTATGTGTTAGGTGAGAACATACTTGGTGTAACTCTAAAGTAGTTGAAGAAGCCCTTAATAAAAGCTGAAAAAGGGAAGCACAACCCAAAATCCTAATATTTTTGGTATATATGGAACTCACACTCCCTTAGGAAGCATACCCTCTCCCCATCTATCAGCTTCCTCAAGTTTCATGTTTCGAGAAGATCTTGCTAGTAGTGATTATATTTTGTGACAAGAATTCTGTCAACGGAATTAGTAGTTCCATTTAGAGAGTTGCGATAATAGGCTATTGTATTGTATAGATATCTTGCCAAAGACCTCTATTCCTTACCCTCGAGATAATTATCAATTGAAATATCTTCAATTGGAGCTTATGTACCATAACTTCTCTTGGGATGCCTGGTATGTCTGAAGGAGACTACGCAAATACATTAGTGTTGGCTTGCAAAAAGTTGATCAAACTTTGTCGAGTGTTTGTTGATAAGGGTTTCCCAATTCTCATCGTTTTTCCTAGGTCATCCCTTAAAGGAATTTCCTCAGTATCACTCTCGGTATTCTCGATGCCGATTGACTTGCCTTCCAGATAGGTTTCAACCTGAAATACTTCTCTTCTTAAGGCCCTTATGTATAAAGATCGTGCCAATTGTTGATCCCTTTTGCACAAGCCGACCCCCATGGAAGTAAGGAACATAGCCTTAAGATGTGTAGTTAAAGGGACAATGCTGAATAAATGTTGGCACGGCCATCCCATTATCATGTTGTAAGGGGACCAACATTTGACGATGAGAAAATCCACTTTATCCTCTACAATATGCTCGTTATCACTGATATGTATCGGTAAAGAAATAACTCTAGCTACTTAGACGGGTTGATTGTTGAAGGCATAGAGATCATACTTGTAAGATCATAGCTACGCTTTGATCTTAGGCCTCATTTGGTTAAAAGCATGCTAAAAAATAATGTCAGCCAAACTTCCTATGTCAACAAGAATCTTCTTGACTTTGAAGTTGGCAACTCTCACATTGATGACAAGTACATTTTTGTACGGCCTCTGGATGCCCTCAAAATCTTCCTCTAAAAAAGATATTGTATTATCGATCTTGACCTTTTTGCCTTGAATATTGCAAATGTAATTATTGGCATTAATCGAGCTCAATTAGCTTATAGTAGGTTCGCCAACAGTAGTGTTTATCACTCCATTAGGTGCTCTTTTGGAATTCACATCTCTTATTCCTCACGTCTCCTCTAAGACAATCTCTTAATATTCTTAGCATCATGCGCTAAGAACTTGTACAGGTGCCCACGTTGGATTGCATCTTCAATTGCATTCTTGAGTTGAATACACTCATCCATATTGTGACCTTTGTCATTGTGGAAATCATAGTACTTGTTGGAGTTTCTCCTTGAGGGATTCCATTTCATTCTTTTTGGCCACTAGAGGATGCCTCTCTCCCTACGTACCTCCATCAAAATATTCGAGATTGGACAATTGACAAGGTGTGGGATGAATATGTTGGGATCCTTATTCTCTTCCTTTCAACATCTAAACTGTAGTCATTGCCCATACCAAGTCTATCCTTTGCACTTCTTTTCTTGTCATTCTTTCCATCTCCTTTGCTTTGATCGGGCTCTTGCCATACCTTTATGTTGTCTTCCTGACGGATGTATGAGGTATCTTTAGCCTTAAACTTGGTGAAAGTTTTTGGCTTGTTCTTTGTGAGAGACTTAAAAAAGTCTCCATGGGGCTTGACTCCATCAATTACGGTGTTGAGGGCTACACTCATATCTAGTTCTAGGATTTGAATCATCTCAACCATAAATCTAGCCAAATTATCCCTGATTGACTCATTGGACTTTTATTTAATGGTGTTAAGGATTGAGAAGTCCTTAATAAGAAGTTTGCTTGCAAGGAAGTGTTGAAGGAACACTTCTGCTAGTTCATCAAAACAGAAAATAGTATTTGGTTTCAAATGTTTAAATTATGTACTGGCTACACTCCTCAATGTTGAAGGAAAAGCTTGATAAGCCACTACATCACTTAAACCATGCAACTTAGCCAACATATAGTAGTACTCCAAGTGGTCTTCGGGGTCCTTTGTTATGTCATAAGTCTCAAAGTATGGCAACTTGATGTGTTGAGGTATCACTTCTTCCAAAATCTTTGGAGTAAAGGGACTCTTTTTAATTTGGAATTGCTTGCTTGAGGGAACGGGGGTGTTGACATGTGAGGGACCCGCATAGTATACTTACTGCTACTATTTGCCTTTGTCATTCCTTTGAAAAGCAGGAGCCAAAGGTCCTATCATATTCTCGACTTGCTTTTTTTGTAACTTGGGTGAATAAATGGAATCATCACTTTTTTCAGCATTTGTAATCACCTTGGTCTTTATTTTGGGTTAGATTAGGGTGAATATTTCTATAGAGGAGGTTAAGGACTTACTCATGTTTTTTTATTTAATTTCTTAGTTTTCTATGGCTAAGTTGAGGTAGAGTTACTTGAGTCTAACCAATCACTGCTCATCAGTATGCTGATTGCCCCTTTTAGGGTGTTGGGAGGTAGTGCTAGCATATGCACTCTTACATACTCTTGTCTTAGCCATGTGCGTGTGTTTAGGAAAAATAGACGGTGCCAAATGTTGTTGGTGAATTTTGGGATGAAGGAAAATCTTGCAAAAGAGAATGGAATGCTTAGTATTAGGGCCAGTTCGATGTAGCCACTCTAATGCCTAAGTTAGTAAGGTGACTTTGTATAGAAAGTATGTAGGTAAAGTGTCATAGAGCTCTTATAGAGTTTCTTTCCAATATTTATTTATGGTTGTAGTGTCTAAGGTAGTTGTTAGAATAACTGTTAAGATACGTAGAAGCTTCTTGATTTGACATCTCCCTTAATATGTAGGGAGAGCAAGTGATTATGCAATATAACCGTGCTTGTGATAACCGTTTGTGCCATGGACTTGAATTCAAACTAGGAACGAATTTATTCTACGCAGTAGAAATGCTATGTCAATTATCCAATGGTATGTTGAGAGATTCGACTACTCAGCATATTGGCAACCAAATGAACGAGTATATTAGATGAGCAAAAATCGACTATCAATAAGTGTAACCTTGAGGATCTCGTGTGTCCTCTATGTAAGGAATGCTTTTTGGTTATATACTATTGTTAAGGAATGCTTTTTGATTAATAAATGCCTTAAGAATGAACTACGCCTTTTACAGTAAACAAACATAGATGTTGTTATGTTTTTTTATATGGTTTCTACTATTACATTTAGAAATAGTGGTTGAATTGCATAGCCATATAGATATCAGCATTCCCTAGTGAAGGTTCAACTCGTGAAGTTAGTTCCATAGATTTGCTAATGTGTAGCATATGGAGAATGGAGCTAGTTTTACAAATAATTACTTTTGAAGCATTGTTGGTTCTAACTGCTTCTGCTAACAACTTCTTATCAACACATGGAGGGGTGCATTGTGTTGGAAAGGGTGTTGCAACAATATAGCTCTCATATTGACATGACATAAAATAAAATTCAATTTCCTTTTATTAACAATTGTTGTATCCATTGTAGGTTTACAATTATGTTGTATCTATTTAGGCAACTTTATTAGACATAATACAGTTTGATTTGTTTTGATCTATGAAAGCATAATAAACCATATTTTCCACCCATTTAAATAATAAGCAACTTTATATAGTACAACATATTTGGATAAGTAAGGCCTTATATTAAACTATCAAATCTGCACACTCTTATTCTAGTGTTGTTAATTTATTTTATATATGTATCTACAAATGTTGTTAATTTCTTTAATAGATTACTTCTAATGGTCAAATGTAATGATAGGATAGATAAAAAAGAGCATAAGAAGCTTGATACAAAATGAGAGCACTAATTCAATTTCTTTCTAAAAACATTCTTTTGGAGTAATATTGGGTAAGTATAATAATGTTACAATAAAATAGGATAGAAGATTGATATGAGATGGAACTTTAATTGCTATAAATCCTTTGATGTACATTAATACGCCAAAATAGCTATGTAAAATTCAAATCAGCTAGCATATGTATAAAGTTCTTCCTTTCATAATAATTTTGTTACAATAAGGCATAGTCATATACGTATCTTATCTTATACTCCATTTATTTTTCATCCTTCCATGTGATTGTTTTTCATACATGCTTACTCATCAATTGATCGAAAGACTTCTCTACCATTTCCAAAGTGTGATTTCAAAACAAGATGCAATTTCATAACACACCTACTTATCAATCAATTGCCATAAGGATCCTAACAATTGTAAGGCCCCTTATAACATAAATATAAAAGTATTTACAATACTCAAGTTCCATCGCTTCATTCCCCAATTCACATGTATAATGCAACATACAGCAAGCTCTAAAAGCAATAGCCAAGTCTTGAAGTTTAACTTTTGTCATCTTTTATACACAACTCCACCTCCCTTTTAGCTTAACAAATGCATCCTAGGATACTCTTGAAACATCCTCAAAAAGCATGTTGTATCCACGGTAGGTGTTAATGTATGCAAGGCACTAAAACCCAATCAAGTAATTGACAAACCTATAAAACTAACTTATGACAAGTTGATATCCCTAAACCAAGCCTCAATGTCTATTTGGATTAGTGAAGATATCCACAAGAAGATACCAAATAGGAGTAAATTGAAAGGTGTTGTCACCTTATACTAGTTACTTATCAAATAAAAGAGTACAAACTACAAGCTTCCTTAATTGAAACTATCTTTATGTTGATATAAACATTGAAAGCATTTAGACTTTAACAAAAACTCCTTAGGTCAGCATGGGCTTATATGCAGATTCCATACTGACATTTGCTTTTAATATAGAGCATGTACTTGTACAATAGAACATTTGATATTGGAACATAACACAAAATCATAGAGCTACTAACATCAAAACATAACATTTACTTTTAACAGACATACAATCCTTAGGTCGTAATGAACTTAAATATGTTGATGTAAACATCACCAATGCCTAAAAGGGTTAGTTACCAACCATCTTTACAATAGAAGCATCCTTTTAAGTTGATGTACGATGCAAAATCATTTAGGCATAGTCTAAATGCTCCTCATGTGGTAGGTTATCGAGTATGGCAATTCTATACAGCTTATTAGAGAGTTTATACAATGTCTTATAAATTTCAACTTGAGATAGACCCTCAATGCCATGAAGAAAGTTCCTCAATGTCTCTATGTTTGTTATTATCTTATCCATTGCCAATGTATGCATTAACTCATGAATGGAGCTCTTCATATCCTTCTTTCCTTCCTCAAATTTTCTATCATTTTAGACATTCCCTTGTCTCCATGTGTCGACCTCTTTCTCTTTGAAGTAGGGCGAGTTACACTTTGGCAAATGGATAGCTCATCCACTTCCTCCCTTAGCAATGTATCATCTTTGATGTCTTATATTTGTGCTTGCTCTTTGCTTATCTCCTCAATGATGTCCTGAGCTATTTATACATCTTGGCCTATGGTACTATCTTTAATCCGTACTGTAAATAAGAACAAACAAGATCAGTTATTGAATGGGTCCAAGCTTGCCAAAAGCTTGAAAAAGGTGATGGGGAATTGTGTAAAAGAACGAAAAAGTGAATAAAATGTAAGCAAAACCTATGAACAACTTCAAAGTATATGATGCACTAATGGAACTTTTGAAAACTTACAGTATAACTCGATATGATGTATGAATTGGTATAATAAGGTTACCCACTACTTAGCCTTGCTTAAGGGTTAAGATAAGAGTGACATAAAAGTAAACAATCAGTGTTTATGAGAGGAAGAATATTCAGTATATTAATGGTAATTTGATTTTGGCTACAAGTACAAGGGTAGTTATACTCGATAAGTTAGGGTAGCTTGCCTAAAAGGGGAAAAAAGAAAAAGGGTATTGCCTAAAGAAGTAAAGTACAAGGAATACAAAGAGTAAAAATGAATATACAAGAAGATAATAATTATCATAATAGATTCTACATGTAGTTCTATACATATGGCAAAGATGTATTGGTGAGGTCGTTGGGGAATGTAGACAAGAGGATGATTAGATTACTTGTCTAAGCAAGAGTGAATGAAGATTATTCTAAGCTCTCCCTCTTAGCCTCTCGACATGGGTGATGCTGAGCAAATGGTCAACTTGAGCATAAGTGAGTAGGAGTGTAAGGCTTAGTAGATATCTTGGCATTCTGCTATTCATCACACAATCTCTGAGAGATGGATAGTCACTTGGCTTGGCATGCAGAGTGAATCGACAAAGAGATACTTAACTTTGGTAGGAATCATCTAGAGCAAGAAGATTTGCTTTGCTAGTCCCTCTAGTCTTCGGGCTTGGCTATTAGTTAAAGGTCTAGTAACCTGATTCCTATCAGTCTTTCTTATATATTATTGAAAATTAGATCAATTATAAGAATCTCCTCATCATAAACAGAGCAGCAGCAGGGTAACCTTACAAAAAGGGAATAAAAATGAAGCAAACCACAAGTCAAATAATTCATTAATATGAAGCTAATTACCAAAAGAACAACAATCCAATTAAATTTTGTGCATTGATGGATTGCCTCTAAATAAAGCTTTCGAGTTTCACAATTTATTAACCTATATTCTATCCTTAATTCGGTCCAATAGGCAAGTGTTTCTATCTTTTTATAGTATGGATGAATATAGGATTGTCTCTATTGGAAAATTGATTCAAATACTATTACCAATTATTCTTCTTATTAACTAATGACCGAATTTATCAAGTGATGAAAATATTAAATTATCTAATTTACTAGCTAAACTACACTAATCTACAATAACTTTAATCTAATACAAATGCTACAAAAACTATTGACACTACAATGATTAACATACAAGCTTGCTTCACCACTTAGTATGATATTATCAATATACTTTTTATCCTAATACTTGTTATTTGTAGGAAATTACAGGTATATAAGCATTCATCTTAGAACTACTTACTTCTAATCCTAATTGTGTCTATAATGGCCAATTCAGATCATATTAATGTCATGTTAATTTGTCGATACAATGGCTTTCCTAAGAATGCAACGACTTTCCTACTAATATCTCTATTATCAATAGTAAATTGTTCTAATGAATAAGATCTATTCAATACAAACTTTCATAATGATAAGGGGATAAACATCACTTCCTCAATCATGCCTATGATGAAGGGCATAATCAATGTTGGCTAATACAATCTTTGTTCATCACACCTGTGATTAAGTGAATTTTGATTCTACTTCAAGGTTTTCTTCCCCTCACGGTCGTGATAGCCTTAAGAGTCATTGTTCTTGTATAAATTTTATCCTCTTGCTTATGATTCATCTGAAATCAATAAATTACACAATTAAGTACCAAAAAATTAAGAATTGAATCACAATTATGAACAATTTATACCTAAATTTACTTTAAAAGTGTAAAGTATTTTACACTTATCGGTGATACATAGATATTGAATGGAACTATAATAAAAACCAATGGTAATCCACTAGTAAAGTGGAAAAGCAAAGTTGTGAACAACAAAAGCTGAAAGCATTCTAAGCTAATAAACTAACAATGAAAATTTTGAGTTAACATCAAACATTACAAATTCTGTTAGAGTAATCGACAAACCAAAAAGGACTGTACAAACAAGTAACATTACAATAGCCAATACAAACTATTGGAAGGAAATAGATCAAAGCCAAGTGCTAGTAACTAAGATTTGATATGTATGTTTGGAAAAAGTATATATAATTTAGAGAATAAGAATTGGGAAAAGTATATCTACAATTGGAAAATTGTAATACATTGTTGTTGTATAATATGAAATCCTACGTATTTGTAGGGAATAATATATATATTGTTCTAAAGGGTGAGTTCTAATATATAAGTGCCCAATTGTCCCACATAAGTGATTTTGAAGTGAATAGAGAACCATTTTCAAAGTTTCTCTTGTCAATACATTTAGTGCTAGAACAAATTATCTTTCAAACTCCATATGATGGATAGGTGATTACTGTAAGTGAAATCAAACTCTAAATTTTTGGAAGTAATGCTTGGGGTTTTATGCTATGTATATATTTAATATAAGAAAGGTAGTAATTATATCAAATATAATTGAAAAATTCCAAGGTTGAGCAATGTAATTTATCAAAAGAAGAAACGAAGATTAAAATCGAGCATTATGCATTCTATATACTAATAGTCAACATTTTGAACACTTAATCAAAGGAGTTCTTTTGCTGAGTCATCATGCCATGAACACATTAAACAACAAATTGGAAATTGAAGTTAATAATGAACAAAGAAAAGTACGATCATGAAAAAGGTAAAAAAAATAAAAAGGAATGTATTCCGTAATTATCAACTAAAAATTATCAACTGTTACATTTGTACATCTATTGCATATCTCTAGATGTGCATCTACTGTATTTCTCTATCGTAACTATTTTCTTGTCGTTGTCCCATCCAAACTCACTAGTGGGTTTTCTATATACCAAGTTATAAACAATGCTCCAATCCTTTTTAAAAGTCTTAATCCATGACTCTATGTTTAGCTTAGCCTTTAACCCACTATTACGCAAGATCACACTTAGCTTGTTCTCTAACTCATTTATGTAATCTTATTGGAAGCCACAATCAGCATTATGTGTCCTATTACTATACAAGTTAACAATAGCATCAACCAATGTGTTATCCTCTCAAATGGTCCACTTCTTCTTGGTTTGTTTGTCGGCCTTAGTATCCATTTATGTTGATTGCACCTTCTTTATGTATGTGTTCCTAGAGTGAAGAATAAAAAAGCAAAAACAAAAAATGTATGACAAAAGTAATGCAATGACTATAAGGTAAAACATAGAAGTTAAAATAAAACAAAGGTAAATGAAATATCATGATTAACTTGCCTATAACCATAGTAGAAAACATATTAAAGCACATAAGTAAGGTGGAAGAAACTAGTCATGGCAAGACAATAGGACTAATTAAAAGTAAAGTTGTTTTGATATAAGGTGGTCAAAAGTCACCATACATTTGCATCAAAAGAAAAGATTACACAATTCAATCTCCTAAGGCTACCATCACAGCAATGCAATTCTTTACATTACAAGGGAAAACTAATTGCTTTTATTTTGTGAAGCTCTTTACTCATTGAACATCTCATTGGCTAATCACATCTTCCAGGTAGACTACACATCATTGATTTCCAATGTCATAATCAAATCATTACTCGTATCCACATCGTTATCCTCTATCTCATCCATGTAGTCCTCAAGGGGGTCATAGGTTATCCTTGTTCTTGTGAAGTTATTCGATGAACGGCAATCCAAGAAGATACAGTTATAGATACTTATTAGGTAAAACAATGGACTTCTTAGAATACTCCATCTCATCTTTAGAAGTTCGCAGCACCATTCACTTAGGTAACATTACTAACCCCCAAATGGTGTAAGGAAACCCTTGTAATTTTGATAACCTATATCCACTAAGTAATAGTATTCTATTTGAAGGATGAAAATAAGGTTATTTTGTTTGAAACATTTTCTAATAAATAGAAAGCAAACTTAGATAAACCAAAAAATATTACCCTATAGAACTTAAAGGCCATTTCACATAATTATTGTGTCTTAACGAACCTTGCTTGCTACAGATCCTTACCATCTAGGCAACATATGCACAAAGTGCACACTTAGGGTACAAATATCTAGTACATCAGTTGTATTGTCATTTTTTCAAGTTCTATATCTTGGTTTATCCTTCGTAGGTACTTTAATAGAGATGTGTATCTCGTTTAAAGCACCTAAACAGTTCTACATGAGAAGCAAACTATTAGTATCCTACATTTAAAACTTATGTATAAAGAATAAAAGTATTATATATCACTATAAGAAGGTTGAGGGAATACCTTGAAACACTTCCATCTCTATTTGAACAAGTGTCAGTAATGGGTTGAAACTTGTTAAATAGGTGATTATTTAGGTAAAGAGTTACATTCAGGAAGTTATGGAAGTATCGGCTTACTGTTGCACCATTATGCTTGATATTGTGCTTTATGACCCTAAAATACATTAAAATATGCATACATATCAATTAAGGACAAAGAGCGAAAGAGAAACTCACTACATAAGCATATACGTACAGCTAGCATATTGATGGATTGCCAGCTTCTAGATCCCTCACTTACACCCATCTTCGAGGCTTATAATCTCTCATGAGGAGGATACTTTCACAGCAGCTTGTAGAGGATGAGCTCTTGTATGTGGAGGAGTTATGGGTGAACTCTTTAAGGTCCCAACTTAGATGCACCATGCTCTGCCTTGACCTTTGCCCAATTAACAACTTATCGATTGTTGAGGTCGACCAACCGTATGCCGAGGCCCAAAAGATTACACACTAAGCCTTACTCTTCCTATCTACTGAAATGACAAGTTCCGAGATCAAGATGCTAAGTGCCGAGGTCAAGTCCCCTATATGCCGAGCTCTACTTACTTGGCTTATTAAATAGTAGCTGTAGAAACCTCATTTTTACTACATTTTTATTTTAGGATTCTTTTAATTTTTTAGGGCCAAGTTTACAAAATAAAAATGAAAACTTGAAAAATAAAAAGCGTCACAAGTATTCAGGTCATGTTCGTTGGTCATTTAGAGTCGGATAAAGCAATAGTTGAAAATATACGTACAATTTAATAAATTAAGAGTCTTTAAAAATTTTAGCCCAATAAAATGGATACTTTAATTGGAATAATTAAAATAAGACTTAGGGTTTATTAAATTAAGATTGTGTTGAAAATTTTTAAGCACGTATATTTTAGAGTAAATCATGCCAAAGTTTGAAAATAATAATTAAAGTTAGTTTAGTGTTGATAATTTAAATATATTTTAAGTGTTTATCATAATGAGAAAAGAGTAACAACTTAGTTGGTTAGTTTATGCATAGAAGAGTATAAGGTCATGGGTTTAAATCCTTTGTTGTGCATTTGGGGGATTTTTAATACTTGTCATGTGTTCTTTATTATTAATATTATTGTTTTTCTTTTCATCAATTCTTTAGATTTTTTTTTTTTGAATAGGATCGTGATTAGATAATTTGGGAAACTAACAAATTTAAAGTAAGTATTGTTATATCTTATAAAGATTAGATTTATTAAATCTTGTCGAGATTGAATCCTCATAAAAAAACAATCTAAAAGATTCAAATTCATTGTTTATAAATAGTGGATTTTGGCAGACGATAAAAAAAAATTTCAAGCTTTTACACACAATCACATTCCTTCATCATCGCATTGCACATTAAAAAACCTATCCAACTTCACTATCTTCACCCTTACATAATACACTCTTAGACAATAGTAAGTATGATTCCATGTTCAATCTCCACTATACCCCTTACACTCTTAAATGTACTAACAGCCCCTACATACAGTTACACGATTTCACTACGCAATACAGTGGCATGATTCTTATCACATACATAATTGCACGATTCCAGTTACACACACAGTCACATGACCTCTAATGTCCATATACGCACACCAAACATGTAACTTAATGAACCCAGCTACTCCATCTATCTTCTTGCGACATCATCTAACTCCAACTACTCTTATCATCATGTAATTACTCCATCCTCATGCAGCACGACAACATCCAGTAATACTACAGCAACATCGTCCCATTGCCAATGCATGACCAACCATAGTAGTACCCCAATGTTGATTGCCATGCACATGACATAACATAGTAGCGCCCCAACGATGACCTACGACCCAATACAGCAGCTCCTTCGTTTCAAATCCGTGGCACATGCAACCAACTAAGCGATCCCTACCTTGCAAAGGCTATCAATCCTTGATGCACAACTATCTCTACCCTTAGCCAAGACCAGAATGCACATACAATATTAGAAATAATCCAAAATCTACGAACCTTATCCTACTTACAATAGGGATGGTCCCTAACCACCATACTCAACCAAATGGCATCTACGCAAGATTCAAACACATAGACATGGTCATACATTGGCTTAAATCACATCAAGTGATAACCAAACACTAAGATGACATTAGATTTGCTACTGTTGAAGAAGAACTCAACCCGTTGATTGTTGGAGCTCCTTGACTCGGTTCAAGAACCACCTAACTCGTATGATTATCTCCACATGGATCTAACTCGTTTAAGTAAGTTGGTTGGTATTTCCTTTTATTTTGATTTTTTTAGTTAATAGTTTTATCTTACTAACTCTATTTTTCATAAGTGTAGGTTGTCGTTTCCTTTTATTTTTAATAGAACAATTTTCTAAATAGTATAAATTATATGTGTCATACTTTTCATAGATTAATTTGCATTTTCTAAGATAAATTGCATCTCTTTCAAAACGACATTTTTATTCATGAAAATTACATGTTTTTCAAAAAAATTGCATTTTTAGATATAGTTGCATATTTTTTCCAAGATTCACATCTTTAATGAAGATATATATCTAAATTATATATCTTAGTAAATTCATATAAATCTTGCATTTAGGTTTTTAGAAAAATAAATTTTGGCACATAATGGTCTTTTTTAAATAATAAAAAATTTTAACTGAAGTTTTTTCAAAAGATTTAATTATTTAATTTTTTTAAAATAAATTCATGAAGTTAGATCTCTTAGGCTTTTTTTAAATAAATTGTTAAATAATATAAATCTAGCTCAATTTTTAAATTAAAAAGAAACATTCCATTAAATTTTTTTTAAAAAGAAAATAGAATTATGTTGGTTTGATCTTGACTAATAGGTATATAGATAACTCCAAGGCAACCATAAAAAAAATATAAAAACCTTTTTTGAAAATTCATAATAAAAATCATTAAAAATTCATTTTGTACATTTTTTTTTGTATTTTGGTATTTTTAGAAAAATTATAAAAATCAGGCTTATTAGTTGTTTTTTTGTTTTAATTTTTACATGATAACTTAGTTTTAATAAGTTAGCTCCCGAATTTAGATTTTTTAGTTAAATTTTTTGAAAAATTAATTTTTAAGAAAATCCATAGACTAATGGAAAAGCCTAATTTGACTTTTTTACTAGTTTTACTTGTTGGCAACTCTAATTTTTTAAAATAATTTATATATTTTTTTTTCAAGAAAAATGTTTTTTCCTTAATTTTAATATTAAGTAATCTATATCAAGCAAGCTAGACTTAGTATAGGTTAAATTAAAGAAAACCGACATAGGGCTCGATAGCAATGTCCTTTATTCGTCTCAGCAACTCTAAGTGTCATTCGTCAACAGCATCCTTAACATTAGTACAGCTTAACCATAGCACCCCAATACTCTAGAACATGGACCCAATTAGGGCATGCTACCTATCATTCCTTTTTTTGACATTATATTATATTCCTATATTCTATTTGTCCCTTTTACTCTTTTGGTAATATACTTTGATAGCATTTTTGTATTACCTTTATTTGTAATTACTTAGGTTTTCTTGTTGTTCTAGGAACTTACTATAAATAGTCTCTTTTCCTTGTAACCGAAATTATAATATACTTTATACTTAATGAATATTCTTGTTCTTATGAGATGCGCTCTCAAAATATATTTTCTCTAACACTTTTATCTAATCTTGTCAAGTAGCTTTAAAGGGGTAAGTAAACCTTAACATTAGCTTATGAGTTATATCGGGCGGTGTATTAAGTTGTACTATATTTGTTGGTGTATCATATTTTTCAAGAAGCCTTATGGAAGCTACTATGTTTGGCATCTTTCCATTCCGTCTTCTTCGATACTTCGAGAGACCCACTTGGTTACTACTCCCTATGGTAGGCCCCAGTAATTATTGAGCTCTTAAGCACATCACAATATATAACCCAAATTATATGGTATCAAGATTATGTTACAAAATACTATTGAATATTATGTTCTTTAGTTATGTCCTATGATATAGGTAGTAAAATCATTATAGGTGTATATTATATGAAGTAGAAGCCTATCATTGTTATTTAAAAAGCTAAAAGTAATGAAAGAAGATAAGTAGAAAACCATTCAATTCGAGAAAGTTGGCTCTCTCTTCTTTTAAGCTCTAACCTTCTAATCTTCTTCTAGTTCCATCAAAAGTTCTCATAGAAAACCTAAGCAATATTGTATAACAGCTAAACTTCAACCCGAGGATTCAAATGTCTTGGTAGTAGAGTCTAGATACATGGGAGATTCAAGTAGGTAGATGAAGCAATATAATGTAGTTTAAACTAGAGGATGTTGGTTGTGAAATGAAATTACTATTAATTTTTTTTATGTACAAAGGATGACAAGAGAGTAAGATAATTAATAATAATATGAAATAATTGCAGATATAATTAATATTCATATACTTACAAAGTAAGACTTCAACTACTTCAAAGTTTTGACACTTTAAGCTTTTCTTTCAACAAATCTTAATAGCCACTCTTTTGCAATCACCAAGTGCTAAATTATCGTAAATCTTATGTTTCATAAGACTTGTTTTAGATCTTATATCTGATTTTCCTTTTTTGTGCTCACTTTCTTTTGTATGTACTTTGATTTGATTATTTAATTGTATCATTAAACATAATAATGCCATGGCATAAGAGATATAAAAGAGAGTTATGAAGAACTGTTTCCCAAAAATAAGAAAATGAATATACATCATAATACCAATTATTTCTTATGATGGTTTCCCTTCTATATATTAAGGAAATCAATATATTATACGAAAAGTATACATTTTTATCTACCTCTATCAATTCATAGAAGCATATCCATAAGCTAGTCAACATACATCACGTTACCTAAAATCACAACAGGAATGCTATCATTGTTTGAAAAAATGGAACCTATTATTATCTTTTAAGAACATGAATTTGCGTCTACTGATTTGTGCTAATAAGCACAAATGCAATGCAAAGCTTCTCACTATGTCAACTAAGTGAAAACTCTTTTTCTTGATCATCAAAATCGTTAACCCCCCCAAAAAAAAGCAGTAAGTAAAACATTTTTGGGTTCATCAACAACCTTTATAGCATTTTCATACTAGGAACTTGCTTCAAATTTGCTAATCAAGTCTACCATAACTAAACAACCAAACCTTTATACTAACATGTAACTTGGATCACATAATCAGATTTTAGAGTAATTCTAATGTTAATAATATGAAATTATTAACCACTATTGATAGGGATCACGGACCTATCACTCATTCTTGAGCTTGAGGACTTGCTTATATGGTTCATCGAGTTATCCGAAGGGAGCTTAACTCTGAAGAGCAATGTATTCTCCAATCCGATCGGCTGAGTTACTCTACTCTCCACCTCATCTAAAAGACTACCAAGGTGATTGACTTGTTGCTGAGCTAACCCCTCCACAATACATCTATTCAAGGCCAAGTACCAAACTAGCATATTATCAACCTGATACATTGTTGAGGCTAAGCTGACCTTGATCTTGAGCTGACTAGCTAAAGTTGACCTGATAATGGACTACCTCTTAAACTAACCCTTCTTTAATCTATAACATCTAAGTTATCGAGCTATCAAGTTGTTGAGCTTAACTTAATTTGCTCAAAACTTGCTCTGCTTTGTAAATAGTATCATTGGGACCATAGAATGTAAAATTGATACGTTTTCTATTTTTTGACATCCATATTGTCCTTTTAGAACCGAATATTCTTTTTGTTTAACTATAACTTTACCCTTATAAATTATTCCTTTTCCTTTTCTAATAGGAATCTTTTTGTAATTTACACTAACCTAGGACTTACCTTAATTGGGACATATAAATACTTGTAAATGGTAATAGTCGCAATGGTTAATACCATTGATATTCAGACATACTCTCTTGAACTAAGTGTCTTCTACTTATTCTCATTTACTCTTATTTGATCTATTGTGAGCGTAGATAAGTGGCAAATGCCCTCTAACTATACTTATGCATAATATCAAGTGCGACCTAAGCTCGTGTGAGGTGTTAGTGCGTCATGTCTATCATTGGTGCACAAGAACCCTTGCTCAAACCTTTGACTACCATTTACTTTTCAGACCATCTCATAGTTCAGACCCATTTCCTTAGTTTGTACGATACCAACGATGTGTGTTCATCTACGAAGTGTTTGTATTATCTTGGTATCAGACCACTTGGCTATGTTCAAGTAAATTTCTATTACTTTGTACTTTGGGTGTTTTATTGCTATTTTTGTGTGGTACAAAAGTTCTATTGTTGTCATAATTGTTTGAGGAGTGTTTAGTGTTGAAGAAATTCCATGCTCTGTTTTCCCTTATTTCTTACATGTAAAATAGAATGTTAGTTTATCCATCGTATGTTGGTTGTATTAGCTATTGGTATATTAGAAATTGTTTTATTCTTGTTCGTAGAAGGAATTTTTTAATAGTATTTCAATTGTTAATCTACTATAATAGTTCATGATGTTTGATTCTAGTGTTTAAGGAACTTTAGGTGACTAAGAGAGGGGTACTCAAAATGGTTAAGGTTAATAAGGAAGCTTTATACCTCAGTCAATAGGTGACTCACTGAATAGACTCACCAACCTAGTAGCTAGTTTAGTAACTGTCATAAATGAAGATAGGTAGCAAGTTAGAAATGGTCCTTACAAAGGACGAGCCAATGAATAGCCCAAGAGAGGCAATGGTCGGCATGGCTGAGCTAATGCCCCAGTTTAACCATCTTGAGTTGGAGGAGTAGATAGAGTTGCTAAATGTAAGCTAGAACTTGATGAAATCGAAGAAGCGGATGGGGAAGAAGGTAATGAAGCGGAGGAGTATTATGAACCTGATGAGAGGAATGTCCAAGCTCTTAGAGTAGAAGGGTTAAGGATGCATATTTTAAGTTTTTTTTTAGAGTGGTGATGCAAAGGACTGCCTGAACTGGGTAGATAAAATCAAGAAGCAGTTTGAATGCCATGTAGTGCCTGAGAATACTAAGGTTAGACTTGCTATGTTAGAGTTTACTAGCTATGTCGCCTTGTAGTAGAAGAACACATAAGCTACATGTAAGAGAGAAGGAGAACGTGAAGTTAGAGTTAGGATGAAATGAAGAAATTCATGAGGAGAAGATTTGTTTTAAGCTATTATTTATGAGTAGCCTTCAAGAGATTACAAGAGTTGAGATAAGGTGGATCAAGTGTATATGCGTATGTGAAGGAATTCCAAATGTTGATGATCCGATGTAAAGTTGTTGAGCCTAAAGACCGAACTATGTCTCAATTTATTAGTGAGTTAAAATACGAAATTAAAGATATTTTGGAGACCATTGACATTAAATTACTTGATGAAGGTATATAAGCTACCTAAAGAATTAAGAGGCATCAATTAGAGAGATTCTGAGCTCTTATCAGTCGGCTTACCCCTAGTTGACTTGTTTTGAGTGGACTTATATAGATAGAACCAAGTAAAGCTACTAAAACCTAACTTGCTCAAGCTATCTGAGCAAAGGAGAAGGAGATCCCAAGGAAGTTTGAGAAAGGCTAGAGCTTAGGAAGGGAAACAAGTGAGATCAAGTGTTTCAAATGCCAAGGATTTGGACATATGGCTGCCCAATGCTCAAATAGAAGAACCATGGTGCTCCGAGGTAAAGCGCCAACTATGAAGGTAGACAATACTAACGAGGAAGTAGAAGAGCCAAAAGAAAGGAGGAGGAAATCATCTATAGTGAGGAAGGTAACTTTATGCCTACCACCTTGGTGTTGAAGAGGACAATGAGTGTGAGCCTTGTACTCGAGGACGAATAGAGAGAGAATCTATTCCACATTAGATATAAGGTGAATGGGTCATTGTATGCATTGATTGTTGACAATAGCAGTTGTATTAATGTAGCATTTGCTTTCATGGTCTAACAATTGAAGTTGCTGACTAAGCCCCACCCCAAATCTTATAAACTACACTAACTTTGTGACAAAGGAGCCCTTCAAGTAAATAAAGAAGTATCTGTACTGATCAATACTAGAAACTATCAAGATGAAGTGCTCTATCATGTGATTCACATGAATGTATCACATATTCTGCTTGGGTGACCGTGGATGTTTGACTGTAGTATGGTATATAATGGAAAAAAGAACACATGTTCCCTAGAGTATGAGGGCAGGAAAGTGAAGTTGAGCCCTATGACTACTGAATAAGTTAAAAGCATGCAGACTCAATTGAGCTAAATTTTGAAGAAGGAGGCTTTGGTAATGACCTGAGTCGAGCTAAAGAAAGAGATGGAGCTCGAAGAGTTAACTTATTTGCTAGTCAAAAGGTTACTTGAGATGATGGGATCAGATGAGGAGTTGCTCATTGTTGAGGTGAAAACCTTGTTAGATGAGTTTGCTAACTTGTTCTTAGGAGAATTGCTTGAAGGTCTACCTCCCTTCTAAGATATTAAACATGTAATTGACTTATAGCTAAAAGTCGCATTACTGAACAAGCCTGCCTATAGGCTGAACCCTAAATAGGCTGCCGAGCTGTAAAGATAGGTAGATGAGCTATTGAAGGGAGGGTATGTATGAGAGTCCTTGAGCCCATGTGCCATGCTAGCCTTATTGGTATTGAAGAAAGATAGGACATAGAAGATGTGTGTAGCTAGCCGAGCAATCAATCGCATCATCATTAAGTATAAGTATCTTATATTAAGGCTTAATGATATGCTAGGTGAGTTAAATGGAGCAAGAGTATTCTCCAAGATTGATCTTAAATTTAGATACCATCAAATTTGAATATGGGAAGGAGATGAATGGAAGACCACATTTAAGACCTATTATGGATTGTATAAATGGCTTGTGATGCCACTTAGACTATCAAATGTATTGAGCATATTCATGCGATTGATGAACCATTTGTAGTGGTATATTTCGATGGCATCTTAGTTTATAGTTCTGATCTGGAGACTCACCAAGAGCATCTTTAAGCACTCTTTTCAAAACTTCGAGCTAAGAAGCTCTATGCTAATCTAAAGAAATGTGACTTCTTCCTACCTGAAGTAATCTTTCTAGGGTTTGTTATGAGTGGTGGTAGCATTTGGGTTAATGATGAGAAGATAAGAGTGATTATTGAATGGCTTATGCTGACCTGTTCAACCGACATGCAAAGCTTCTACAGCTCAACATCATTCTATCATCGACTTAAAAGGAATTTTAGTATGATTGTGGTCTCATTCACTGAATTGTTGAAGAAAAATATTGAATTAGGTAGGGAGAGGAGTAGTGGAGTTTTGAAGAAGTAAAATAAAAGCTAACAATGGCCCTATCTTAGCCCTATCGAGCTTTGACAAAATGTTTAAAGTAGAGTGTGATGTGTCCAAACTAGGCATAAGTACTGTACTGATGCAGGGGGCTGACCTATTGCCTACTTTAGTGAAAAGCTTTGAGGAGCCACACTCAATTATTCTGTTTATGATAAGTAGTTTTACTCCTTGATCTGATCCTTGACTATATGGAATCATTATTTACTACCCAAAGAATTTGTGATCTAGATCATAAATCTTTGAGATATTTAAAGAGCTAGCTCAAGTTGTCTCGAAGACAAGCCAAATAGGTCGAGTTCATGGAGGAATTTTCATATGTCGTGAAGTACAAGAATAGAAGGAACAAATATAGTGGTTGATGCCCTATCAAGATGACATTCCCTCTTAACTGAGCTGCTAACTAGGTTACGTAGTTTTTCAATAATAAAAGAATTGTATGTTGAGGATCCACATTTTGGCCTGGTCTATGCTAGATGTGCAGAAGGTTGAACACTACATGACTACCATAGGGAGGATGGACACTTATTTGGGAAGAGGAGATTATGTATCTTGACATGTTCCATGAGAGTGATGTTAGTGTACTAAGTGCATGGAGGAGGATTATTTGGACACTTTGGCAGGTACCAAACTCATGAGGTATTATCCTTAAGATTCTTTTTGCCAAAGATGATGAGGGTTGTCTAAGCTGTGTTGGAAAGGTGTACTACTTGCAGAAAAGCAAAGAGTTAGGCCGAGTAAGGGCAATATTTACCATTACTAATCTTAACCAAACCATGGTTCAAGTTGAGCATAGACTTTATGTTAGGTCTATTGAGAACGTCTCGAGAGAAGGACCCATCATAGTAGTTGTTGACTGTTTTAGCAAGATAGCTCACTTTGTGCCCTATTCTAAGACTAATGATGCTTTGGCTCTTTCGTTTCATTTCTTACAGGAGGTCATCAAAGTTCATGGAGTGTCCAGGACCATTGTTTCAAATAGAGACCTACAGTCTATGAGCCACTTCTAGAGGATGTTATGGAGACGAATGGGAACTAAACTATTATACAGTACGTCCTATCATCTATAGATGGACAAATAGACCAAGTTTGTCAATAGGATAGTGGGAACTTTATCTTGAGTTACTGTTGGTTAAAACATAGTTGATCGGGATATATGCTTACTTATAATTAAGTTTGCTTACAACAAGACCGCCTACAGTGTCATGAACATGTCACCATTTGAGGTTGCATATGGGTTCAACCGTAAGCTCCCATTAAACCAAACACCCCTTCTAAGCTTAGATGATGATCAATCAACTATAGAGAGATTCGAAGCCATTAGTGCGATGTACCAAAAGATCATCAAACATTTAAGCCGAGTTGCTACTAAGCTTGAGAGACGAATCTGAGGATGGAAGAATAAAGAATTTTAACTAGGTGATTTGGTTTGGATCTACCTGAATAAGGAACAATTCTTAAGTCTAAGGAAGGGCAAGTTATCTCTTAGGGTCGACGAACCATTTAAAGTGCTTGAAAAGATCAATCCTAATGCCTATAAGATTTAATTGCTTGAAGAGTATGGAGTCTTTGACTCCTTTAACATTGCCGACCTCTACTCATATGTCCTTAATGACGTGCAACGTGGAGTTGACTTAGATCTGATCCCAAATCTCAAATAGCTTGGAGGGGATGCTAGGGATCACAAACCTATCACTCACTCTCGAACTTGAGGACTCGCTTATAATGTTCATCAAGCTATTTAAGGGGAGCTTAACTCCAAAGAGCAACACATCTTTTAATCCAACTAACCAAATTTCTCTACTCTACACCTCATCTAAGAGACTATTGAGGTAACCAACTTGTTGCCAAGATGACCCCTCCGCAATACATTTATTTAAGGTTAAGTAACAAACCAGTATATTGCTAACCTGATATATCACCGAGGCCGAGCTAACCCCCTATCGTAAGTTAACTAGCTGAAGTTAACCTAATAATGGACTACCTCCTAAATTGAACCAACCCTTCCTTAGTCCAAAACATTTAAGCTACCAAGTTATCAAACTATCGACTCTAACCTGATCTACTTAGAACCTACTCTACTTGGCAAGTAGCATCATTAGGACCATAGCATGTATAGCTAACATGCACACTATTTTTTGACATCCGTATTGTCCTTTTATAACCAAATATTCTTTTTATTTGACTACAACTCTTCCCTTGTAAATTATTCCTTTTCCTTTTCTTGTAGGAATTTTTTTGTAATTTACACTAACCTAAGACTTATCTTAATTGGAACATATAAATACTTGTAAGTGGTAATAGCTGCAACAATAAATACCATTGATATTTAGACATACTCATGTGAGCTAAGTGTCTTTTGCTTACCTTCATTTACTCTAATCTAATCAATCATGAGCATAGAGTAATGGCGAGTGCCCTCCAGCCACACTTGTGTATAATATCAAGTGCAACTTGAGGTTGTATGAGGCATTGGTGTATCATATCCATCATTGATACACGAGAATCCCTACTCAAACCTTCGACCACCATTTAATTTTTGGATCATCTCGTAATTTGAACTCATCCCCTTGGTTCATGCAATACCAAACAATGTGTGCTCATCTATGATGTGCTCATATCAACTGTGATGGACAATAATGGCAATTGAGTAAGCATACTAGCACAAATGATTCACATATGCTTTGAAATTGCAACAAAGTTGACTATTTTTATACAAAACAAAAGGGTAGAATACATGTTCATATAGAGAAAAGGGATCATAGCATTACTTACTTTTCCTCCCTAAGTCCTTGAATGTAAGTAGAGGTTGACAACATATTTGGAGTTGTAACCTTCAAACCCTAGCTTGATTGGAAGTATCACAACCCGATAGTATCATTGTCGTGGTAGGTCGCTGTGTACTATACAAAGGTCTGCTCTCAATCCCCTTGTTGATTGAAAGCCTTTCATACGACACACAAGGCATCTTCCATTATACGTTACCACCAGGCCCATAAATAAGTAACATAGAGCAATTTAACTAAGATTACTTATATGGTATAAATTAACTAATCGTGTGGACTCATAAGATCCACACCAAAAGAATATTACAAACAAATGCAATTTATAAGGGAACTGCATTAGAAATTTTAATCTATGTTATAAACAAAATATAAAAGCAACTAGTTATCTACAAATCTATTACAAAATTTCTTCTTTACTCCCTGATTGCTCCAACCCGTCCCTATACGAAACTTAGCACAGGCATGCCTTTGCCTAGATTAGCGAAGAGATTTTCCTGCAACAAAAGAAATCTATCGGGGTGTAAACTTAAGCTTAGTGAGATAGATAACCTCGTTAATACCATATAGCAGAAATTTATTAGATGCACAATTGTATTAATGCATGAAAATTCAGTATGCTAAACAATGCATGTTGTGGCCTAGGAACTGCTTACGACTTAGAATTACGCCCCCTATAGTCGAGATTTGGAGAAAATTAACTGACCCAAACTAAAATCTGGGTTTTAGACCTTAGGTTTTATTTCATTTGCACTATTGTGTTTTAGCCAAAACAAAACTATATATATATATATATTTATATATGTATATACTTTCTTTACCGACTAATAAATCATATTTTTAAAATCTTAAGTTTAGCGGTATGCTAGCCTCTATAATCCACAAATACATGCCCCAAGCAGAAGCCACAAGACATGGCCCCTTACTAATGGTTAAGCCCAACAACTTAGAATGCCCAACAACTTAGTATAGAGACTCAATAAAAATAATGACATAGCTAATGCCCAATCTTGTAGGAGGCTCATCCTCCTGTGTGTCCCTTCTCATCTTCTGCGTGAAGTGGCAGTCGGTGTTATCCGATTATAATTATAGGGAATGCATAATTTATCTTATTCCTTAATCATATAGATAGTTAATCCGATTTTTTAAGGTGATCAAACAATTTCATTCCATACACTTGTAGGTATAAATTATCACAACAATTCCCATTATTATATAATTAACAAGCCATAGCATTCAGTTCACAAATTCATACACATGCATTTCCCATATCCCTTAAGCATCCAAATTTATATATATATAAGTTTAAGTGCACCTATTCTACATGCAAAATCAAGTAAAGAGTTATCGGGAATTTACTCACTCCACCATACGGTCAATCAAAGTAGTCTGGGGGCAAGTCGTCTCTATACATGGTGTCCCTTGGTCATCGAAATCATAATACTATAGGGGATTGAAATAAACTTAGGAAACTAAGCAAATATCCCTTAAGTTATACTCTCGACTAGTTTTCGTATCTTTTCCTGTTTTTGATTAAAAGTTTAATCGTATATAACTTTTTCATTTTAAATCCGATTTTTATGATCTTATGGTCAATCTTCATTGTTTTTTAGTGTACCTTAATGTGGTGAGGTTAGATTTTTGAATGAGGTACGCAAATCTGTCCATAGGTCATAATAGTAGCAGTCCTCATGATTTAGAGTGTTTTTGGGCTTTGTTTGGTTAATAGGCTTTTTGGTAACTTAGCAAATCCTTTAGGCTTGGTCTTAAGATTTCCTTCTAAGCTCAAAACATTCCTTAAGGTCAGATTTGCAACTTTGATTTATACTCCTAAGGCTATCAACCATTTCTTGGGCTCTTAAGTGGGCTTAAGTTATCAAATGGGCTTGTTTTTTATCCAACTCAAATTTAACCACTTTGTTGGGCTTAGAGAGTGTCTTGTGGGTTTCTTGAGAGTCTTAAAACAACTATTATTAATGTGTCAAGTTGCTGGTTAGAAATTTAAGGTTGGTTCAACTTGGTGTATGAGGCTCATTTTGGAAGTTTTAAGCTCGGTTTTGAGTTTTAAGCTTAATATACTTATTATACTTGTCTTGGTTGGTCTTTTTACTTTGTTTACTTACTTTTATCATATTTTTAAGTGTCTTTTAAGGATGTTCCAAAATTGATCGGTTTGAATATGAGGGCTTTCGACTTGGTTTTCCAACCTGTTTCATCATTTTCTTAAGTTTAAGTGTTAGATCATGAACCTAGATTACTTGTATTCAAATCTTATCTTGACTTCCTTTCTAATGAGGGATTAGACATGTGGCATTAGGTCATGGGAGGTGCGTTTGGCAAAAACAAGAAGCTGTAAGATTAGGCTGGGTATTTGCCCAACAAAGGTGCCTAGTAGAACATGTAGGTATAGATGAGTGCTAAGGTTCTTGGCACCAATACTTTCGAGTTGGAGGTTAGCTCAATTATGGCAGAAGGGATCAAACTATTGCCAGAGCATACTTCGAGTCAAGATTCAACTACTTAAAGATGTATAGTTACTTGGCCTAGCATAAGGAGTTGGTTAACAGTGAGGATCAGCTGGACCTCTATAAGAGTTAGTTAAAACAGTAGAATTTGCTTTGCTAGTCCTTCAAGTTCTTGTGCTTGAGCTCAATTCAAAAGTCCAATAGCTTGATTCTTATCATTGCCTCCCTTAGAAAAACTTTTATCATCGAAAGTTGCCTAATGCTTAGAATGGCTTAAGATACTTCTTCCTTATGTCTTCTTATAGCTCCTAAGTGGCTTCTCATTCAAGTTGATTTGACCACTACACTTTAACGTATAGTATTGTCCTCCTTCGTAGTGCCTGATTTTTTGTGCATGTTATCTTAGTGAGCTATACCTTTGACTTCATATTAAGCAGTTACTTTAACAACTCCAACTCAGCAAACTATATAGGTTATTGATTTGATTATTTCTTTGGATTCTATATACTCTCTCTATATTGATCTATGAAAAACAACATGAACTCCTTTTAAACTTGGGGGTAAAGCCAAAATATGGGCTATACTACCAATCCATTCTACTATTACATACAGACCCATAATCCTTAGAATCAACTTCCCCTTCAATTTAAACTTGAAAATTTCCTTGGTTAGAGAAATCTTTAGTAGTATTTTATTCTTGAGTTAAAATTCCAATAGGCATCATCGCTCATTTACATAGCTTTTCTAGTAGCTTTGTGTTGCTTACATTCTTTTTCTAATGATCCTAACTTTCTCTACTACATCTTGTACTAACCTTAGCCCTAAAAATTGTCTTTCTCCTACTTCATCCTACTAGACAGGTAACCTATACTATCTTCCATATAATGCCTCATATGGAGCCATTTAGATAGTTTCCTAATAACTGTTGTCATATGCAAATTCAACTAATGGAAGGTGCTTATTTCTTGCTAATGTGTATCCCCATAGCATATCCTCCAAAATTTGTATTATCTCCTTAAACTATCTATTAGTCTGGGGATGAAACTTTGTACAAAACTGTACCGTAGTACCCAAGGACTTCTAGAAACATTTCTATTATCTAGTTACAAACTAGGTTTCTCCGTTATAAATTATTGTAACTGGAATTCCATGCGGTCTCACTATCTCTTACACTAATAGCTTTGCCAACCTTTACATTATGTAATCCAATCTTATAAGTATGAAGTGAACTAACTTCGTTAGTCAATACACTATCATCCATTCTATATCATGTTTTTCCTTAGCTCTTACAATATATGACAAAGTCCATGGTCATATGCTTTTACTTCTACTTTAGTGTTGGCAAAGGTTGCAATCACTATAGCCTCTTATGCTCAATCTTTATCATTTGACATATTGCACACTTAGAGACATATTTTACTATATTTCACTTCATGTTGTTCCACCAAGTGTTCCTTTAAATCCATGTACATCTTGGTACTCCTAAGATGAATGAAGTAACTAGAGTAATGCACCTTCCTCAATATCCCCTTTTTAAGCTCTTCTTTATTAGGTATGTACAACCTATTACCCATACCTGAGCATACCTCAACATCAACATTCTACTCTACCTTGCTCCATTCTATCTTTGATCTCTTGGATACTAGCATCCTCAAATTGTACAACTTTTGTTATATTTGTAAGAGTTGGTTGAATGCACAAGTTAGTCAATCCCTTATTTCTTTCTATTGAAGGCATTTACCACCATATTCACATTATTTGGGTAGTACTGAATATCATCGTTATTGTCCTTGATTAACTCCAACCACTACCTCTATCTTAGGTTTAGCTCTTTTTGTATAAAGATGTATTTTAAACTCTTATGATTTGTGAATGTTTAACTCTTTTCTCCATATAAATAATATCCCTATAGCTTTAGGGCTAAAATAACTACTGTTAACTTAAAATCATGAGTAGGGTAATTCCTTTCATAAGGCATTAACTGCAAACCCTACTTTTAACGAGATTATGATTTGACTAAGAGTATAACCCAAACGTTCCCAAGGATCATCTAAACTAAGAAATTAAGTTTACAATTAGAAACGAACTTATCTTTCCAATTGGAAAGCCTATTAATGATAAAACCCAAACTTGAAAAACTACGAGCTCTAAAGTCACTTAAGACTCTAAACCCTAAAACAATTAAGGACTTTTAACTCTAAGCGACTAATCGATAATTTAATTTGAATAATTTCATTCAACTCTAGAAAATTTCACAATTTTATAAGAATTGAATCATAAATTATAAAACAATACAAGAAGTAAATCCTAAAACAATTTCCTATAAGACAATGCCCTTATCTTCATGCCTAAGCCTTACACATAAATAAATAGACCAACCAATCACCTTAGATGACTTATCAATTGAAAGTTGGAATCATTTATCAATTGATAATTTATCAAAATCTAGTGATAAGACACTTTCCTTATCACCCCTTCACTTATACTACATATGGACAAATTATCACAAGATTTCACATGCTTAACTTTAATAAATAAGACAAGACAATTCCATGCCCCAAAGGACACTCCATGGTCAGTTTAAACAAGTAAGAAAGCGGGGTGGTGGGGGGGTGCAATACTTTTGTCTTCCATCCATCAATCACTTTATCTTNTAACAACTCAAGTTTCAAAAAGGTGCAAAAGGAGGAAGTAAGATAAAGAGTATGAGTGGAACCTTTGTGCACAACCATTGTACTTTTGCTTTATGGACAAGTAAGTGTATTTTTGTGTTAGTAGGTTAGTATTCATGTTAGAAGATTATGATTTCTTGAAGATATGAGTATGATCATATGTGGTTATAACATCAAAGACTACCCTAAGAAACAAACCCTTACATGAAGTTGCAAAATGAGCATGTAAAGTTAGTGTTTTGTAGAGATACTTGTTTAACACTTTGAATGAAAGATTTTAAGATGAGAAAATCTTGAAACAAGAACTTGAATAAAAGAGGATCATGCTAGGCATGAGGATTCAAGGGTCATTTAGATGTTGATTTCATTCCTATTAAGTTGAACATGCTCAAATCTAGACTTAGGTTAAGGAAAACTTTATCACATAAAAGTTTCATGAGGAAACTAACTTTGTAAGACATGAGCTATGATGTGGAAATGGTAATAAGTATGAGATCTACTATTTTCATGAAAAGTATAAGTCAAATAACCTTATCATGGAAAAGAAGTTAAGATAAGATTTGAATACAAGTAACTTAGGTTCATAATCTAACACCTAAACTTAAGAACATGATGAAACAGGTTGGAAAACTAAGTCGGAAGCCCTCATATTCAAACCGATCAGATCTGGAACATCCTTAAAAGACACTTAAAAATATGATAAAAGTAAGTAAACGAAGTAAAAAGACTAACTAAGGCAAGTATGATAAGTATATTAAGCTTAAAACTTAAAACCGAGCTTAAAACTTCCAAAATGGGCCTCTACACCAAGTTGAACCACCCTTAAACTTCTGACCAACAACTTGACACATCAATAATAGTTGTTTTAAGACTCTCAAAAAACCCACAAGACACTCTTTAAGCTCAATAAAGTGGTTAAATTTGAGTTGGATAAAAAACAAGCTCATTTGATAACTTAAGCCCACTTAAGAGCCCAAGAAGTGGTTGATAGCCTTAGGAGTATAAATCAAAATTGCAAATCTGACCTTAAGGAATGTTTTGAGCTTAGAAGGAAATCTTAAGACCAAGCCTAAAGGATTTCCTAAGTTACCAAAAAGCCCATTAACCAAACAAAGCCTAAAAGCACTCTAAATCATGAGGACTGCTACTATTATGACCTATGGACAGATTTGCATACCTCATTTTGAAAATCTAACCTCACCACGTTAAGATACACTAAAAAACAATGAAGATTGACTATAAGATCATAAAAATCGAACTTAAAACGAAAAAGTTGTACGTGATTGAACTTTTAAGTAAAACCAGGAAAAGATATGAAAACTATTTGAGAGTATAACTTAAGGGATTTTAGCTTAGTTTCCTAAGTTTATTTCAATCCCTTATAGTATTATGATTTCGATGACCAAGGAACACCGCATGCAGAGACGACTTGTCCCTAGACTCCTTTAACTAATTGCATAGCGGCGTGAGTAAATTCCCAATGACTCTTTACTTAATTTTATTGGTAGAATAGATGCACTTAAACTTATATATATATAAATTTAGATGCTTAAGGGATATGAGAAATGCATGTGTATGAATTTGTGAACTGAATGCTATGACTTGTTAATGATATAATAATGGGAATTGTTGTGATAATTTATACCTACAAGTGTATGGAATGAAATTGTCTGATTACCTTGAAAAATCGGATTAACTATCTATATGATTAAGAAATAAGATGAATCATGCATTCCCCATAACTATATTCGAATAACACTGACTGCCGCTTCATGTAGAAGATAAGAAGGGACACACAGGAGGATGAGCCTCTTGCAGGATTAGGCACTAGCTATGTAATTATTTTTATTGAGTCTCTATCCTAAGTTGTTGGGCTTACTAGGTGCCAAGAGATGCCAACTATTGGTAAGGGGTCGTATCTTGTGGCTTCTACTTGGGGCATGTGTTTGTGGATTATAGAGGCCACCATATCGCTAAACTTAAGATTTTAAAAATATGATTTATTATTTGGTAAAGAAAGTATATACATATATAAATATATATATAGTTTTGTTTTGGCTAAAGCACAATAGTGCAAATGAAATAAAACCCAAGGTCTAAAACCTGGATTTTAGTTTGGGTCGGTTAATTTTCTCCAAACCTCGACTATGAGGGGCGTAATTTTGAGTCGTATGCAGTTCTTAGGCTACTGCATGCATTGTTTGGCATACTAATTGTTCATGCATTCATATGATTGTGCATCTATTAAATTTCTGCCATGTAGTACTGATGAGGGTATTTATCTCACTAAGCTTAAGCTTATACCCCGATAGATTTCTTTTGTTGCAGGAAAATCTTTTTACTAATCTAGGTCAAGGCATGCCCGTAGTAAGTCTTGTATAGGGACGGGTTGGAGCGATCAGAGAGTAAAGAGGAAATTTTGTAATAGATTTGTAGATAACTGGTTACTTTTATATTTTGTTTATAACATAGATTAAAATTTCTAATGCAGTTCCCTTATGAACTGCTTTTGTTTATAATATTCTTTTGGTGTAGGTCTTACGAGTCCACACAATTAGTTAATTTATACCATAGAAGTATTCTTAGTTAAATTGCTCTATATTACTTATCTATGGGCTTAGTGGTAACGTATGGTGGAAGGAGATTTGTGTGTCGTATGAAAGGCCTATGATCAACAAAGGGGTTGATAGTAGACCTCTATATAGTACACAGCGACCTACCATGGCAACAATACTGTTGGGTTATGATATTAATTGTTAAGAAGCATAAGCAATTACCCTTCCTTCTTACATTAAAACATACCCCAATCCTTAATTAGATGCATCACTAAAGATAACATACTCCTTTTTACTTTAAGGTAATGCTAAAACTAAGGTTAACGTAAGCCTCTCTTTTAGCTTTTGCAACTAGCTTTACACTTGTCATCCCAAATGAATTGTACTCCTTTCTATGTCTAACCTAGTGAGAGGTGCTGCTATCTTAGAGGAACCCTCTACAAACCGTCTGTTATAACTTGATAACCTAAGGAAACTCTTGATTTTAGTTAGTATTTAGGGTTTTGGCCAGTTTGTAGTAGCTTTAACTTTCTTTGATTGAACCGAGATACCTTCTTCATCTATTATATGCTTAAGAAAAGATACTTACTCGAGCTAAAACTTACATTTCTTGAACTTAGCATATAACTTCCCAGCTTATAGTTCATTTAGCACAATTCTCAAATGCTCCTCTTTGCTTTTAGAATATATCAAGATATCATCGATGAAGACGACCATAAACTTATCTAAGAAGTCTCTAAAGATACCATTCATCAAATCCATGAATGCTACTAATGCGTTTGCTAAGGTAAACGACATCATTAAGAACTCATATAAACCATACTAAGTTTTGAAAGCTATTTTCTGAATGTTTTCTTTAATCTTCAATTGGTGATACCCTCCTTAAGTCAATTTTGGAGAACACCTTAACTCTATACGACTAATCACATAAGTGGTCAATTCTAGGGAGAGGATGCTTATTCTTTATAGTCAGTTTGTTCAACACCCTATAATCAATGCATAACCATGTGTTGCTATCTTTCTCTTTACAAAAAGTACCATTACACCTTATGACAATACGTTTGGCTTGATAAAACCCTTGTCCTACAATTCCTTTGACCAAGCATTTAACTCTACTAGTTCCATTGGTGCCATCCTATATGCAAGTTTTGAAGTTGGTATGGTACCTTGATGGGAATTAGGCTATTGGACTACTAACCAATAGTTGAGCCCGAGGACTAGAAGGATTAGCAAGATAAATCCTCCTATTCTAACTGACTCATTACTGACCCATTTTGCTTGCCAAGCCAAATGATTGTCTATTTCTCACATGTTGTATGCCAAAAAGTAGAAGGTCGAGACAATAGCCTATCTTCATTCTCACAAATACCTAACCAACTACTTACTTGACTGCACCCTTGCTAAGATGTCGAGAGAAAGAGTCCAGACTGACCAAGCCACCCCTACTCAAATAAGCAAGTTATCCATACTTTTTGTCCCCATCTTCTAACAGCATCACCAATATAGCATTACCACGTATACAGAATCATGTGTAGAATCTATTACACCAACAATTATTTTCCTTGTATATTCATTTTTACTCTTTTATATCTTATATATTACTTCCTTAGGAAATATCCTTTTTTTCTTTTCTCTTTTCGGCAAGTTGCCCTAACTTATGGATATAAATACCCCTATACTTATAGCTATAAAGAAGATTAAAATCAAATTACCATTAATATACTTTGTATTTTCTTCCTTGTATAAACACTATTCATTTACTCTCATCATTACTCTTATCCTAACCCTTGATAGATTAACCTCACCAAACCGATTCGTACGTCATATTGAATTATGCCGTAAGTCCTTGGAAGTTCCATCGGTACGTTGCATCCCTGGGAGCTGTTCATGGGTTTTTCCTTACCCTTCATTCGCATTTGTCCTTTCACACATACTCCATCACTTTCTTTCAAACTTTCTACAAGCTTGGACCCATCTAGCGAACAGCTTTATTTGTTCTTAGTCACGGTTCGCACCATCTTGGTATCAGAGCGAAGGATTTGTTTGAACTATAGTTTATTTTTGAAGTTCTACTTACACTTTGTTTTGCATATGTAAAATAGAGCAAGTTACTGTGTTCATCTTAATTGCTGTGTTTGCTAGCTGTTGATTTTCTGGTTTGCGAAAGTGTTTGTTTAAGCTTTGAATTAGTGAAGAAAATGATAGATCTAAGTGTAAATGTTGGTGCTAGAGATGACAACAGTAGAGTTGTCCAATATAGACGACAGTCTTAGGGAACGTCAAGAAGCACTAATAAGAGACTTGATGAGGTAGCTAACCTCTTGGTAGATTTGACCTAAACTGTTCATGTGTTAGCTTACCGACCAATTGAAGCTATGTAAAATATCCCATAAGCAACCCAACCTATTAGAGGTCAGAACCTAGCTCAACCAGTTTAAGGTAGAGAAGTAGGCGAACGAGTAAGAAGAAGGATAAACCTGAGAGAACTTGATGAAGAGGACGAGGAAGAATATTTTGAAGAAGATTGCGTACGAGCCCCTAGAGCATCTGACCATATGAAGCTTTGAATTCTAAGCTTCAATGGATCTAGGAATACTGATGAATATTTAGAGTAGGAAGAGAAGGTAGAGCGTGTTTTTTATTATTATTAGTACAAGGATTATGAGAAAGTGAGAACTGATGTTGTTGAGTTCTCTAGATATGCTATCATGTGGTGGAAGAATTTCCAAGCCATGAGGAGATAAGAAGGTTATTGAGAGATCAATACTTAGCCCGAGATGAAGAGAATATTGAGGAATAGGTTTATGCCATAAACTTATCTTCAAGATACTTTCACTCGGCTTCAGGAGTTGAGATAAGGATGTCGGACTGTTAAAGAGTATGTTCAAGAATTTCAAATGCTTATGATCTATTGTAAAGTAGAGCAACTACTAGCTCGAGCAGTCTCAAGATTCATGATTAGATTGAGAGGTGATATTTGAGGCATTGTGGAACTCCAACACTTTACCACAATGGAAGAGGCCATCAAAATAGTACAACGAGTAGAAAGGCAAAGAAGGAGCCGAGCATCGATGAGGATGCCGACTAGCCGACCTGGACCATTAAGTCATCAAGCTCAGTCGAGTACCAAGTCGAGTCAAAGGATGAATGTCAGAGCCAAGCAGAAAGGCCAACTTGATGGTGAAATGCTGACCCAAACTTATGAGAAGGGGTAAGGATCAAGTAGGAAGACGGGCTAGATCAAGTGCTTCAACTGCTAAGGATTTGGACATATGGTTGCTTAATGCCTAAACCAAAGGACAATGGTTATCAAGGGAGATGTCTCGAAGCTAGAAGTAGACTGTACAAATGAGGAACCTGAGGAGAAGATCACAGTAAAAAAAGAACTGATTGAGGATGATGCATTTGCTAAAGACCTAGACCAGTTGCTCACGGTTGTTTAATGTACTATGAACATAAAACCTTCACAAGAGGAGGAGTAGAGAGAAAATTTGTTTCATACCACTTGTAAGGTGAATGGTTTGGTATGTGCCCTTATTGTGGATAGTAGAAGTTGCACCAATGTGGCATTAGCTAATCTTATTTCAAAATTGAAGTTGCCGACTGTTGCACATCTAAAGCCGTACAAATTGCACTGGTTGAGTGAGAAAGGAGTACTACATGTCACTTAGCAAATAATACTGCCGATTACTATAAGGAATTACTCTAACTAGATTCTTTGTGATGTATTACCTATGTGTGCTTCCCATGTATTGCTAGGTAGGCTATTGCTATTTAATAGGAGAGTTATCTATGACTACTACAAGAATATGTACATGTTTGAGAAGGATGACTAGAAGATCACACTAAACCCAATGTCATCAAGAGAAGTTAATAAATTGCAAACAAAACTTACTCACAGATTAAGGAAGGCTCTAGTGATGAGTAGAGCTGAGCTTTGAGAGGCCATCAATACTGATGAGCCGACCCTCATGTTGGTCAAGCGCTTATTAGAAATGAAGGAGCAGGGTGAACTACTCTAGGAAATCAAAGAGTTATCGGATGAGTATGCCGACCTATTTCTACAATAGTTACCTGAGGGGCTAGCCCCAATACGAGGCATAGAACACTACATTAACTTAGTACCTGGCACCATGCTGCCAAATAAGCCAACCTTTCGAATGAATCTCATGCAAGCTTTTAAGCTCCAACGTCAAGTCAATAAGTTGCTGAATAGAGGATATGTTAGAGAAAGTCTTAGCCCTTATGCTCTGCTGGTATTTTTAATGATGAAAAAAGATGAGACTTAGCAAATGTATGTGGATAGCTGAGCTATGAACAAGATCACAATCAAATACAGGTATCCCATTCTTAGACTAGAAGACATGTTGGATGAATTGAGTGGAGCTAAGATCTTCAGTAAGATTGACCTGAAGTCTGGCTACTATCAAATTCGCATAAAGCTGGGAGACGAATGGAAAACTGTGTTTAAAACTCGATATGGATTCTATGAGTAGATGGTCATGCCATTCGGCTTGTCGAATGCCTCGAGCACTTTCATTTTATTGATGAACCACGTATTAAGACATCTGATTGGAAAGTGTGTCATGGTGTACTTTGACGATATACTGGTCTATAGTGTCGACATGTCGAGTTACTGTAAGCATCTTTGAAAAGTATTGGATATCCTTCGTGTTGAGAGACTATTCGACAATCTCAAGAAATGTTGCTTTTGCTAGAAGTAGTATTCTTGAGCTACATAATCAGTAGAGGAGGCTTACAAGTAGATAATGAGAAGATCCAAACAATTGTAGAGTGGCCGACTCCTATTACTTGTGTCGACGTGAGAAGTTTATAAGGACTAGCTTTATCCTATAGACGATTCATTAAGAATTTTAGCACCCTCATCATGCCTCTTATTAAGCTCATAAAGAAGAACACCAACTTTTGATGGGGAGAAAGGGAGGAGAGGAGCCCTGTTGAGGTAAAAGAAAGATTGACCTCCACTCCGATATTAGTCCTACCTGACTTCGAGAAAATATTTAAGCTAAAATGTAACACTTTAGGCATTAGAATAGGCGCTGTCTTAATTCAGGAAAGCTGACTAATTACGTTCCACAGTAAGAAGCTCCGAAGACTACAGTTGAATTACTCAGTGTATGATAAGGAACTCTTGGCACTAATCCAAGTACTACGAATATGGCAACACTATTTATTGCAAGAGAATTTGTCATATATACTAATCATGAATCACTAAGGTACCTCCGAAGTTAGACTAAGTTATCGAAGTGACAGGTGAGATGGGTTGAATTCATTGAAGGATTCAATTTCGTGACTAAATATAAGCAAGGAAAGAGTAACATAGTTGTAGATGCTTTTTCAAGAAGACATATGCTTTTAATCGAACTATAGACTAGGTTGTTTGGGTTTGCAAGTATTAAAGAGCAATATTTTGAGGAACTACACTTTAGACCCATAATCATGCGATGTGTTGATGGAAGGATAGTAGATGAGTATTATGTTGAGGATGGTTACTTGTTTCGAGGTGGAAAATTATGCATGTTAACCTCTTCACTACGGGAACTATTGATCAGGGAAGCCCACAGTGGAGGACTCTTCGAACATTTTGGAGAAAGAAGGACCTATGAACTATTGAATGGTCGATTCTTCTAGCCAAGGATGAGGAGAGATGTTCACCAAGTTGTTGACAGTAGTGCCGTATGCAAGAGGGCTAAGTACCAAGCTCAACAAGGGAAAGCAATACCTTTACTTATTCTGATGAAGCCATGGACTGAATTGAGCATGGACTTTGTTCTTAGACTACTACAAACTATCTGAAGTAAAGATTCTATAATGGTCATCATGGATTGGTTCAACAAAATGGCATTCTTTGTACCTTGCTCAAAAACTAACGACGCTTCGACTATTGCTTCTCTTTTCTTGTAGAAGATTGTATGATTACATAGCATGCCGAGAAGTGTAGTCTCTGATAAGGATCTAAAGTTCTTGAGCCATTTTTAGAAGACCTTGTGGTGTTCGATGGGGACTAAACTACTATTCAATACTTCCTATCACCCCTAAACTAATGACCAAACGGAGGTAGTTAATTGCACTCTAGGATTACTACTTTGAGCTATAGTGGGAAAGAACTTGGCTGATTGGGATGTCTGCTTACCAATGGTCAAATTTGCTTATAACCATACACTACATGATACTATTAAGCAGACACCCTTTGAAGTGGTCTATAGTTTCAATCCCGAGTTGCCCCTCGATTATACCCCTATACTTGTACCCATGTAGGAGGACCTTTATGCAAGAGCTCGAGCACAATCTCTTTAGCACATCTATGACAAGGTTACTTGACACATTGACCAAGCTGCTAAAAGAATGTAAGAGAAGACCAAAGGTAGGACAGTTAAACAATTCTAGCTAGGAGACTTAGTATAGCTGTACCTCAATAAGGAATGGTTCCCGAACAAGAGGAGGAATAAATTGTCTGCAAGAGCTAAAAGTCCTTTCAAAATCCACTAGAAGATCAATGATAATACCTATAAATTGGAGTTATCCAAGGACTATGGGGTTTTTGATGTCTTCAAAATTGCCAACCTTAGTTTGTATCACCCTGACGGAGAGTTGAACAAAGACCATTTGGATTTGATCCCAAATCTAAAACAACCTAAAGGAAATGATAAGAATTAGGCTACTTTACTACTATAATACCTTAGGATTTCGAACCCATAAGATTACCCTAAGATCTGAGCCCTTAAATTTAGGGTGCTGGGCTATGTTATTTGTTTAAATTCAAACTTTACAATAAAGTTAGAAAAATGAGATGAAGTAATTCAAGTAAAGTCAACTTCTCAAAATAAGTTATATAAAAATATTAATTTAAGAAAACGTTAATTTATCGCTAAAGTCAGTAAATATAGAAAACATGAAATTCGAGCATTTAGATATAATAAGATATTAGAGATAAGTTATTTAACTTATAAAAATAATAAATATAATACACATGTATTTACATAGAATATACATTATTTGTATTAAATACACATATATAATAATAAATTATTATTAAAATAAGGTAAATTAACATAAAAAATGGAAAATTAATAAAAAATTGGAAGGATGAGTCATCCCATGATGTGCTAGCCAAGGATCAATTTGAATCAATGGGTCAAAAGGCAAACAATAAGAAAATGACATCTTATGCTTTGAAAAATTAGGAAAATGACACGTGTAAGTCACATATCACATTTTTATTAATCCTAATCCAATTGGAAAATATAAATAGGGCCTACACACTACAAAAACAACATTTTGAAAGTTTGAAAATGCAAGAAAAGCACTTAAGAAATTTTCGAAAAAAATTAGAAAAAATTAAGAAAATTAGAGCGAAAATAGAGCAGGGAATCTTATTAAACCGATTCAATAGGTTTTTGGTTTCTGATTATGGTGACCATTTGAGGTCAAGGAAAGCACCACTAGTGGAGGTGTTTCGACAAAGTTGGGTGGTTAGAGGGTAGTCGGTTCAAGTAAACCAAATTTCCAGTCGAAACTTTGTAAATTTTGTAAAAATAGTAAATGATGTTGTTTAATTATGAAACTTGGTTTTCTAAAGTTATTTTATGTGTAGATTAATTTATTCATTTTATTTTAGTGAAATAATTATGGGAAATATAAGGTCCTTAAGAAATGGCTCTGTTTGGACGAAAATTAAATTAAATTTTAGAAATAGTAAATAATGTCCTTTCAAGTTGAAAATTTGTACCTAACATACCTAATATATGTATTTAATTGTAGTAGCAATAATTTTTTAAAATAATCATGTTTACTATTTGTTGTAATTATTTTAGATAGAATTGGTAATTTTACTATTTTATGGAATTAATTAGTTTTTAACAAAATCAAAGTATGAGCCCTATGTATTATGATTTTTGGAAGTTCATAATGATGTTTGGAACACTTCAATTTTACCTTGTGATTAAATTCACCTATTTGTTTGATTTTTACTAATTTCGAGTTAAAACTGCTATTTTCCTAAAAATAGATCATAGTTAGTTTTGTATAATTCAGAGTTAATAATTAAACTATATATTTTTGTAAGTCTATAGGATTTTTTGTGGAATTAATTGGACCCATATGGTATTTATTATGTATTTTCACAATATAAATCTATATATTAGCCTAATATATGATATAGTAATTAGTCTTGGTGAGATATTTGTTGAATTTGTAAAAGAATGATATTTTGGGAACATAATGGGTGCTGTTCGATTTGGGAAATATGGAATTCTAAGATATTTAATTTAGATTTAGGGTTTGTTTGAGATAATTATGAAGTTCTATTAATGTATGGTTGAATCGGTAATATAAAAGCATATTTTTAAACATTCAATAATATTGATTAGTCATGATTCTTAAGATATCTAAATAGTACTCAAAATAACAATTGTGATGATATAAAGTTTATTAAAATTAGATAAGAAATAAATAAGATATAATCGAAATAAGCTTGGAAATGCAATAGTGAAAATGTATAAGAACTTAGTATCGACCCTTAGTTGACTTAGGGTTTATGTGTATTTTCCTAGGTATGATAGGTAAAGAAGGACCATATCATGAAGCTTAGGATTTTATGCCACTATCAAGCCCAAGTAAGTAGATATTTTTGTTTTCATGTACATAAACCTATGTCTACTTGACTTAGAGTTAATTGTATTATGGATTGTAATGACAGGCTGAATTGATTAGATACTTGATTCAGTTGAATGTGTGTTGAAAAAGTAAAATGTTTCCTTGTGTATGACTGATTCATCGATATGTAATTTTGTTTGGAAAACTTGGAAACTAAACTGTTCTTTAGGCTGTTCACCTAAGTGAACCCCCTATGTGAAGGATTATAATATAAAGCTGAGAAACGAAGCTAAATTTGGGATAGTTGAATTGTTTATAATGTGTAACTTGAGATTCTTACACGATATTAGACTATTGTACTATTTACTCCATTCATGGCATGGCACAAAAAGACCTATGGGTCGAGTTTTTGAAAGCTTCAAAAGTACTGAGTTAGCTTTTGAACATATAGAACTATATTGCTCAACTTACTCTGGTCATGATGTATGACCGATTATGTATTGGATTTTCAAACCATAGTGGGCGGTTTTTATTGGGGGCCTTACTCCCAAGTAGCTCCTTGTTATCCTAAGTTCGTAGATGTAGTATCCAAGTGTTCGGGTATGTTGACTAATCGAATAAAGAATTGGAAAAGTATAGGATATCAGTACTGATACATGTCATGTGCGTGAGCTTGGCACTAACTTCTTACATAAATTGTTTGTATTGGTAACTTGGATTATGAAAGTGAACATCTTATGGTGTTGATCTAGGTGAGTATGTGTTGTACTTGTTCCATATTTTGTTTTATCTACTCTTACTTAACTCATAGAAAGCTGAGGGGATTGTTGTGTATGCTTAGGTTATGATGACAAATGTAATCTTTTGTATAAACAAGTGTTAAGCTGAACTCTGATATAGTACTCTTTTGTTATAAATAGAACTTTTGTTGAGTATAAACAAGTATTCCCATATGATGGTACATCCTATGCTATGTTGGAATATGATAACTACTAACCCGTAGCTGAGCCGAGGACTAGAGGAACTGGTAAGATGAATCCTCTTATTCAAACCGACTCATGCAAAGGCTGAGTATCTCTTTGCCAATCCATTTTGCTTGCTGAGCCAAATGATTGCCTATTTCTCGCATGTTGTGGGCTGAGAAGCGAATAGCCAATGTAAACCCCACTTTTAATGGGCCTATGATTCAACTAAAAGTACTTCCTAAACATTCCCAAGGATCAACTAAACTAAGAATTCAAGTTTATATTTAAAAACAAACTTAATTTTTCTAATTTGAAAGTCAATTATTGATAAAACCAAACATGAAGAACTGTGGATTCTAAAGTCACTTAAGACCTTAAACCCTAAACCCCAAAACAATTAAGGACTTCTAACCCTAAACGACTAATTGATAATTTAATTTGAATAATGTTATTCAATTTTAGAAAATTTCATAATTTTATAAGAATTGAATCATAATCTACAGAACAATTTAAGAAGTAAATTCTAAAATAATTTCCTATAAGACAATTCCCTTATCTTTTTGCCTAAGCCTTACATGTGAATAAGTAAACTAACTAATCACCCTAAATGACTTATCAATTGAGAGTTGAAGTTATTTATCAATTGATAACTTATTAAAAACTAGTGATAAAACGCTTTCCTTATCACCCATTCACTTATAATACATATGAACAAAATATCATAAGATTTCACATGCTTAACTTTAATAGAGGAGACAAGACATTTCCATGCCTTAAAGAGATCTTAGATGGCCAATTTTTACAAGCTAGAAAAGGGGGGCCATGCCTATGTCTTTCATCCATCAATCACTTTATCTTACACTCCAAAATTCACCACTTAATGCTTACATTATCTAAAGTTACAATTGTTGACTTTTGTGCATGTTATAAGACAATAAAATCAAACTTTTTAAACGCAATTTCCACTCCGATTGCAATTGGCCACTTTTTTTTTCCCTTTGCTCTCACTTTCAACTTCATTTTCACTTCCTTTTCTCTCACTTTGAAAATAACTTAAAAGAGGAAATACAAAACCCCACAAAATCTTACACTTACCGCTACCTTCTAAGCATCCACAGTCATAGCACTTTCAACTCCACTTGTGTCTTACATTTGTCAACATTCAAAGCTCCTTTTAGGATCCTTAGAACACTCTCTAAACCCCACTCTAATGAACCACAACTCAAGTTTCCAAAAAGGGTGCAAGAAGGAGGAAGTAAGACAAAGTGCTTAAGTGGAAACTTAATGTACAACCACCATATTCTTACTTTATGGACGAGTAAGTGTATCTTGTGTTAGTAATTTAGTATTCATGTTAGGAGATTATGATTTCTTGAGGATATGAGTATGATCATAAGTTGATGAAACATCTAAGACTATCCTAGGAAGCAAACTCATGAAATCCTTACATGAAAGTTGAAATATGAATATGTAAAGTTGAAATATAAATATGTAAAGTTGATGTTTTGTAGAGATACCTGTTTAACACTTTGAATAGAAAATTTTAAGTTGAGAAAATCTTGAAATAAGAACTTGAATGAAAGGGAAGCATGTTGGATGTGAGGATTTATAAGTCATTTGGATGTTGTTTTCACTTCTATTAAGTTAAACATGCTCAAATCTAGACTTAGGTAAAGGAAAAATTCATCACATGAAGTTTTATGAGGAAACCAACTTTGTAAGACATGAACCATGATATGGGAGTTATGATAAGCATGAGATCTACTATTTTCATGTAAAGTATGAGCTAAATAATCATCTCATGGAAAGGAAGTCAAGTTAAGATTTGAATACAAGTAACTTAAGTTCATGATCTAATACCTAAACTTAAAGAAATGACGAAATAAATTGAAAAACCAAGTTGGAAGCCTACACACCAAACTGACCAGATTTGGAACTTTGTTAAAAGACATATAAAATATGATAAAAGTAAGTAAACAAAGTAAAAAGACCAACTAAAGCAAGTACAATAAGCGTATTAAGCTTAAAACTCAAAATCGAGCTTAAATCTTCTAAAACAAGACTCAAACATCAAGTTGAACCCACCTTAAGTTTCTGACCAGCAACTTACCACAATAATGAAAGTTGTTTTAAGAATCTCAAGAATCCCACAAGATACCCCCTAAGCTCAAGAAAGCGACTATGTTCAATTTGGATAAAAAACAAGCCTATTTGACAATTTAAGCCCACTTAAGAGCCCAAGAAGTGGTTGTTAGCCTTAGGAGTATAGATCAAAGTTGTGAATCTGACCTTAAGGAGTATTTTGAGCCTACAATGAAATCTTTGGCCTAAGCCCAAAGGATTTCCCAAGTTACCAAAAAAGCCCATTAACCAAACAAAGCCCAAAAGCACACCAAATCATGAGGACCGCTACTGTTTTGACCCATAGGTAGATTTGCATACCTCATCTAAAAAATATAACCTCACCATGTTAAAGTACACTTGAAAATGATGAAGATTGACTATAAGATCATAAAAATCGGATTTAAAACGAGAAAGTTATACGCGATTGAACTTTATGTAAGAAACCGAAAAAAATACGAAAACTAGTCAAGAGTATAACTTAAGGGGTTTTAGCTTAGTTTTCTAATTTTTATTTCAAATCCTTATAGTATTATGATTGCGATTACCAAGGGACCTAATGTTCGGAGATGACTTGCCCTCGGACTACTTCAATTGACCTGCATGGCAGAGTGAGTGAATCTTAATGACTCTTTACTTGATTTTGCTTGTAAAATAGATGCACCTAAACTTACATATATAAATTGGATGCTTGTAGAATATGGGAAATGCATGTGTATGAGTTCACGATTGAATGCTATGGCTTGTTAATCACTTAATAATAGTAATTTCTTGCAATAATTCATATGTACGATTGTATGGAATGAAATTGTCTGATCACCATGAAAAATCAGATTAATCACTTATATGATTAAGAAATTCAATGAATTATGCATTTCTCATAATTGTATTTAGATGACATCGACTGCCATTTCACATAGAAAATGGGAAAGGACTTACAAGAGGAGGGCTTCTTGTAAGATTGGGCACTAGCTATGTTATTATTTATATTGAGTCTCTATCTTAAGCTAATGGGCTTACTAGGCATTGAGAGATGCCAACCATTGGTGAGGAGCCGTGTCTTGTAGTTTTTGCTTAGGGCGTATGTTTGCAGATTGCAGAGACCGCCACACCGTTAGACTTAGTATTTTGAAAAGTCTTCCCGATACTGTCTTACTTGATGAATAGGATAAATTTTTGAGCTGTGAGACATTGAACTGGTTGAAGCAGATTCTATAACAACAAAAGAAGCACTGACTTGTTTCTCATATACCACTATAATTTATTGTTCAAGAAAGAAAGTATATTATATATGGTTTTGTTTTGACTTAAGCACAATAGTGCAAATGATATAAAACCCAAGGGTTAGAACCCAGATTTTGGTTTGGGTTGATTAATTATCTCCAACCCCAGCTACGAGGGGCGTAATTTTGAGTTGCATGCAGTTTTTAGGTCATTACATACGTTTTTTGGGATACTGATTGTTCATACATTCATATGCTTGTGTATTTAATAAATTTCTGTCATGCAGTATTGACGAAGGTATTTATCTCACTAAGCTTAAGCTTATACCCCAATAGATTTCTTTTGTTGCTGGGGAACCTCTTCGTTCATCTAGGTTGAGGAATGCTTGAGGTGAATCTCGTTTGGAGATGGGTTAGAGTGATTAGGGAGTGGGGAGGAGATCTTCTAATAGTTTTTGTAGATAACTATTTATCTTTGTTTTTGTTCATATTATAGATTGAAGTTTCTAATGTAGTTTCCTTTACGAATTGCATTTGTTTATAATATTCTTTTGATGTGAAACTTACCAAGTCCACACATTTACTTGATTAATTTACATCATAGAAGTTAATTCTAGTAAATTACTCTATATTACTTATCTATTGGCCTAATGGTAACGTATAGTGGAAGGAGCCTTATGTGTTGTATGAAAAGCCTACAATCAATAAAGGGGTTGATAGTAGACCCTTATACAATACACGACGATCTACTATGACAACGATACTGTTAGGTTATGATAGCTAAGACAATAGGCCATCTTCATTCTTACACATGCTTGGCCAACTACTTAGTCGGTTGCACCCTTGTCGAAATGCTGAAAGAAAGAGTTCAGATTAACCAAGCTACTCTTGCTTAGATAAGCAAGCTGTCTATACTTTTTGTCTACATCTTCCAATGGCATCACCAATATAGCATCGCCACGTGTATAGGATTATGTGTAAAATCCATTACACTAATGATTATTTTCCTTGTATATTCATTTTTACCATTTTGTATCTTATATATTACTTCCTTAGGAAAGGCCCTTTTTGTCTTTTCCCTTTTAAGCAAGTTACCTTAACTTATGAGTATAAATACCCCTATACTTATAGCTGTAAAGAAGATTAGAATCAAATTACCATTAATACACTTTGTATTTTCTTCCTTGTATAAACATTGTTTATTTACTCTCGGCATTACTTTTATCCTAATCCTTGAGTAAGGCTAGGTGGCGAGTAACCTCACTAAACCAATTCGTGCATCATATCAAATTGTGCTATGAGTCCTCAAAAGTTCTATTGGTATGTTATATCTTCTAGAGCTGTTTGTGGGTTTTTACTTGCCCTTCATTCACATTTGTCCTTTCACACATATCCTATCACTTTCTTTTGAGCTTTCTACAAGCAAGGACCTATCCAACGATTGACTTTGTTTGTTCTTAGTCATAGTTCGCACCATACCTAGTACTAGATCAATACTAAAATCAATCACTTTCATTAGTGGTAAACTGAGTAAGTCATCTAGGAACACATCCATGAACTCATTCACTCTAAGAACTTTTTCAAGCTCCCTATCCTTACTTACGTCCATGATCAATGTTGTTATCTTGCCCTTACCCTAAAGTTCATATGTAAGAACACCTATAAGCCTTCGAGCCTCTCGTCTTTAAGAAAATTACTCTTCTCTAAGTGGATCAAAATATACTACCATTTTACAGTAATCTATGATAGCATGATACTAAGATGGCCATTTAACCCTAAGTATCACATCAAAGTTCATCATGTTAGAAACCTACATATGCATACATAATACTCATCCTTTAATTTGTCTTGGCACATCTCTGCAAAGTTGATTTAACACTGCCCCTACTTCTAAAGGAGTACTAACACTCAATGGATTACAAAGTAGTTCAGGGTTTAAATCACATGCACATATGAATACATTAGAGATACATGAATGCGTAATGCTAGTAACAAACAACATAAAAGCACTAGAAGAATGTATGAGGAGCTTACTTACCATAGTGTCTTGCTTGGAGTATTTTTTATGCTAATGTTACTAAAAAGAAAAAACTTAGGTTGGAGCTCTTTGCCTTGATCCTTAAGGTTTGATTACTGGTATTTTAACTTAAATCCATACTGGATGCTATATTGGGGTTAGTTGTAGAACAGTAATCATCTTTCCCCTTGCTACACCACAATCCATCGCTTTATGACCCATCTATTTATAGATACAACATAAGACTTATATAATAGTTTTTTCATTACACATTCTTCTAGAGTACTCAGTCTTCCTACATGAAAAATAAGCTCCTTCTAGCCAACTACACCGGTTCAAATCATGAGGTCCTAGACACCTAAGACATCTTCACATTGGGCCTACTACTAAGGGTAGAGGTGGAGACAAAACTAGATAAGCTAGCCTAAGCTAAAAAGGTTGCATTGGAATGGCCATAGGTTTGGCTGGCTACATTTGATACATAGGCCTTTTAACCTTATCTCGATAAATAGCATTAGGCCTAAGTCTCTTTCCAAGAACCACTCCTACCCACGAGACATCTTTTCATCTCTTCTTTTCATGGTCTGCTCTAAACATTTTTCCTTCTTCACAACATCAACATATGAAGGTAACTAAAAAGAACCTACCTCATACTATAGGTTTGCCTCTAACCCTCTCAAGAAACGCAAGGCTCTTAATTTATCATCAACTTTGATAAATTCTGGCAAGAATTGGCTTAAGTGATTTAACTCTACCTCACATTCAATAACAGTCTTATTGCCTTGTTGGCAATTATAATATATTGCTTCTATGGTATCTCTCATACCATCTAAGAGATACTTCTGATAAAATAACTAATTGAACTGTTATCAATTTACTAGTCCCTTAATTAGCATACTCTCACCAGACTATGACACTACTGCAATCTCCTTTAGCATGTAAGTGGCATAATTGACCTTTCTTTCCTTTTACACTCCAAATTTAGCAAAGATCTTTTCTATATCTACCATCTAATGATGTGCCTCAATAGAATCCTCTTTCTTAGGGTTAAAGGGTTTGCCTATCTAGTGAACTTATCTAATGTGAACTATTCTTGTTATCGCCCTACAAAAACCCCTAGCATGTTGTTTAGAGTCTAAAGTAGTTAAGGACCATCCATTGCTACTTATCTTTGATCTTATCCTATATGCGGTAATTGCCCACCTTATAGTACCAAACTACCTTACGTTGTAAACTCAATTTGTGGAAACTACCCACCCTGGTGCTATCTACCTATATTTCTCTCCATTAGAGCATCCGCCCACTACTAACACTAATGTTCTTAAGCATAGGGATTCTCCTATGTGACATTCTAGAAGAGATACAAATAGAACAGGAGAAAGAATAAACAACTAAATTTTAAGAGAAAGGAAGTAGATATCCATGTAGAATAGAAACAAGACAAATACTTAATAGAATAATAAGCGCTAAGGAAGATAAAATAAATCTTAAATGATCTTAATATCTCTTCAATTCCCAAATTCTACCCATTTCCATCTCACCTCTCTTTTCTAATGATACATCTCTTAAGTATCTATTGTGGATGCTTGATTTTTTAATATTAAACCCTATTTGTTTAATATCAATCCTAGACTAAGAACTAAGAAAAATTTAGGTTTTTAAACATGTTTTAAAAAAATATTTAGAGTTGCCACTTGGTTGAGGTCGAGGAAAAAAAAATTTGTTTAGGTTAAAACTAATTGGAAGGATTGATTTTAACCTAGACACTGAACCATGTAAAAATCGATTTAAAAATGGTTTTAAGAAAACTAGAGATTTAAATCCTAAAGCTATCTTATTAAACTCTAATGGGTACCACTTTTAGCTTGTTGAATTTAAATTTATCTCTTAAAATAACAATTCTAGAATGAAAGAATAACTCTAAATTTATAAATAAATAAAATCTTAGAAAAAAATAAAATTTATCTACAAAAGGGAAAAAATAAAAAGTTTCCCTATTTTAAATTGCCCTATAAGTGCCTTCATACCCTCTAATAGGGATAAGACTTTTCATAGTTCATTTTCGAAAATATTAGCGGGTTGGTTTATTTTAATTTTCAAACGTAGCCTAGTTTACATCTCTTAGCTGTTTTGTTTTATTTGGAAAAATTCTAAGAAAGGTTCATAAATTAATATTTTTATTTCTTTTTTTTTTTCAAAAGTTCTAAAATGCCAAATATGGAAAAGAATCGATTTTATTTTTATTTATTACAAAATATAATTTTTTTTCTAAGTGATAAAACTCATTTATTTATTTTTATTAGTACCTTTTTTTCTTTTTATTTTAACTAAAACATAAAAATAAGTAAATAAAAAAGACTAGGATTTTAACCTTTTTCTTTTTTATCTCTTTTTTTTTAAATTACAAATTATGGTTAAAATAAATAAATAAATATTAAAAAAAAAAAACACAACATGAATTAAAGTAAAGGTTGGACTAAGGAAGACGCAAGTTAGTCAATTGAAGTGGATTTGGGTCATAAGTTGAGGTCAAGGTCGGATCAGTTCGGGTCAAGTTGCATGTGTGACCTACGTATGTGTAATAGAGAGAGTAGTAGCTTCACGATACGATCGGAGTGGTTTCGACTTGATTTTCAAGTGGGAAATCGTGATTTGATGTGTTTTTTATTGGGATTAAGGGGTATTAAGAGTGTACCTCGATCGTTGGTAGCCATTTGGTGGTGTTTTGGTGATGGGTCATTGGTAATGGTGGTGGTTTCTGCTTGTAGTGATGTTTAGTGGTGCAACAGGGGTTAAGATAGGTGTTTAAGAGGGTAGAGAGTACAGTCGTGGTGTTAGTTTAGGGAAATAACCACTAGAGAGTGGTGGTTCGTAATGGTGGCTATGAGTCCAAACCCTAAGGAGTTAGTAGTAGAGTTAGGAAGCTTATGGGAGAGGTCGAGCTTGAAAGCTTATTACTTAACGAAACTCATAAGATTAGTAGCTTAGTTGAAAATCTCCGAAATGAGCTATTTCCTAGAGAGAGAAAGAGAACTGAATTAGGTAGAGAGAGAAAATACTTGGGGAAACTTGTAATGAGTATGGGATTATGTGATTGATGTTCAAAACGATTACTTAGCCCCCCTTTTATCCTAATCGAGTAAGAAATAAACATGGCAAACTCCTAATTAACATGAATTCAAAAATTAACACCAAGCATTTGATTGAGCCTAAATTTTGCAATTTGATTTGAATTTGAGTAAATTGTTGGTCAAAATATAATGATTCGCATCTAAAATTACCAAAACCAAGCAATGGAAGCTTTGATATTAAACAATGAAGCTCGAACTAAGCTCAGTCAAACATGAACATAATGAGTTTTTTTTTTTTTTAAATTTCAAATGGATTTTTTACCACTTTAATACTTCAATTTGGGCAAGTTTTGAGATCTAATTCAAAGTAGGCCATGTTGGGAATCCAGTTATACAAAAATTTGCATTAGATTTTGACGAAAAATTGATGAAAAAAGGGTTAGAAGTGGCTACTCCAAACATGGCAAGTATGCTATTTTCAAGCTTCCATGGTCATGTATGGTGAGTGAAGGAGATGTTGACGTGCACCTACATAACACCATGCTAGCTAGTGATTGATATATACGTAGCCTAGGCATGAAAAAAATAAAAGTGCACTTGGTAAGAATTAAACCAAGACCTTATCCTCCATTCTAATACCAAGACCAAGAGTAGTATTAGTTGGGTTATTGGCCCGTACCTTATTATTTTATGCAACTAAAATTTACTTAAACTAAATAGTCTAAGCTATTATATAAAATAAAAAATTGCTAAATTAAATTAACCTACCTAATGACCTAATATAACTTTAAAGTCTTATTTTTCTTAAAAAATACTCATAAAAAGTTTACTTTTCCTAAAAAACTCTATTTTCCTAAAAAAAAAATCTATTTTTTCATTATATATATATTTTCATTTTTTTGTATTATCAAATTTTCTTCTTTTTTTATTTTCTAAATTTTCTATTTTTTTTGTATTTTTTTAAATTAGAACCCATTTTCTTTATTATAAAATTTCTATAACTATAATGGGCAAAAATGGGGTGTTTATAGCTATTCCTTTTTATGATAAATTTTGAGTAGAATTTTGCCACAAAGAGAAGAGGAAACACCATTTTTGCCCCTAAGGATACACTTTCCTTAAATAGCGCTACAATTAGTTAGCTATACTAGGCTTGATCCACTAGGGATCTAGGTGAAAGATATGTTAAAGAGAAAGAAGGTGCTCCAAGAACTGGCTAAAACACAAAAGTGGGTTTTTTGAATGATATAGTGCCCTACAAGTTAACTATAACTATAAAGGAGATGTAAGATGGGACAACGCTCTATAAGTTAGCTATAACCCTAAAGATATCATCTTGGATGGACAATACAAAATGATGTTTTAGAGAAAATCTAAATGGCCATCTGGGATGGATGGTTTTTTCAATTTTATTAAGTTTAACACCAATATGAGCACCATCTTGGATTGATGGGCTTGAACACAAACTTGTACACCATCTTGTGTTGATGGGCATAACAAAACTTAAAGACCATCTTAGATTGATGAGCTTTAACTTAAACACTATCTTAGATTAATGGGTATGACACAATCTTAGATTGATGGATATAGCACCATCTTGGATTGACGGGTTTTAAGAAAAATTTGAACACCATCCTAGATTGATAGGCTTTAGGAAAAACTTGACCACCATCTTAGATTTATGGGCTTTAACAAAAACATGAATGCCATCTTAGATTGATGAGTATAGCACCATCTTGCGTTGATAGGCTTAAACTTAGATGTCATCTTGAATTGATGGTTACTAAAAAATTGATCAAGTTTCTTAATAAGTTTTCTTAACTATGTAATTTACTTGGAATTAACAAAATTGACGTTAAGGGTTGACATAAGAGAGATATTGAGCCATTGTAGTCACTTGATCTGGTTATTAAGGGCTAAGTACCTTACCTACCCCCAAATTAGCAAAAATAAATCTTGGGTTGGACAATATGGATTGGGCCCCTATATTCGAACTTAGGTGAATATCATAAAATTGAAAATGGTCACTAGGATCGAGTGGGAAGAAAAGTGAGGTAGGATTCATTCTTGAAAGTGTTAAAATTAGGGTAGTAGGGTTGAATGGGAAGAAAATTGAGGTAAGACTCATGCTTAAAAGTAACAAAACTAGGTACTAGGGTATAGTGGGAAGAAAATTAAGGTAAGACTCATGCTTAAAATGACAAAATCGGGCACTAGGATTGAGTTGGAAGAAAATTGAGGTAAGACTCATGCTTGAAAGTGACAAAACTAGTCACTAAGGTCAAGTGGGAAGAAAATTAAGGTAAGACTCATGCTTGAAAGCAACAAAACTAGGCACTAGGGTTGAGTGGGAAGAAAATTGAGGTAAGACTCATGCTTGAAAGTCACAAAATTAAGCACTAGGGCTAAAAAAGTTGGATAGAAAGACCAGTCTGGATTCGACTTAAAGAAAAACTTTTCCTTTTCTCTTCTCTTAATTACTTTTTTTTTTTAGGAGAATTGCTAATTGATAATGGGTTTGGGCTCTTCATATATGCAGGCCTTTGACAGTTTACTCTTTTCTTGACTTTGCTCTAATCACCGAATAATCTTGTCTCTAAAGGATCCTAATGCACTGCTAGTCAGTGGTCCCACTACTCATGCGTGCCTCTGAGGCCTCCAATCCCTCTCCCAAATTGATGATGAGAAACTGTACATCAAAGAAAGGTGGTTGGACTCCCTAAGCTCGCTACAATGTTATACATTGACCTATACACTTGGTAGTGATGATGCCGACTATTACCTTGTTGAGGACCTTGTATCGAGTACTTCAACCAACTGTTATCGAGAATCACTTGCTGAGTGATGAGAGACTTACTTAAACAGTTGGATAGTTTTCTCTTGGCATACCATCATCTCTTTCGTCCCGACTCCTTTAGTGCCACAATATTTTGACCCTTCTCTCCTACTTTGCTTAGAGAATATTCGTACGAGACCAATACTGCACTGCTAATTGTCCACCTCATTTAACATTTAACTACTTTTTCATTTTTGGTATATTGTCCTTTTTACCCTTTTCATATGTATTAGGAATCTCCTTTTTGTAAATACTTTCTTGTAATTTCTTTATTTGTAATGTTGCCCTAAGGACTTACTATAAATAGTCATTTTCTCTTATAAGCCCAGGATAACTTACATTTTAATATTGAATAATCTGTTTTTGTGAGACAATCCTTTCAAGTCCATACCCCTTGCACTCTTATCTAATCTTACCAAGTAGCTCAAGATTAGTGGTAGGTGGACCTTGACATCCACTTGTATATTATATCAAGTGAGGTGTCAAGTCGTATTGTGTTCGTTGGTGAGTCACATCCTTTGAGTAGCTTCACATCAGCTACTCTTGTTTGATTGTAGACCGTTTCCCTCTAATTTTCTTCGATATCTCAAAGGACCTATTTTAGTTCAATTCTATCCTCGTAAGTCCTAGTGATAACTGAGCTCCTAGGCATACCATATATTCCTGGTATTAGAGCTTGAGGTTGAAACTAAGAGCTATGTAGTATTAGTCTGCTGTGTTTGCTGTTCGAGAATTTGTATGTAGAAAGCATTTGTGTGAAGTATCTTTATTGAAGCTTATATTGAGAATGTTAAACCCCAGTGTATAGGGAGAGATTCATGATGTCGAGTGTAATGCTCATGGTTATGGTTAATTTGAAGAGTTTAACTGGACAGAAAAGGCTTAGAAGAGTTTTGAAGATTTACAGTGTAAGCTAACGTTTGCTCAAGTACTTGCCCTACCAGATTTCGAGAAGGTTTTTAAGGTTGAATGTGATGCGTCTAGTGTCAGCATTGGTGCTGTGCTTATGTAGGAGAGCCGACCCATTGCCTTCTTTAGCGAAAAACTTCAAGGTGTTTCCTTGAATTACCAGCCTACAATAAGGAGTTCTATGCCCTTATCTGTATATGCCAGAACTGACAGGATTACCTGTTACTAAGAGAATTCATCATCTATTCTGATCATGAATCTCTCAAGCATCTTCGTAGATAGCAGAAGCTTTCTTAGCATTATGCTAAGTGGGTCGAGTTCCTAAAGACCTTTTACTATGTCATCAAGTATAAGAAAGGAAGCACCAATACAATGGCTAATGCACTTTCTCGTCATCATACCCTCATTAAGACGTTGCAAGCTAAAGTGCTTAGATTTGGCACTCTATTTGATCAATATGAGCATGACCCACATTTTGGGCCTTTAGTAGCCAAGTGCAATGATAGAGGAGCTGTGGACGGATTCTACTTGAGTGAGGGTTTCTGATGAAGGGCAAGCAGATGTATGTGCCAAGTAGTTCTACAAGGGAGCTACTGGTTTGAGAAGCTCATGTTAGGAGTTTGGCTGGCCATTTTAAGGAAAAGAGAATGATTGAGATATTGAAGGAGCATTTTTATTGGCCTGGGATGATGAGGGATGTATACTGAATACTTGAGGGGTACAAGGTGTGTAAGTATGCTAAAGGGAGGAGAGAGCCCTATGAAGAATACATGCCCTTATTAATTCCCAAGTAACCATGGATCGATAGAAGCATAGACTTCATTCTTGGCCTTCCCCATATACTGAGAAGACACGATTCAATCATGGTAGTGGTCGATTGATTCAGTAAGATGGGCTACTTCATTCCCTATCATAGGACTAATGATGCTTTATTCATCGTTAACCTCTTTTTATAAGAAATTGTGTAACTACATGGAGCGCCGAGAAGTATTGTATCTGGCTGTGATTCAAAATTCACAAGCTTCTTTTGGAAGACCCTATGGAGGAAACTCGATACTAAACTCCTGTTCAATACCTCTTGCTACCCTCAAACAGATGGCCGAACTATAGTAGTTAACAAAACCGTTGGCAGTCGCTTGTGCACCACTGTTGGAAAAAACTCTCGTGATGGGGATTTATGCCTATCCATCATTGAATTTGCCTACAATCGCTTAACTTATAGCTCCACTAGAACATCACCATTTGAGGTAGTTTATGGACTTAACTCAAACATACCTTTAGACTTGGTTAACAATCTGTCTACACAAGGGGAGAGTCAATTCAACTTATAGCGTACCGAGGAATTTCATAAGTTACACCAAAGAATTGTCGAGCAATTAACCAAAACTGTGGCTCGATAGAAGGAAACGGGAAGTCACAGAAGGAAATGAATCATTTATGCTCTTGGGGACCTTGTTTGGATCCATCTTAGCAAAGAACGCTTTCCTAGCAAAAGGAAAAACAAACTATCACCCAAAGCGAATGGACCTTATAAGATCCTAAGGCGCCTTAATGATAATGCTTACGGGATTGAGCTACCCGAAGGTTTCAGTGTGTTTTCCACATTCAATGTTGTCGACTTAACTCCATATGTGCCTGATGATGACAAAGGCCTAGATTTGAGGGCAAATCTTCAACAACCCCGGGAAATTGATGTACTGTCGATCAGTGGTCCCATTACTCAAGCATGCCTCCGAGGCCTCCCATCCCTCTCCCAAATAATTCTCTCTCGGCAACTTACTGATGACAAGAAACTGTACATCGAAGAAAGGTGGTTGGACTTACTGAGCTCCCCACATTGTCATACGTTGATCTATACACTTGGTAGTGATGATGCCGACCATTCTCTTGCCAAGGACCTTGTGCCGAGTATTCCGACCAATTGTTACCAAGAATCACTTGTCAAGTGACGAGATACTCACTTAAACGGCTGGGTAGTTATCTTTAGGCATACCACCATCTCTCTCATCTCAGCCCCTTTAAAGCCGTAACATTTTAACCCTTCTCGCCTGCTATGCTCAAAAAATATTCGTACGGGACCAATGCTGCATTACTGGTTGTCTACCTCATTTGACATTTAACTACTTTTCCATTTTTTGTATGTTGTCCTTTTTACCTTTTCGTATGTACTAGGAATCCCCCTTTTATAAATACTTTCTTGTAATTTCTTTATTTGTAATGCTGCCCTAGGGACTTACTATAAATAGTCATTTTCTCTTGTAAGTCGGGGATAACTTACATCTTAATACTGAATACTTTGTTTTTGTGAGATAATCCTCTCTAAGTCCATAGCCCTTGCACTCTTATCTAATTTTGCCAAGTAGCTCAAGATTAGCAGCAGGTGGAACTTGACATCCGTTTATACATCATATCAAGTGAGATATCAAGTCATGTTGCTTTCGTTGGTAAGTTGCATCCTCTGAGTAGCTTCACATTAGCTACTCTTGTTTGATTATGGACTGTTTCCCTCTAATTTTCTTCAATATCTTAAAGGACACATTTCAGTTTAATTTTACCCCGATAATTCCTAGTGATAACTAAGCTCCTAAGCACACCATATATTCTTAAAATATGTCTCTCGACATATTTTATTGAAATTTAGCCTAAGTCAATGTCATGCATTACACTATACTTAAATTATTAAGTTCAATTCACCAAAACTAACAAACATCAGGAAAATACTATTCTATGCATTCAATCATACTAAGCAGATGTAGCAAGTCTCAACATACTACTTATATATGATAAAATGATAATATAAACTAACAAAAATCATAATTAATAAGAAATAGAATATGGAATCAGTAAAAAGTAAAAACCCTTTTTTATTCTACTATAGAAGTCTCATAAATACACAAACAATAAAGTCTCATCTGCTCTCTCGAGTAATTCCAGAAATAATATGATTTACACTAATGATTATATTGAAGAACAACTGAACAAAACATAAAATGGTACAAGATGAATGAATAGGTGTATTATGGGTTGGTGATGTGTTATGATGAGATGTTCTTAATGATGTTGATTATGATATCCCTTTTGTTTGAAACTTGTGGTATATTTATGATCTTTTCGTCAAAAGGCTCAAAATACACCACTTTAAGACACCCTCTGGTGTTAAGACTTGTTCCTACATCAAATAGTTCACATTTCTATGTCTCAGGTAGTAGGTCAAAGATCAAGTCTCATAGATTGACACGTAGCACGTTGGCCCTATCACACCAAGACAGATGGCCTGTGTATGAAAAAAATAAAGGTGCACTATGTGCACTTGGTAAGAATTAAACCAAGACCTTAGACTCCATTCCAACACCAAGACCACATGTAGTACTGATTGGGTTGTTAGCCCATACCTTGTTATGTTGTATAGCTAAAATGTACTTAAACTAAATAGTCTAAGCTATTCTATAAAATAAAAAATCACTAAATTAAATTAACTTGCCTAATGACCTAATATAACTTTAAAGTCTTATTTTTCTTAAAAACTACTAATAAAAATTTTATTTTTCTTAAAAAGCTCTATTTTCCTAAAAAAAAAAACTATTTTTTCATTTATCTATATATATATATATATATATGTTTTTGAAATTTTTCTACTATGAAATTTTCATTTTTTTTGGTATTTTTCTAAATTAGGACTCTTTTTCTTTATTATAAAATATATAAAACTATAGAGGGAAAAAATATGGTATTTACAACTATCTTTCTTTGTAGTAAAGTTTAAGTAAAACTTTATCATAAAGATAAAAGGAGACACCATTTTTACCTTTGGGGATACACTTCTCCTAAATAGTGCAACGGCTAGCTAGCTACACTAGACTTGATCCATTGGAGATTTGGGTGAAAGATATGTTAAAAGATAAAGAGGGTGCTCCAAGAACTGACTAAAACACAAAAGTAGGTTTTCTAAATGGTATAGTACCTTATAAACTAACTATAACTATAAAGGAGATGTAAGATAGGACAGCGCTTTATGAGTTAACTAGAATCCAAAAAATACCATCTTTGACAGATAGTATAAAATGATGTTTTAGAGAAATTCTAAATGGTCACTTGGGATGGATGGTATTTTCAATTTTATTAAGTTTAACGCTAATGTAAGCACCATCTTGGATTGATGGGCTTGAACAAAAACTTAGAAACCATCTTGTAATGTTAAGCATAGTACCATCTTAAATTGATGGGTATAGTACTCTTGGATTGATAGGTTTTAACTTGAACATCATCTTAGATTAATGGGTTTGGTATAATTTTGGATTGATGGGTATAGCACTATCTTAGATTGATAGGTAAAAACTTGAGTACCGTCTTGGATTAATGGGTATAGTACTATCTTGGATTGATGGCTAATAACATGAGCACCATCTTAGGTTGATGAGCTTTTTTGTTCACCATCTTGGATCGATGGGTTTTAAGAAAAAATTGAACACCATCTTGGATTGATGGACTTTAAGAAAAACTTGACCATTATCTTGGACTGATAGGCTTTAATAAAAACTTGAATGCCATCTTGGATTGATGGTTACTAAAAAATTGATCAAGTTTCCTAAAAAGTTTTATCTATTGTGCAATTTACTTAGAATTAACAAAATTGACCTCAAGGGTCGACTTAAGAGAGAGACTGAGCTATCTTGGTCACTTACGCTGGTTGCAAGGGGCTAGCACCCCCTTAGGTTAGACATTAAGGATTGGGTCCCTTTATTTGAACTTAGGTGAATATCATAAAACTAAAAATGGTCACTAAGATCAAGTTAGAAGAAAATTAAGGTAAGACTCATTCTTGAAAGTGTCAAAATTGGGCACTAAGGTTGAGTGAGAAGAAAATTAAGGTAAGACTCATGCTTGAAAGTGACAAAACTAGACACTAAGACCAAGTGGGAAGAAAATGGAGGTAAGATTCATGCTTAAAGGTGACAAAACTAGGCATTAGGGCAAACTGGGAAGAAAATTGAGGTAAGACTCATACTTGAAAGTAATAAAACTAGGCATTAAGGTCAAGTGGTAAGAAAATTGAGGTAAAACTCATGCTTGAAAGTGACAAAACTAGGTACTAAGGCCAAAAAAGTTAGATAGAACGATTGGTCTGGAATCAACTTAAAAAAAAAAAAAAACCTTATCCTTTCTTCTTCTCTTATTACTTTTTTTTTTTTTTTTTTGAGAATTGCTAATTGGTTTGGGTTCTTCATATATGCAAGCCTTTGATAGTTCACTCTTTTCTTGACCTTGCACAAAACACCTAACAATTTTGTCTCCAAGGGATCCTCTTTTCTTAGGCTACTTAAGCAAAGAGATCTTTTAGTGTCAATTAGGTGATCATAGGGGCAATGACATCTTATAACCAATTAGTTTAGTCTAAGACGACTTCTTTACCTTCTCTTGATTCAAATTTCCACTTTTGACTATAATTCCAAAAATTATGATTTGTCTTATAAGTAATACACTTTAATTAATTTGTTAGGTCTTTTTTGGACTACAATATAATATAGGCTTTTGGTCTTCGATTTCAAATATGGATATTAATGAAGTGGCATTTTGAAAGAATCACTTTTTAACCTAAGTTTGCAAGTTAAGAACCTTATAGGTGAAACTAAAATTGTGCTTAGCTTAGTTTCGTTTCGAATGTAACTTTTACTAAGAATAAGTTATTTTCTTCAATTAGAAGGGCTTTTAAAGAGGGGTGGAATTGTAGGTCAGCCTCAATCTACAAGAAGAGTGAATTTGAGGAGTAGGTTTTACAAATCTTAGTTTTTACACCTTCTCTCTTAGATCTAAGGGTTTTTATTTTGAGGGATGAGGCTTACTTTAGAGAAGGCCATACAAGGTACATTAAAATATCTTTTCAGTTAAAATAGCTTAGGTATACACACCTAGGAACAGCTATTCATAAATACGCCTTATTGTGATAATATATATATATCAGCAGAAAAATACAAAAAAATATTTGCTCCGTAGTCTTGCTGAATTCCGCAGTTAGTGTCTATAATCGAAGCAAACTCCGGGCTACATTCATAGTCTACTGTATTTGCGATTCTCCATTGGTTCCTTATTTCACAGAGCTCATATTAGAGCTTTACACTACCAGCTACTTATATTTAATTAAATATGCTACACACACACACCATTAAAATCCAAATTACCATAAAACTTATATATAAATTTCTACCAGGTTTCAGAGAAAGCCCCTATTGTTGCTCATGCTAAATTGCCTATCGGTCATCGGAGGACCATTTCGAAATATTCTAATTTGCCTGCATTTTTCTATGTTTGCTTTGGATCAATTGACATAGCAATTGAGAGTGAGATAGCAAATGTATACGTACATACACATGTATGTATATATATATATATATATGCATTTCATATTTGTTTACAATTGGTTTTTGCAATGTTTATTATAATATGTAAATAGTTTCTAATTTAAGCTTTTAATAAGTATTTGTCGACAAATCTTAACAGCACTTACACAGCATAGTGGGAAAAAAAGCTGTGGCAAGGGAGCTGGAGGAATACATGCTAAATTGCCTGTCTGCTTTGTGTTAGTTGATTTGGCGAATGAGAAAGCAAAGAAAGAAAAATTGTCATATTTTTATGCATTTTCTTTTGATAGAGTGTGTCATGATATATGAAAAATTTCCATTTTTAATCTTTTAGGAAATACTCAGGTACCCATTAGTGACTCCAAGCCATACCTGCGACATTTGACCAAGAAATTAAATGAATGATACCTCTGTGTTATCTCTCGATGACGTGATTAGCTTGGGCAAGGGAGGAGAAATACAAATAGATAACAACCAATTAAATTCAAAGTTCTACCCCTACGTAATTCTAGTCAAATATCTCCTAATACTTTTCTCCAGCAAATCCATATATATATGCCAAGAAAGAAGAAGCAAATGATTCATCACAAATTAACAGCAAAACAACAATGGAGTTCACAATGAACTTGTTGCTCCTTCCACTTCTATTCCTCATTCTAGCTTTGAACTTGATCCAACAAAAAAAAAAAGAAAACGCTAAGAAAAACCTGCCTCCTACTCCACCAGGTCTTCCCATTATAGGCCACCTCCATTACTTGAAAAAGAATCCCCTTACTCATCGAACCCTCGGTGACCTTTCAGAGAAGTACGGCCCCCTGATGTTTCTCAAATTCGGGTCTACCCGGGTTGTCATTGTAACTTCCTTTCATGCTGCTGAGGAGTGCTTCACCAAGAATAATGACATCATACTTGCAAACCGCCGGAGGAGCCTTCGAGGCGAACACCTTGCCTATGGCCATACCATTATGGTCACCGCCTCCTATGGCGATCATTGGAGGAATTTACGTCGAATCAGTGCCATAGAGATCTTCTCATCGAACCGGCTTAATGTTTTGCTAGGAATAAGGAAGGATGAGATCAAGAGGCTATTGCTTAAACTGTCCAGAAATGCATTCCAAGAATATGCCAAGGTGGAGCTAAAATCGATGCTATCGGAGTTGACGTTCAACATTATGATGAGGATGGTGGCAGGGAAGAGGTATTATGGTGAGGAAGTGAAGGATGATGAAGAGGCAAAGCAGTTTAGGGAACTTATTAGAGAGATGACTAGATCTGGAGGTTTTTCAGATCCTAGTGATTTCTTTCCAATTTTGAGAATGGTCGACTACAAAGGGAATAAGAAGAAGGCGTTGGCATTGGGGAAAAGGGCTGATTCATTCTTCCAAGGTTTGATAGATGAGCATAAGGCTAACAAGAATAAATCAGAGCTAGCCAACACTATGATCTGTCATCTGCTTGCTTTGCAAGAATCCCAACCAGATTATTATTCAGATCAAATCATCAAAGGTCTTATATTGGTGAGTCGATTTTGATCTTCCGATCCCCATTATTCTATGTGTTGCATTTGGTACGGTTTGGCATTCCCTTCACACGAAACTATAATTTTGCAGGTTATGCTGATAGCCGGAACCGATACCTCTTCAGCTGCAATGGAATGGGCAATGTCAAGTTTAGTGAACCATCCTGACGATGTCTTACAAAAGGCTAAAACCGAAATAGACGACCTAATCGGACAAGAACAATTGGTGGATGAATCGAACCTCTCGGAGCTGCATTATCTTCAATGCATCATCTCAGAGACATTAAGGCTGTATCCACCAGCTCCACTTCTAGTGCCCCATTTCTCATCTGATGATTGTACCGTAGGAAAATACCGTATACCGCGAGAGACGGTGGTGATTGTCAATGCATGGGCAGTACATAGAGATCCGACCTTGTGGGGTTATCCCACCACTTTCAAACCGGAGAGGTTTCAGGACAGGGAGAACCAAGCACATAAATTGGTATTGCCATTCGGAATGGGGAGGAGGTCGTGTCCCGGTGCACCTTTGGCTCAACGGGTTGTTGGATTGACACTAGCCTCGTTGATCCAATGCTTCGATTGGAAAAGAGTGAATGAACTAGAGAAAGTAGACATGCGAGAGGATAGAGGAAGCACCATGCATAAATTGGTACCACTGCAGGTGATGTGTAGGGCACGTCCCATTATGAAGAAAGTGATCGATGTCGATGCTTGAACAAAATAAGCAAATTACGTAAGAAAGTTTTTAAAAAGGAATCACAGTGAGCCAAGGGGACGTGCCCTACACATCACCACATTTTATACTCCTTGAAAGCAAATTATGTATGTTACGCTGTATTAGGTATTGATAATGCAATATCAGAATAATTTCATGGCCTTCTTACCATTTTATTTAAAGGGTCAACATCATTATAGTTATCATATGTGAATCAATTGAAGCACTGTTAGTTTCCGAGCTTAATTCACCACGTAATCAGACAAATCGAACGGATATGGATGCTTGTTAAAAACAACTTCAGTGCGGACAATAACAGCAGTATCGTAAAATGTTTGTAAATAAAGAGAAATCTCATCAGTTTTAAGGGCATTTAAAGGAGCATAATGGATAGAAAGTTTGCTTGAGGAGATGTTACGCAACGACGCCAATTTTGGATTGGACAACATAATTTCTTAATTTTTTTTCCCCTGAAAATTATAAAAAATCACCTGTATTTAGGATTTTGCAAATAAATGATCTGTGCTTTATTTTTTATCAAACACTTAACACATGTTTTATAATTATCTATCAATTTTAAATAAAAGTATGTAGCAACTTTTGATCGACCAACAAAGATTAATTTAACAAACTAGTGTTGTTAAATATATTATTTAAATAATTTAATGAAAAACAAAATATTTAGAAAATAACAAGCAAAAAATTATAGAGATTTACAAATAAACTCCCTCTAATGGAATTAATGTAAGTTGTTACTAATCATGTATGGCTTGAGAGTGGTTGCCAATAGCTGTGATAGAATGGTGGATCACGACTTCTTACCATAAATAAGTTCTATGATTCACTTATAATAATGGTGGTCACCTATCAATTAAGAAAGACCGTCCATAGGATATTGTCTACTATTTCAAAATAAAAAAAAAAAAGAAAAAATTTCAAAATAAACCCATTAGGTCCTTATTGTGACCCAACTATAACCTATTAGGATTTGGCTCTTTTTTTTTCTGCGTTTTTTTATCTTTTATTAAATTATTTAAATAAATATATTTAATAATATTAAAACCGACAACTGATTATAAAATATGGGTACGTATTTGTCAAGAAAGTAAAACACAGTTCATTTGTTTACAATAATCCAAAAACATTAGTTATTTTTTTGTGATGATAGTCGTTTGGGGGCAGAGTATTTGGCATTTATTACCCGAATTTAGGTCAAACTTAAAGAATTGTTGTGAGTGACTCAAGTTCGTGGTTGATAGGACCCAAGACAATCATGGCTTCATTTTGGGCATTACGTCTTGCATAGTTAACCAAGTACACATAGAAGGAAGTATGTCAATTAAAGATCGACTGGAGAAGCTAATGGTTGATTTTTACATGGGTTCTCAACCGAGCTTCATGAATATGGTTTCCTATTAACCCATTTTGGCTCCAATTGTTTCCTGATTCATGTATTTGTATACCTAAGTCTTACTGGGGAATATTTGTTTTCCAGGATATTTTGTGTAGGTATCTCATAAAATATTATAGTATTTATGAAGCACTTGTATCTCACGAGATTTATACCTGTGCTTACTTTTTCACATACTGGAATTTTCGTTGTCCTATTCATGGGTTTTCATCCAATCAAGGCATTCCATGTAAATGTTCGGCTTTACTTGTTTTCAGATGGAATATTTGTTGATGGAAAATGTTTTCAGTTGAAAAAAATTCTTGAAAATCATATATTTTCATATGCATGGACAAATTTATAATGAAAATGTGCTAAAAAGATAATTTTAATGTTTGACCATGTGTTGATAATTAATTTTCATCCACTCGTCTTACTCGGCTATTTAGCTACTAACAAGTCGTGTAATTTATATTTTTGGCATCTTGCTGAGTAATTGATATTCTCGGCATTGCATCGAGTAACACAGATTCATTGCTAATTTGAATTCAAGTTTATGGTATGAACAGTTAATATAAGTACGGTTATATTACATAACTGCCTACTCTCCCTACATTTCAGGAAATGTATTTAATCAATAAGCTTATACATATCTCAATAGTTATTTCGATAACTGCTCATTTAGACATGATAATCTTCTATAAATACAGGAAAGAAACTCTATAAGAGACATCTAATAATTCTTAATCTCTTTACTTTACCTTTCTCATTTCTGCTTACTAACTTGGGCATCGGAGTGGCCGTGCCGGATTGGCCCTAGTACTAAGCATTTTTCTTATCTTTGAAGGATATTTCTAACCCCCAAAATTTACTAACAACATTTGGTGTCGTTTGTTTTTCCTAAAACCTATATGGCTAAAACTAGAATGACCAAGAATGCAGGTACTAGTACTTCCTCCTAATACCATGAAAGGGGGAGTCGGCATATTGATGAGTAACAACTGGCTAGACTCGAGCAATTATGCCTTGATTTGGCCAAGGAAAACTTGAAGTTAAACAAAAAGCATGAATAGATCCTTAACCTCCTTCATAATAGTATTCATCCAAATTAAAACAATTAGCATGGCAATCACGATGTTGATAATAATGATGATTCAATTTATTCACTTGAGTTGTAGAAAAAGCAATCCGAGGTTACGACGAGATGCTTGGCTCATGCTTTCAAAAAGAATGACAAAGGCAAATAACCGCAGTAGGGGCACTATACGGGCCCCTCGTATATTAGCACCCCTGTTACATCAAGCAAGCAATTCCAAATTAAGAAGAGTCCCTTTGTTCTAGAGATTTTAGAGGAAGTGATACCCGGCATATTAAGTTACCAGAGATTGAAACTTATGATAGAACAAATGACCCCGAAGACCACTTGGAGTACTATCGTACATTGGCCAAATGGCATAGTTTGAGTAATGCAATAGCCTACCAAGCTTTTCCCTTCAACCTTGAGGAATGAAGCTAGTACATAGTTCAAACACTTAAAACCAAACACCATTTCTTATTTTGATGAATTAGCAGAAGTGTTTCTTCAACACTTCCTTACAAGCAAACTTCTTATTAAGGATTCCTCAATCCCGAAGACAATCAAACAAAAATCAGATGAGTCAATTAGAGACTATCTAGCTAGGTTTATAGTCGAGATGGTTCAAATCCTAAAATTAGATATGATTGTAGCCTTCAATGCCGTAATTGATGGACTTAAGCTCCATAGAGACTTTTTTAAGTCTCTTGCAAAGAACAAGTTGAAAACTTTCGCCGAATTCTAGGCTAAATCCACCTCATATATCCATCAGAAAGATAACATAAGGGCTTGGTGAGAGATTGATTAGAATAGAAGAGATAGAAAAAATGACAAGAGAAAAAGTGCAAAGGATAAACTCGACTCAGATGATGATCAAAGTTCAAATGCCAAGAGAAAGAAACCAAGGATTCCGATCTTTTCATCTTACATACTTGTCAATCGTCCAATTTTGGACATATTGATGGAGGTACGTAGGTAGAGAGGTGTTTTGCAGTGGCCAGAAAAAATGAGAGGAAATCCCTTAAGGAAAAATTCCAACAAGTACAATGACTTCCATCGCGACAAGGGTCACAACATAGATGAGTGCATTCACTGAAAAGATTGAGATACTGTCCTAGAGGAGACGTGAGGAACAAGAGAATGACACTTGGCTAATTATCACTAGGAGAGATGTAAGGGATGCGAATCCCAACAGAGTACCCAACGGAGTGATCAACACCATTGTCGATAGACTTACTATAAGCCAATCAAGCTCTTCAAGCTTGACAAATGCCAAAAATTATGTTTGCAACATCTAAGGAAAGAAGGTCAGGATCGATAACACAATTTCTTTCACAAAGAACAACTTTAAGGGTATCCAGCGACCGCATGATGATGCATTGGTTATTAGTACAAGAGTCACTAACTTTGAAGTCAAGAAGATTCTTGTTGACATAGGAAGTTCGGCTGATATCATTTTTCAACATGCGTTCAACTAGATGAGACCTAAGATTAAAGTATAGCTAAGATCCTACAAGCATGATCTGTATGCATTCAACAACCAACAAGTCTAAGTAGCCAGAGTAATTTCTTTGTTGATAGAGATCAGTGATGACGAGCATGTAGTAGAGGATAAAGTGGACTTCCTTGTTGTCAAATGTTGTTCCCCAGAAAATATGATAATGGGATGGCTGTGTTAACATCTATTCTACATTGTCCCTTCAATTGTACATCTTAAAGCCAAGTTCTCCACTCCTACAGGAGTTGGTGTGTATAAAGGGGATCGGAAATTGGTAAGATCCTTATATATGAGGGCCTTAAGATGAGAAGAGGTATTTCAGGTGAAAATCTATCCAGAAGGTAAGTCGGTCCGTGGGAGATGATCCTAGGAAAACAATAAGGATAGGGAAACCCTTGTTAGTAGATGTTTGACAAAGTTTAATTAACTTCTTGCAAGCCAACGCTGACGTGTTTGCATGGTCCCCTTTAGACATGCCGGGTATCCCGAGAGAAGTTATGGTATACAAGCTTTAGATTGATCCGAATGTGAAGGTGGTCCAATAAAAGAAAAGGCATTTTAAACCAGAGAGATAAATAGTAATAAAGGAAGAAGTCCATAAGTTATTGAAGGTAGGATTCATCTGAAAAGAGCCTTATCTAACTTGGCTAGCCAATTGTGTACTAGTTAGAAAGTCTAACAACAAGTGGTAAATGTGCATAGACATTATGGATCTCAAAAGGACTTACCTTAAGGATTGTTTCCTACTGTCGAAAATTGATCAAATGGTAGATGGAACTGCTAGACACGTGTTACTTTCTTTTATGGATGCTTTCTCTCGTTACAACCAAATCAAGATGGATAAAGAGGATGAAGTCCATACGTCTTTTGTTACCAATTTTAGAATGTATTGTTACACGGCAATGTCCTTTGAGCTAAAAAACATTGGTGTAACCTACCAAAGACTTGTTACCAAGATGTTTAAACCTTAGATTCATAGAAATGTCGAAGTATATGTTAATGACATGATTGTGAAGAGTATGAAGGAGGATCGACATCTTGTCGAACTTGAGGAGACATTTACTGCATTGAGGAGATACATCATGAAACTTAACCCATATAAATGCGTCTTTGGTGCAACATCAGGAAAATTTTTAAGATATATGGTTACACGACATGGCATTGAGACTAACCCGAGAAAGATTGAGGTGATAAGGAACATTAAATTCCCTCATACGGTCAGGGAAGTATAGGAACTCACTTAGCATATAGCCACTCTCAATAGATTTATGTTGAAAAGTGCTAGTAGGTATGTGGAATTCTTTAAAATTTTAAAGAATTTGAAAGAATTCAAATGGTCTAACAACAGTGAGAGCGCTTTTAGCAATCTTAAAAAATTCCTTGCATCGCCACCAATACTCTTGACACCTATTTTAGGAGATAATTTATATTTATACTTATCGATCAGTTGTCGAGCTCTTTCTTCTATATTGGTCCGCATTGACAGCAAAGAGCATCGACCTGTTTATTATGTAAGTCATGTCTTATAAGAGCTAGAGCTTCAATATACGAAAATTGAAAAATTTGTCTTAGCAGTGGTTCTCTTGGTATGGAAGTTAAAGCTATATTTTAAGGCTCACTAGTCATAGTGCTCACCGATCAGCCATTGTGGCAAGCATTGCAATGACTTGATTAGATGTGTATCACAGGCCGACAACGGATCTTAACATCTTGGAATGAAGGCAATTTGAGTTCGAAATGAGGATGGGAAATAGAGAGTGAAAATGGGGTTTTGAGTGTGAATGTGGATGGATAACATGCACCAAGACACAAACATAATCGAGAAATGAGTTCAAAATAGGGTTCAATACGACTCACGAATACTAAATGTTGCTCAGGGTTTCAAATGAGAGGTTAGATGGAACTCACTAGCTCGTTCAAGTGAAGGGTTTGCCATAATCTCTAGGACAAGGTCGATAAGAACATAGGAAAGATTAAAGAGTTTGTTCACCACTAACTAATCCAGTAAAAGGTAAGCTCTAGGAGCTTAAGTGTAACTTTGCTTGAAAGAGGAAAGTTTTCACTATAAAAATGATGGTCTTACTTCGTATATTTTGATTTCCTTCTTGATTTGTATAATTGTTGCTATTTATAGTAAGTCCTAAACTCTAGTGGAAAAACTGTAAATAATGTATAAGGCCTTAAACCCGAAAGAATTGAGCTCATAAATAAAATAAAGGAAAACATGTACAAGAATATAAAACTGTATATTTTATAAAGGAAGTCAGCATGCAGTTACTCAACATGTTTTGGAAGGAGTAATATCTGAACTAAATGGGATTGGCGGTTAGATGTACGAGTTTGGGAAGCAGTCCCTGAAGTCTCGTATGGTTTGGCTAAGACACTAGAGAGGTCGACCCATGATTACTGAGTTTTATAGTTAGTTGGCATTAGTCTCTCCATGCCGTGCCGAGTAGATCCTATTCTCGACAACATGGTCTCTTGGCTATTCGATCGATGATAGACTTGTTGCCAAGTAGTTATTTTTTTTCCTTTTGTCCTTCTTGCTTCACCTCTACCTTGCCAAGCATTGATCGGCCTTGGCTTTGAACAGTATAAGTGTTGAGGAAACCATCATGGATCACTTTTTGATCATACTCCCATGGTTGGCTAAGAAGTAAATTTTTAGCCTTCATAGGGATCACATTGAATTCAATCTCATCCTTATACGATCTTGCTTTGAATGTGATTTGAGCTCGTTTATGCACATGGACCATACCCATGTCATTAAACCACTTCAATCCATAAGGTTGGGGGGTACGAGTAGGTCGGCAATTTCTTCTTTTCTACTAACTCGATGGAGATAGTGTTGATGTAGCTACATCTATTGATAACCAGTAAACAGGTCTTTCAATTTACTAGGCATCGCATGTGAAATAATTTTTCCCTTTATTCGAGATCTACCTTTAGATTAGCTCGTATTGCCATAGCTAAGAGTTTATCCAAGTCCTTGGCATAGACATCTTCTTATATCAACTAGTCTTCCAAACTCTTGTCACTCTAACTCTCGATTTGAGCCTCAAGCCCTTTGCCCTTCAAGACTATAACCCTCTTATTTGAGCATTGGGACGCAACATGTCCGTAGCCTAAGCATTTGAACCACTTCACATCTCGAGCCTTGTTGTTAGGTACCTTCTCTTTCTCAGCAATCTTCTTCTTATCATGGAATAGTCTGTTAGGCTCTCCCTTCTCTATCTTCTTCTCTAGCCCTTTTCTCTTAGCATACCTCTTAAGCTTAGGGTTGCCTTGTTGGGGTTGGCTACTCGGCCTCTGATTCTTCCTCATCTTCTGTCTCTCTACTCTTAATGCCAAATTGATTAGCTTGTCCAAAGAGTTTAACGACTGCAATTCAACTATGTTGGCAACGTTGTCTCAAAGTCCACTCAGGAATCTAGCAATGGTGAGGTCCTGTAGCTCAACAATCTCACATCTCGTCATCAAGGTCTTGAACTCTTACAAATACTCTTCAACAGTATTTTGAACTCATCTCAGGTGCTGGAATGCATGGAGCATCTCTTACTTAAAGTAGGTTGGCATAAAGCATTGATTCATCAATCACTTTATAAGTCTCCAAGTTCTAATCGGCTCTTCTCCTTCAGCATCTCGCTTAGCAACTAACTTATCTCACCAAAGACTCGCATATTCAACAAGGGATAATGAAGCTAACTTAACCTTTGTTCGATCATCACACTCTTAGCACTCGAACAACTTCTCAACTCGAGGAACATAGTCAAGGAATTCTTCAGGTCGGTTACTTCCACTAAAGGTTGGCAGTCTATGTTTAATATTATCAAGTCCTCAACCAAGTGCTCAAGGTTCATCCCTTGCATTCCAAGCTAGTTGGTTCACCTTGGATCGTCACTTCTGTTGAAGCTTTGCTCAGCCACATCTCTTCTTAGCCTTAGCTCTCTTCTTCTAGCTCCTTAGCTCAATTCAGAGTCAACACTCTTATCATTGCCTCTTCTCAGCATTGGTTGGTGTTCTCTTCTTCTTGGCTCGACAACTCTTTTTGGCTGTCATTCAACATCATCTAGTTCATTGGAGCCACTTCTACTTATAGGTGTTCATTCCTTTCTTTTATCTCAACCATTACGTTTGCAGCCTCTAACTAAACTGGTGAGTTCTTGCATAGAGTCAGTAAGATTCTGAATCTGACATTCTATGTTATCAACGTATCTCTTTAAGCTTTCACGAGGGCTATCACCACTGTTATTAACATTATCATTTGACATTCTTGTACATACAGTAACCCCTAGAAAATTGAACAAACATGTTTTACAACAAAAACACAATAGTAACTAGAATCAATTGCTAAAATTACTATTACTCGACTTAACAGCACAATACTACAACTACAAAAATATAAACATACTATACTGCAAAATGATGACTAACAGAAATGTCTAAACCACAAATCAAACTTTACAGAATCACTAGCACGCATGTCTCCCCAAAGCTTTGATACCAAGATGATGAGTATCATGGGCCGGTAACTGATCTTAACATCCCAGAATGAAGGCAATCTAAGTTTGAAATGAGGACAGGAAACAAAGAGTGAGAATGGGGTTTTGAGTGTGAATATGGATGGATATCATGTACTAAGACACAAATACAATCGGGGAATGAGCTCGGAATAGGGTTCGATATGACTCACAAACACTAAATGTTGCTCGGGGTTTTAAATAAGAGGTTAGACGCGACTTACTAACTCGCTCAAATGAAGGGTTTGCCATAATCTCAAGGACAAGATTGAGAATAATGTAGGAAAGATTAAAGAGTTTGTTCACCGCTCAATAATCGGGCAAAAGGAAAGCTTTAGGAGCTCAAGTGTGACTTTGCTTGAAAGAGGAAAGTTTTTACTGTAAAAATGATTATCTTGCTTCGTATATTTTAATGTCCTCCCTGATCTGTACAATTGTATGATTGTCTTGCTTCGTATATTCTAATGTCCTCCCTTATCTGTACAATTGTTGCTATTTATAACAAGTCTTAAATCCTAGTGGCAAAACTATAAATAATGTATAAGACCTTAAACCCTAAAGAATTTAGCCCATAAATAAAATAAAGGAAAACATGTACAAGAATATAAAACTATGTGTTTTACAAGGGAAGTCGGCATGCAGTTATTCGGTATGTCCTGGAAGGAGTAGTATCTAAACTAGACGAGGTCAGTAGTTGGATGTAAGAGTTTGGGAAGGAGTCCTTGAAGTGTAGCGTAGTTTGGCTGAGACACTAGAGAGGTCGGCCCATAATTGCCAAGTTCTATAGTTAGTTGACATCAATTTCTCCGTACCGTACTGAATGGATCCCATTCTCAACAACGTGGTCTCTCAGCTACTTAGTTAACAATAGACTTGTTGTTGAGTGGTTATTTTTTTCCTCTTGTCCTTTTAACTTCAGCTCCGCCTCAACAAGCATTGATTGGCCTCAACTTTGGACAAGTCTACCTCAGCTTGGATGTAGTTGGAGGCTAATTCCCATCATGACTCTTCTAGGAGGATGATGAAATATGCCCTAGAGCCAAGTGCCCACGGTATACAATACAAACCTAGAGTGACATTAAAGGCTAAAGTGCTGGCATATTTTGTAGCCGAGTTCACTGGTGAGGAAGATAGTATAGAGTTTACCGAGAAACCTATTTGGTTCCTTTATGTGAATGGTTCTTCAATGAAATAAGGAAGTGGTGTAGGCCTCATTCTTCAAGGCCCCCATAATGTTAAAGTTCATTATGCTTTAAAATTCGGTTTCTCAACTAACAACAATGAAGTAGAGTATGAAGCTTTGATTGCTGGACTGAAATTGGCAAAAGAGATTAGCACCAAGAAAATTAAAGTGTTCTCTAATTCATAATTAGTGGTGAATCAAGTCACGGGAAGTTACACAGTAAGGGAAGAAGAGATGAGTAAGTACCTATTAGTGGTATGAATACTCATAAAAGAATTTCAATCTTTCGCCATCTATAAAATTCTAAGAATTAAGAATATTGCTATCGACAAGTTGTCAAAATTAACCAGTATGATATTCCTTAAATTGAGTGACAAAATTTTCGTCAAATTTTTTTCACAGAAAAGTTTATCCACTCTTTCACAAAGTTATGAGTTAGCTCCTTACCTAAGAGAAGAATCTTAGATGGATCCCCTAGTGGAATATTTGAAAGATGGTACTCTCCGAAATGACAAGAAAGGAGTGTGAAGATTAGCTTAACAGGCTGCGAACTATACCTTAATTGATGGTCAGTTGTACAAATGTGGCATATCACAACCCTATCTTCAATGACTTCCTTTGAGAGATTCCTAGAAGGTGTCATCTAAGTTACATGGTAGCATATCCAGTAACTACGTAAAAGCGTAGAAACTGTATGTTCAAGCACTACAACTTAGCTACTACTGGTCGACCATGAGAGAAGATGCAAAGGAAGTTGATCGATACTGTCCCCAATGCCGAAAGCACGAATTGCCAAGTTATGCACCTGCAATTGAGTTGTGTAGCCTAAGCAACCCTTGGCTTATGGCCTAGTAGGGGATAGATATTCTTAGACCCTTTTTGAAGTCTATTTCCTAGTGAAAATTCATGATTGTTGCTGTGGATTACTTTACCAAATGGGTAAAGGCTGGGGCAATAATGAAGATCACCTAGCAGAAAGTGGAAGCATTCATTTTTAGTTCCATCATATCAAGATTCAGAGTTCCTTACATAATAATCACAAATAACGGCCCATAATTTAACAACAATAAGTTTTGAGCATTTTATGAGAAGTACAACATTCGCCTTAACTATCTGTTTGTAGCACACCCTTAAATGATTGGATAAGTTGAAGCTATACATAAGATCGTTTTGCATGGCCTAAGATGGAAAGTAGATCGAGTTAAAGGGAAATGGGTTGATGAACTACCGAATGTTTTATGGGGTTATCGAACTACCTACAGAATTGCAACTAGGGAGACACCCTTTAGGTTAGCATATAGCACAGAAGCTGTGTTGCTTATTGAGTTGGATTTGCTAAATTTGCGGGCGTAGAATTTCAATGTTATGGTTAATCAAGTTAGATTAATAGTGAATTTGGACACCATTGATGAAATCTAAAATATTGCAAGAGCTAGGGTCATGATTTTCTAGCATAGAGTGGCAAAGTAATACAATTAGAAAGTGAAGCATAAGGTTTTTCAACTTGGAAATCTAGTTTGTTGAAAGATGGGAGGTCCTTCCACATAAGCGAGTCAAGGGAAGCTTGATGCGAACTAGGAGGATCTTCTCAAGATCTGGGAAGTCATTAGTGAAAGGGCCTATCAACTAGAAAGGTTGGATGGATCTATCATCCCTCAAGCATAAAACGTCAAGAATTTGAAATTATATTTCAATTAATTGTTCGAATGATGTTCATCTCCATTGATTTGTGAGGCGACAGCCTATAAGCTTGTAAGACTACAATACTTTTTTATGAGAATTATGTTTGAAGTCTCATTATGTTTCTTATTCTTTTTATGATTGTTGAATTAATGAGTTTTAGGTTGCACGGCAAATGAATTGACCTAAGTTTTAGGCTATCGCAGTTAATGAACTGCATAAATTAATTTTATAATCGAGTAATGCTACTAGTTCATGCCTCAAACGGCTAACAGACAATGTCTATAAAGATGCCCGAATTGGGTGTGTGAAATAAAACATTTTAAGAAATAATTAGGCATGTGAAATAAAACATGCTGAGATTAGTTAGGTGTGTGAAATAAAACATGCTGTAAGATACTTAGCATGTGAAATCAAACATGCTAATGAATAAGAACGAGTGAAAGAGAACATAGGGAACTCATGGTGCGTGAAATAAAATGTACTAAAAACAGTTATATGAAAGATATTTCAGTTAACAAATACAATTACAAATGTATAATCTATTATAAGAAAGATATTTCATTCAAACAATTACATAAGAAAATGCATTGTACAAAGAATATAAAGAAAATCCTATGGCTTACTCTTAGAGTTAGTAGAAGTAATTTTTGGATTAGAGGCTAGGGCTTTCTTTGAGTGAATTTCTTTCTCGGTGCCTAAGGTCTTAGAGTCGACAGATTTCTCTTTTTGCTCATAGGGGATTAATTTTGATAGACATTCTTTGTCTTCCCTTGGATCTCCGCATGAGCTTCATCATTACCCTCATTAATAATCTCAAGATCTGCCTCATTGTCCTCCTCTTTGTTAGCACTGTTGACTTTGTCATCGATGTCGGCAAAGTCGAGGTAAGAGAGATAGTAATTAGGGTAAAGTTATAGGATCTCCTATCTTGCCACTTAGACTCCTTCCAACAACTTCTTCCATAAAAGTTTCTCATACCGTCGACTAAGAGTGACTATATTGAGAGCCTCTTCAACTAATGGTCCTCTCCTCACAATCTCCTCCAATTCTATAACATGGCTTTATAAGTTTGAGTTGTTAGTCTCTAACTGTAAACCCCGCAAATTTAGCCTTCTAAGTATAGAAACAAACGTCTAAACTGTAGATGATTTCTCGAACTCAAAAGAGCCAGTGAGAATTAAAACCAATAAAAATCTCAATCCAAAACCTAAAGTGGATACGAAGAACCTTAAATCATCAATTGAATCCCTAACTACATACGAAGATCCTAAAACCTCGAACCTTATCAAAACCCTAAGATGACAATCGAAAATTCAATCGCGTAAGAATATATGAAACCCTAAATGTGTAAAAACATTAGAGATGGTGCCTTAAAGTAATAAGAATCCTAAAACCATAACTTTAAGGATATAAAAGCACTAATTCACCATGATATACCCTAAAACCCTAATTGATAATATAATGCTTATATTTTGCCAAATCATTAGTAAAAGGTTAGAGATGACCCTTAATCATACATAAACATTTAGAATGCTTAAATGATCCCTTAGAAACTAAGATAATGAATCATAGATTACATTTATGTCTTAAGTATATGATTAGGATAGTCTCACTTAGAGTTAAGGGTATAGTTGGAGATTAGGTTAAATGTAGTAAACCTTAATACCCTAAATGTTATTTTTCATCTCAATTATACTAAGTAGCTTACCAAATGATGTATATAGGATATAAATACCTAATGGAAGATCTCATTACCTATTTTTACTAATCAATTCACTAAATTTCTTATTTCCCTTCATTTCCATAATCTTTCTCCAAATTTTTCTTAATTAGTTCATTATGTACACAAAAGGGGCTTTATTTTTTTGAAAGTTGACCAAGTTCAAAATGTTGACCAAGTCAACACATGTTGACTAAAGTCAACAATTGAAAAAGTCAACAAAAGTGTCTCTTTCATTAGGAAAAAAATATCTTCCTTCTCATGATTTCTTCCCTTTTCTTTTGATTTTTCCTTTCTTTCTCTTTTCTTTGCCGTCCACAATTTCTCTCCTTGTAGACCCCACCATTCTTCTTCTTCCATAAGCAAAACAAAGACAAAAGAAACAAAACAAAAGCCCCTCCATCCCGTGAGCTCCCTTTCCCCTTTTACTCTTCTTTCCTTTTCAACTTTTCAACTATTTTATCCATAGTCAAGGGCAACTTAAGGTATGCTATTTCATTCTTATGTCTTACTTCATCCTCTTTATTACTTAGAAGGAGAAAAGGTTAGGTTATGTGTTGTGTACAAATATATATGTATATGTTGATCTAGGCTTAAAGTTGCAATCTTTACATGTTGAAGTGTAGAAATCATGAAGAAGAAGAAAGATATGCATGTGCATATGTCCTTAAGTATATGTATAAAAGGATATGCTAGAAGAATACATGTATAAATACCTTTATACATAAGTTTTGATTATGTACATAACCTCAATTTGAACATCTACTAACTATACATACATAAGCCATGTTAAATATACCCTTAAAATACAAAAAAGAATGGAATTGTGAAGATTTCTTAAGAGAGTAAATAAGGCATACGAATTTTAGTATAAAAATACGTATCCCACCGTATAGGTATATGAATAGGTATACATGTATAAATACGGTATAAACCTAAGTAGATGTATAAGTATATGTATGTATAAAGTATAAGTACATAAGTATACATATTAGTGTGTTATGAGTGTAGGTAGGTATAAAACATATGTATATGTATAAGTACTTGATTACATATATAATTACATGTAATAAATGGATTACATAAGCCATGACATCATCAAAACATTACATAAGCCATAACATCATCAAAACATTACATAAGCCATGACATCATCAATTGATTACATAAGTGATGATGTAAGCATAGGTTTATAAAAGAAGAAATAATAAGATTACATAAGCACATAACATAGGTATATACATGTATTTAGAAGTTGAAAATTTCTTAAACCCTAATACACCTCTTAGATTGAATTAAACTTAATCAAGTATGTGAATTTGTAACACTAATGTAAAATTTCCTAAGTATAAGAATCAAATAGCTAATTCAATCATTAAATCCTAAACTAGGGCATAAACCTAAGTAATAAGAGTAATTAAACCTCAATAAGGTAAAATTTCAATAAATTTAGCCCATATCATAAAACACGGGTCTTAACGTCCAAAACGGACATTACCGTGTGAACGTGCGTCCGAAAATGATGAAAAACGACTATAAGTTCGCAAAGATCGGAATCAGAACAAAAAAATTACAAAATACATAAAGGAAGCCTCATACCTTACTAATACAAGAAAATAGTTATTATTAATCTCATGGAGTATGGTAACCCTATACATACTATACTCGGGTTATATTGGAGGGAACTAGATAAACGACAATAGACTTTTAGTTGACTAAGGAGTCTAAATTCTCAGAACACTTATAAGGTTTACCATTTTGATTTAGGCGTTCGATATCGAGTCTTGGAAACCCTAAAGGCTTGGAGAATGAGCAATAATTCAGGTGAGGGAATTCTGATGACCTGCTACTTGCTTGTGCGTGTTATTTGTATGATGTTTTGTTGTTTGCTATTGCTTGAATGTTTGAATGACTGTTCTGTTTGTATGCCATCATCTGTGTGATCACCTTTTTAAATTGATAAATATAGATGTCTGACCTAAATAACTGGTTCTACTCGTCGCATGTCTATGACTTAGTAAAGGTATGAATGGAGAGTGCTAGCCTTGCAAAAATCTTAAGAAAAGTATTTTTGGCAAAAGCTTTTCTAACCTTAAACAAATTTTCGCATGATCACTGTAAGGGCTTGTAGAGCCATAAATAGTATTTTTAACGTTAAGGCAAAGCTAGCATGGGTTCTCCATTGGATAGCGAGAGGACTCGCTTTATTATGCCTGGAAGGCCTTGGTTATTTTTGATTGCGAGAGGACTCGCATGTTTGTGCCCGAGGGGCCTTGGAGGGTGGATAGTCCTAGTTCGGACTCCCCCTATTTGGATTGAAATTCTTTTCTCGGCTAGGGTAATAGTCGAGTTTTGCCTAGTGGGGTGGTGCCCCTAGGTAGCCTTTGCGGGTAAGCTGAGGTGCCCTGTGCGGGTAAGTACAGGGGATAATCGAAGTGTGGACGACGTAATTCTACACCTTCCATAGTTTCGGACTCCTATGGATGTGTTGTTTGCATTCATCACGCTTGCATTCATTATGTATGTAGATAGCTTGCTTGCATGTGTGATAATAATGTGTGAAAACTTGCCTGACCGGTGGTGGTGAGGAATGAACTCACTGAGCTGCTTTATGCTCATTCCCCCTTAGTTTTCTTTGCAGGTTTACATACGATGGGATTGGGATATGTCTCGAGTGCTGAGTGCGAGATGAAGATATGTACATTAGTATTAGAAGTAGCTGAGTACTTTTTAGATGATACGTAGATATTCTTTGTAGAAAATATTTATTTATTAAATCTTACCATAATGCGAGTATATCCTGTCTTATTATTTGGTAGGGGATACCGATTCTCTGCGGTTCTGAGGAACTGTGGGATAACGGATACCCATAGTTATTTATATTTATATTCTACAGTAAATTGATTACATAAAAATTTGTAACCCTAGTGATTAATTATTTAGAGTCTTGCAATCTCTAACTTGCAAGATGAGTTTCATATCATGGGTGCACACATGTTATGGAAATTTTAGGTAATCCTACTAGGCCCCCTTTAGGGTCCTGACACTAACTCTTTAATTTGCATTCTAAATTTATCTTCCTCATCGACCATCATACAAAGAGTTTAGCCCAAGCCCTAGCACTCTTCCTTCTTCTTCTGTAGCTCCTCCTTTAGGCCTTCAGACTCCTTGTATTGCTCTTCCATTTTAGCCTTCAGGCTCAAGACTTCATCAGTAATAAGGGTATGTGCCAACTTTTCAACAACAAGGTCTTCTTGGAGCTTTTTCGCCTCTATCTTAACTCTTATCATTGCATTCTTGGTAGCAGCAGTCTAGGCTTTGGGTGCATTACATGCATCCTTAATTTTCTACGACAATTTCATTTAATATAATGAGTACTTGAAATGACTCGATAGAATACATGAAGACTACTATGGATCTTACCTTTTTAATCTCTTTATTAGCCTCATCCAAAGCCATCAAAATATAGCTACTCGTCTGAAAAGGAAACCGAATATCAGCAATTGAGTAAATTCAACAGTTATAAAGATGGATATAGATACTCACATCATATAAATTGGCCGCGATATGGGCCTTATTGCAATTATGAACCCTATCAACATCCTTCTTGGTAATCTCTTTGTCCTTTGGAAGAATAATTCCTTCCATCAAGGCCAAAGATTTTATCCTGTTGCCTAAGGCTGAGTTAGTATCTGAAACATTTTAGCTCTAACATAGGACGAAGTACTCACTAACCTCCTTGTTGGGGATGAATTTGTCATTTGTGATGCCAAGAACTTTAGAGCACATTGCCTCCTTTGTCCTCTCGTCCAAACCCTTGGACCTTTTAGTAAGTGGTTAGCCAACAAGTTCCTTTCCTAGTCTCTTATCATTGTTAGGCACTGCCTTTGGCACTAATGATGACCCCTCGATGGCGGTGTCATCCTCGGCCTCACTATGGGGTTGGCTCTCTTGGCCTACCTTCCTCGGCTCGACAAAAGGTTGACTATTTTCAACTGGAGGCTCTATAGAATGAGGGACCTCAGTTGGTATTATTTTCTTGCCCTCCTTCTACCTATCAAATGGCCACAAGGTCTTCTTCTATGCTGTCACTTGCTTGGATGTGTCTTCTTTTGCTGTTTTCTTCATGGTAGCAGGCTGAGTGGTACTGGCTACTATGGTTGTCCTCTTGTCCGTTTTGATTTTTTGGCCTTAGCTTAGGCTAGTAGCTTGGTAGGATTTACCTCGCCAACTTCCATATCTGCAACATGAGCGAACAAGTTAATATTAACACAAGAAAAGAATAAACTTATATTGTCCATGCCAAGCAACGCTTAAAGGTGACAATTCTCCCCCCATGTTGCGAAAACAGCTTTCCTCTTGTAGCTATACTCGACATGGTGGTAACTCATTAGCATACCTTCTTTTTTTTGAAAAGATTGGGTCTCCGCTTTCATAACACCGCAAAATTCTCTTAGCGTCTTAGAAGAACATTTTGTTCTTCCTCCTTTCTTGAATTTTCTTCGCTGCTGCTGCTACTACTACATCATTTAGCATCAAATTTATATCTTTAGTGCAAATTAGCTCAGTCCATTGAGTCTAGAAGTTTACCTCCTCATCGAACACTATTGATACGAATTTGTTATGCTACTTGTGGATCTTGGACTCTAACCTATCCATGAACTTTAGCCCATGCCTTGTAATGGCAAAGTACCACCTGTTAGGCTACCTCCTAATCATGAAGAAAAACCGAAACAATTGAGGTGTAGCTTTGACTTCAACTTCTTCACAAACTATCTCAAAAGCCATTAGAAGCCGGTATGTGTTGGGTAAAAACATACTCGGCATGACTCTAAAGTAGTTGAAGAAGCCCTTCACAAAAGCTAAGAAAGGGAAGCATAACCCAAAATCTAAATATTTCAGGTATATATGGAACTCACGCTCCCTTGAGAAACATACCCTCTCCTCCTCTTTCGATCTCCTCAAATTCTACGTTCCAAGAAGATCTTGCCAGTACTGGTTATATTTCGTGATAAGAACTCTGTTGGCAGAATTAGCAATTCTATTTTGAGAGTTACAGAAGTTAGCTATGTTGTTATATAGATATCTCGCTAAGGATCTCCCTTCTTTATCTTGGGGATAGTTATCCACAACAGGAGCATTTATCCGAGTGATTTTATCTTACCTCTCTTTAATACTATCGGCCAAGCTACTAGAAGAACACGTCGCCTTACTCCTTATTTAGAGGGGGTGGGGGGTGGGTAATGGTAGGGCGAAGGTGGGGATAGCGGAGGGATGGGAAAGTAGCCTCGATTTCCATTGCTTCGGAATCAAAGAGAACAAGTTGATGAACGACGTTGCGAACCATACCTGAATGGTTATGTAGAATGGTATTATAGAAGTTGAAGAACTTCAGAGTGAAGATGAGAAAGTAAGAAAATTTTTTTGTGACTTTGAGTAGAAATGAATTATGATTTTGAAAAGTCCTTTAAATATAGACAGCTTATCTTCGTAACTACAAATTTGTTTTTGATGGTAATAATGTGCTGATTTGATAATGGCACGGATTGTTGATGCATGTTTTGAGACAAAAATCCGATGGTCGACAACTTCCAAACAGTTATTAGGCTTACGGTGTAATGATAACCAAGGCGATAAGTGTCATACCACCTACTTTTTGATTTCTTGAACAGGTGAGACTTTGAAAGTTACAACTTTTCGATTAGGATGCAGACCATCTCGTTGCCCATCTCGCTTAGCATCTAAAAAACTGTACCCTACCCAACCTTTAGAACATTATGTATTACTCCCTTTATCAAATTCTTGAACACGGGAGTTGGGGACAAATATTGATAGTCAGTTTTTATCCACCGATCTTACTCATCCATTCAACTGTCAACAGGCCACATAATCTATATTTTCAACACCTTATCAAGTAATTGACATTTTCGACACTGCGGTGAGTAACACATATTCGTTGTTAATTTGAATTCGTGTTCATGGTGCGAACAATTAACATAAGTACGGTTATATTACATAACTACTTACTCTCCCTACATTTTAAGGAAGGTATCTAATCAACAAGTTTCCACGTGTCTCAATAATTATTCCGATAACTGCTTCTTCAGACATGACAATCTTTTATAAATACGGGAAAAAAACTTTGTAAGAGACATGTAATAACTCTTAACCACTTTACTTTACCCTTCTCATTCCTACTTACTGACTTAGACATTTAATTTTATGTAAACTATAATTGTACCTAGATAAAATATCATCAATACATTGTTAGATACGCATTAATGCCAACACTTCTTCTTCTTCTTCTTTTTATATAAGTATAAAATGTAGATAAATTTTTTAGCATTTGATATGATTATAACCTCTTTAATTTATTTTTATAAGCTTATGTAAGGTTTGAGGTTCTTTTTTTTTTCCTCTCACTAATTAAAGTGATTCTATATTTAAAATGTAATTTATAGGCCAATTTGAAAGAAAATCAAATAAAAATCACTTTCTAAGAATTAAGAGACTTGTGGAGACTAATTCTAAGTCCTATTTTAATAAACTTAAGTCATAATCCCAAAAAATTGTTAAGAATTTTCTTTTAATAAGAAAATGTTTTTACCTTAAGGGAAATTTTTTTATTAAACTTTTTTTTTCAAACTTTCAAACCAGAAAAAATAAGAAAAATGTTTTCTAAAACTTATTCTTGAAACAAAACTTTGCTTTTGGTGTTCCCATTTTTCCCTCTCTCTCCTTATTCATTGGTGCAATTGCCTGTATGTAACTAACGGTGGTTGGTGTTGAACAATTTGAAATAGTATTTCTATGTAATACATTTATGACATTTTGCATAGTATGTCTTAAGGCAGTGGATCTTATCCTTCATGGGACCATCTTTTGGGCTAATGGGAACCGTAAGTAGAGTGAGTAGGTTAGATAGACTTAGGTGAGGGCTAGTTCTGAACAAATAATTGACCTGGGCAGGCCTTTAATCGACCTAACTCGAAAGTAGCCAAGCTGAATCGTCTCAAGAAACCATTAGGCTTTAAGGGCTCAGGCGGTTCACTCGAGCAAAAGCGATTGAACTAACGGTCCTTGAATTGTCGGCAAATAAACAAACAAAAAAAAAAAAAAGAAAGAGAAAAGTAGGTTGGTTCTTTTGATCGGCACCCCCTACCACTTCCTATCTTTTGAATTCAAAAAATTGGACAATGTCAAATGTCCGATTACTTTTGGCACATGTAGTTTCAGATTTGAATTGAAAAATTATGGCACTAAAATGTTTAAAAATTCAAATGATGTGTTCACACATTACTCTTTCCTTATAACTTAAATGGTGCTGATATGTAGTAGTTATTACTCTATAAACTAATTAAAATGCTTCAACTCCAACCATTCTACCTTCGAATTTTTTCATTTATGAAATATTATCATAGAAATATTTCTTTCCATTAATCACCAATATTTGAGCATAGTTCTTCATTCTACTGTATTGAACTATTTGCATTAGCAAATAACATTGACATACACATACCCGCTTTGCTTTGTCTTTCATATTATTTATGTATTTCATTTATTAATCTTTATTGTAGTAAATAAGAGAAAAAAAAATTTTAGCATCCATGGAAATATTTTTGTGTTATACCTTCTCTAGTAAAAAGCACGGTTCCTCATTTAACGAAAAAATAAGAGTAAGGGCAAGAGCACTGGAACTAGTATGTCATTTGAGCCACAATGGTTTGATGACATTCAGGTATACCTAGATAACGAGTATAACTTGAATGAGCAAAGGGCATATGATATGGTTAAGAGTGTGGAAGAACAAGTTATACTACCTCCTAAGTTCAATCTCGAACGTCATCATACGAGTAATTGCAATGTACTACCTCTTAGCTTTGATGTTAAACCTCAATGCATGAGTTACCAAGGCTCAGCACCTCTTGATTTTGATCCTCCACACATAAGTATCCCTAAACGTCTTACTAGATTCCAACCTCTTCGTATAAGTGTCCCTGTATGACCTGTAAGATTTGAAACCTTATGGATGAGTTACCTCACAAGTATGTTCGAAGATGAGGAGAATGAGATAGAAATTATTCCTAAAATAAAAGAGCAACATATGGGCCCAACAGTTTAAGACCATCAAGATCAAGTAAGCCCCTTAAACTTAGTAAGTCTAATATTTTTATTACGTATTTTTGTAAAGGTACAGACAAAATGGGGAACTCGAAGACATTCTGCAACTGTTGCAACGTGAGTTACTCATGGAAAATAGGAGAGGGATATGGTACCCTTAACAGGTACTTGCGATTGAAGCATCTCGGGGAGATAGGAATAGATAGTACATAGCAATAAATTGCCTAAGGCAATGGTTCATCTGATCAACTGTTGATGAGGAATGATGAAGAGAGGTACAAGTACAACCTAGCACGGTACTTAGCGAACATGTACCTATCATTCAATGCTGGTGCATTAGAGTGGCAGAGTCGATACGAGTGGGACATATTTAACCTTAACTTGCAATAGCTTTGTCATAGAACATTAACTTGAGCTACGTAGGAGCTCTACTACATAGGTAAGAGGGAGATCATAGGTAAGTTTACTTCCCTTGATACGTACGTGTCAATATGTGCAGACATATGGATAGATCATTTTCATAATAATTCTTATATGGGTATTATTGTTCAATGGATAGAAATAATTGGCAACTTAATAAATGAATATTGGCTTTAAGGGTATGTAATGAGCGATACACGACACAAAACATTTATAAAATTATTAGAAAAATCCTAAATAAGTACGAATTAGCAAGAAAATTTTTTTCTATTGGTTTTGATAATGTAAGTGCTAATATTGCCTCAATATCTAATCTGTAAATTTACTGTCAACTAGCATTAGGGGGTAGGGGGAAGTTTTCTACATGCATTGTACATGTCATATTCTTAAATTATGTGTTAGGGATGGCATTGCAGCTTTGCAAGATAGTATAGCTCTAATCAAGAATATTGTCAAGACAATAATAGAGAGGCCGTCCCTTCACAAAAAGTGGAGGAACTTCTGCATGGAGTGCAATAAGATGCCTCGGAAGTTTAAGATGGAAATGTAATACCACTAGAACTCGATCTACAAGTTATTGCATAGTACAGTTTCTTATAGCGAACTACTGTGTGACTTTGTAATGTACAATATGTGGAAAGTTGATATTTTCCCTAGTAATTAGGATATATGTATTCATTTGTTAAAAGTTTTAAAAGTTTTTCATGATGTCATTAAGACTTTCTTTAGATTTATAGGCCCAATATACACTCATTTGTTATGTCAGTTGTCGGTATACTTGGCGTATTACTTAAGGCTCATGAAGACTCAAACCTGTACGCATACATATATGATATGACGTTAAAGTGGTTAGCCTATTGTAAAGAAATTACTCGTATTTATCTTATAGCAACTTTTCTAAATCCTTGTTGTAAAGCAAAATTATTACTAATGTATTTGAAAACTTATTACAGTTACATCCAATATCTAATGGATTTCTAAGATGTGTACAGCTTGGAAGCACAGCAAAAAGTGTCGGTAGCAATGGTCGATACAGAGGAAATGCTTAACCACTACCAAAGTCGGTACGGTGGCCAATCATCAATGTCTCCTTCGCCACCTCCCAAGGAGCGGCATTACTTATTTATAAGTGAGCAATTATTAGCACAAAAATTAAAGAGACAACGATTTGGTGGTCTAATTTTGAGATATAGCACTATATTAATACGAATTTTGAGTTTTCTAAGAATATCTCAATCAAGGACTTCAATATTTTAGAGTGGTGGCAAAGACACACAAGGGACTACCTATTCCTACCTTGTATTGCCCATAAAGTACTCGTTGCTTCACCTTCAACAGTTGCCGTTGAGTAAGTATTTAGTACAGCAGGCTTAATTGTCAACAAACACCGAGCCTCCTTTTCTGTTGTCAACATTGAGGTAAGTGCTTATACAAAAGATTGGTACAAGGCAGCTTGTAGATGACAAAAACCATGCAGGACATTAAGTAAGGAGGATGATTACTTGAGTAATTAAAGCAAATCTGATGGAAGCGCAAGCCCAGCCATGGGTTCCACTCTTAGTCATGAACATGAACAACTATCTCAAGAGGAGACATAGTAAGTTTTCTTTTCATCCTAGTCGAAATGAGTTTTATCACGTAGAAAAATCATTTTTTTCAATTATTCAAAAAAAGTAAATGGCATGGTTTTGCCAAAAAGTTTTAATCTAGTATTAGGGTTTTTCAAATTATGTTTGAGTGAAATTATTTTCCTTCAAAAAATTAAAATTAGATACTCACATACACTTGGATTCTTTTTGCAAAACATAAAATTGACTAATAGATTAAAGATAAAGATTTTCTAAAAATCCAAACCAAATTACAGCAGTTTGATTCTAATTAGTGGATATATAGGTATCTTTCAAGTGACTGTAAAATATATTTTCCCTCTAACCACTTCAATCTACTTAATCAGATTAGCTTTTCGTCCTATTAGAAACTTCTTTATATTTTAATTTTTGTCTATTTGTAATGTATGTTTTATGGATGGAGGAAAGAAAAGAAAAAAAAAAAGGGTTTGAAGGCTTGGCAAGGGAAAAGGGAGAAAAATTGTGGAAAGAAAGGAAAAATAAAAAAAAAAATAAGGAAAAATGAAAAAAAAAAAAAATGGTTCAGAGACCTCGAACTGGCTTTTAAACCAATAGACCTTTTGAACCAACCTGAAATTGCTGGCTCAGAGGCTTGTCAAGATTCACTGTGTTCCTAACCCATGAATCAATAGTTTAGAACTGATTTGGTCCTTCACCCACGCCAACTAGTTGGAAACTATAATACCTTATGTATCCTTATTTACGAATTAAGTCTACATTTTTCAAGCTCAATGATTAAGAACGATACAGTTAAAACATATCTAATTTTATTCCTATATTAAGAGAAAACTCCCAGGATTACGTTAAGAGAGTGCGGTTAAAAAAGAAGAGTGGAAAGGTAAGAATGAAATGGGGAGCTTTACTAGTGCTTAGCTAACTTCCTGATTAAAGGGGAAAGACTACCTTACCCATTCCAGTCCGAAAATCTTGTACCAAGCCCACCATTTCCTCATACGATCCATGATTTAAAGAAATGTCGTGTATGATTTTATTTACTTTAGATCGAGACATCAGGTGTATACCCACCAAATTGCTAATAGCTCAACCTCTTGAATTTCTCACTGCTGTACATGAAAATAAATAAATAAGTAATTCTTTCGGTTGCTTTTAGCCTCTCCGTTTTAGTCACATCCACTATATCTCCACAACAAAACCCTTCCCTGCGAGTTGCTTACATATTGATACTTGTAACCTTTTTCTTTAAAGTTTTCCTTATCTAATAATAAAATGCTTATTTGCTTTCCAATAACGCGAAGACTTACAGAAGTTTGGTGTGACTGTAAAAGCAATTATTTGATTTCTATATATATTGGATAAATATTAGACTACACATAACGGTATTTTAAGGGATAAAGTAAAAAAAAAATTCAAAAGAAAATAATATTGAGAGGATCTATTTAAATTTTATTTTGGGATTTAACTAGAATATAACCCAACGACATGAGAAAAAGTCTTCAAAAGGAGGAACAAATTAAATTTGACTCATAACTAAACTAAAATGGTGCGTTATGCACTGACTTTTTTGCTTTATATCTAGTGGAATACAGTCCAAACCATATCATAGGAAATTGGAATAATTTTAAAAAAGAAAAGAAAAAAAAAAAAGGAAAGAAAAGCAGGCATGATTCAAGTCAACGAGAAAAAGGATTGAAGAAAAAGAAAACATACATTATACATAATATATATAACATCAAACTGAATTAACATTATTATCACATGAAAGCATTTTTCATGTGCTTTTGGTTGAAAATTTATGTGGACAAAGCAAAATATTACTTTTTTCCCCAGACGTCAACAGCCAACCTTTCTTTGCAGTAACAACTAAAGATGGATAAATTAACCAAAAAAAGAAGATAAAGGAGTGCAAATTCGAATATTTTATTTAGAGAGAGCTTTTTTGCTTTTAAGCCAAAAAAGCGGGGTATATCCTTCTATTTTTACGAGAAATACATAGGATAAGAAAATTCTGACTTATTTACTTCAAAGTGCTGCAGTCGTATATCATGCGTAGATGCGTTGAGAAAAGGCGTAGGGAAAAGATAAATAAATCTATGTGAATTCTCTTATCTTCAATAGTTATCTGACGTCTAGAAACCTGAAGGAGTAAGGGGAAACCTTTATAAGGTAAATTAGGAAAAAGATTTATCGCTGTTTATTTCCTTGAATGAAATAAGAAAAGAATGAAATTATAATTATCAAAAACTAGAATAAGGGTGTAATAAGTTCAGAATATATATTATGATGTTTACTTGAGTGTAATATAATTACAATTACATTATTCACTTAACTGAGTTGAATAGAAATGAATAAAAACTAAAATATCAAAAACACCCTTATCAATTAAATAATAATAATAATAATAATATAGAAGAAACAAAATATGTCTAACAATATATTGTAGCTCCAATCTGAAAATTGCATTGGAAACCTTACCTTAGCGAAAAAGAAATTCAGTAGCCACTCTGGCCAAATCAAATTTCAATCTCTCTATGGTTTAAAGAAGGCGTGGTTAGTTTATGCACCTTTTGTTAAAACTGAAGACACGTATACTAGATGCGTTTTCACTATCCCATAACACAATGACAATGCATAGCAGATTAAAAAATCCAAAAAAATACGAGACATTACTAACCAAAGTCATCCAAAATACATGGACATTCAATGATGCTACTCTATAGCATAATTTCCTCAAAACTCAGTAGCCAACTCTATTGTCCATCCAATTTCCATGCTCCAAAGAGAAAATATTTGTATAAAAATGAGAAACAAATGCAAGTGAAATAACAATGTTGGTAACATGAAAGCAAGATGAAATGACATTAGTAAATTAACTTCAAACAAAGTACTTTTGGCCTAAAATGATTAGTTTAGTCAAGTTTCGTCAATGTTACAAAACTATACATTTATTTCCTCTTACTCCTACTCATAATGAAAACATCTTATATTTACGATGCTATTCCCCTCCTAGATGTTCTTTTCTCTACAACTGGATGAGTATGGAACTCTTATGTCAAAATGTGCTGCTATAGTACATCGGTAAAGTCTGACAAATCAACGGCTTGTATCTGTGATATACCTTCACTATGTGTGCTCATAGATCTCCTTTTCTAAGGTGTTGGTGGTGTGAAAGAAGGATTTGCCTAACTATCCATTATTGGAGTCATGAATGAGTTACTGGAAGGTCTAGACACAGTAGAAACATCTAAAATCACAAACGAGCTCGATGTATGAGATGAACCTAGAGTATCGACATCATGCTTAAGAGGAAGTATTTGTAGTAGATCAAACTCCTCAACCATGGGTTGGTTAACCATACTTAGATGCTCCAATGGTGTTGCTCTGGAGGAAGTATTTGCATGGATTGTTTTCTCCCCACAATTGCTTGCCCTTTCTTCCTCCTAAAATCTGACATATAAGTGGTAGAAATGAGTTGGCCCAAAAGCTTCCATCATTTCAAAGAGATTTTTAGCATCGTCATCATCTTTTATAACCACTAAGGAGTAAGTAACAACTTTCAAATATGCATTAGGATACCTATAAAGTATTTCTACCTTACCTATACTTGCATCAATCTTGACGCTATAGCAAACCCTTTCAAACATTTCAACATATGTTGCATTTGTCCTTAATTTCAACATTTTCACCGGATCCATATCATACTCTAGGCTAGTGTTTCTCCTCACAATGTTCCTATGAGCATATATGAATAATTTAACCAAACCTACCATTTTCAACCTATCTACAGCATAATTAACATCTATGATCAGTTTAGTATACACCATACAATGGGCATTGCAAGTATAGTACACATTCAACTATCCTAAGTAAATAAACCCTCACATGCATTTCATTGAACACATGAAGTGCATTGTATAGTTTTCTCCAAAACACCATATTTAACTATCATTTGAAACCACATTATATAATCTAATAAGTCCACATGTTGTTACATGTAATTTAGTAACATTACATAAATTTCTAACAATTACAAGTGCAAAACACAACAAATTGAACAAGTTTAAAAACAACTTAAGGTTAGTTTAATTTTATCAAATTTATCAAAAGTGCATGAAAAAATTGTACAAAGTGAGAGTAATGTACATTTACCTCAATTCTTAGTAGAGAAACGATTGAAAAAAATCTAGTCTCGTAAGTGACTAAAGTTGCTGTGTGAAGATAGGAGAGTTTGAGAGGGAGAGATGTGTTTTCATATGGCAAATGAGGCTCTATTTGTGTTTTAATAAATGGTACTGTAGTAGTGAAGATGCATATCGGGAATGCACCTTCACTTTAATGTAAAAGTGAAGATGCATAACTCATGTACGCATTCCTTTGTGCAAAATTTTTTAAAGCGCACATATCATTTGCACCTTCAGTGTTTATGTATCCTGAAGGCGCACAGGATGTAAGCCCCTTTAACCTTAACAATAAAGAAGGTGCACATACCATGTGGCCTTCACAACCCCCTAAACTTCCCTTTTGTGGATTAATTTTTGAGAAACATACCTTAAGTGCTTTCTTGTGTAATTTTTCATTATAAGAAAACAATCTACACAATAGAGATTGAGAAGAGAGAAGAGGAGATGAATATAGTAAAAAAGTATAATTTTTAATCTTGATTTTGTAATGAACAATAGGAGATCATGATGAATAGTAGATGACATAAACATTCTATAATTTTTAATCTTGATTCTATAAGAAAACAATCTTGAACATGGTAAAAAGGAGATGAATAGTGTTGATTGTTATGGAGATGAATAGTAGCAAATGATGTTTGTAGATTAGACTTTTCTTTTTTCAATCTTTGATTTTATAATATATAGTTGATGAGGGTAAAAAGGTGTAATTTTTAACTTTTAATGGGGGTTATTTTTGGAATAAAGAGAAGCAAAAGAGTTTGGAATTACAATTCATTAAGTAGGTTTAAGAATGACAACTACAAAATTTTTTGGAATCATGATTCTTAAGAATTGCAATTCTAAGGAGTAAAAACCAAGTAAACACATTAATAAAAGCTATACAAGAAATAAAGGAGAATGGAATTGTCATATCTCCTAAATAAACATGCATTTAATGTGTGTTATTCATCACATTTGCATACATATGGTGCGTATTATTATTACTCAATGAACCCTTTCTCTATGAAATCTTAGTTCGAGAGACAAATGATGCATAAATTGAGCACTACATCAAAAAGTAACTAAGACAACACTAATTTTGTAACACCCTAAATATGTGTTACTTATATAGCTTGCAATGAAATATTTAAATATTGTTAAGAAGATTGTTTAAAGGGAGGTTTTTGTATGCTTATTAATTCAATATGAGATAAATTACATAAATAGAAACTACATAAATACTATCTCAAAATCACATCTTTATGAATGTGACATTTGTTTTGGTGCAATTGAAAATAGCATCTAAAACATACCATTTTGCAACAATTACAAAATCGCATGTGTCCTAATTATAACATGAGACGTGCTTTTGACATAGTTAAAAATCACATGTTTTAGATGTGATTTTCAACTGCTCTGAAAATAATGTCGTATATTTGATATGGGACATTTGTAAACTATTGGTATTTAGGTAATTAATTTTATATAATTGATATTTGTATAATTTTTTTAAGGATTGATAGACATATGTTATACCTTATTTAAAAGTAACACTATTAAGCAACAATATAGAAATATGTTGCTATAATGAACTTAATGAAACAACATGGTAATAATATATGTTTGTATTGTTGATAATTGTGATGCAACAATTTATATAAGTCATGCCTTAGCTATAAAAACTTCGACAACTATTTTTAAAATTGATGCTCATATTAACAAAATATGCAATGCTAGTAAAATTGCTAATGCCTCAATATAACAACCAATTTAAGTAGCTACAACATCAATTATTATAAGTAGTAATGAACTTAAGTATTGCTAAAATAAAATTTTTCACTAAAAGAAAATATAACATAATTATCAAAGCCAAATTTTCTTCATATATTAAATCTAAAATAGTTCTTACGAAAAAGGCAAAGACAAAGAAAGTTATTTTTTTTTTTATATAAAATAGAAAGCTACTTTTTTACAAGACAAAACAACTTGAGAAAAACTATGTGCAAAAGTTGATCTATTAAAATTTTTAAAAATGATTATGTCATGATTTTTTTATAAATAAATTACTAAAAAAATTACTTTAAATTCCCTTATTTTTCAAAAATAAAAACAGATCACAATGAATAAATAAAAACGATTTTCTATTTTTCAAAATTTCTATATTTTATTTTTATAGGGAAAATAACTTTTTTTTTATTACCAATATTTAGTAAAAATATGATTTTTATAATGTAACATGTGAAAAGTATAGTTTCACAAAAATTATTTTAATGCGAACTCATGATGAAAGTTTGTTTTTTTAATTTTTATGAAAGTAAAATGCCCTTGTGATGAAAAATATGATTTTTGTGAACAATGAAATGCTTTTTATGACAAAAATATGTAATCTTGAGATGATTTTCATGAAAATAAGTGAACATGCTAAAAATATGGAAAACATCACCTTTGTGACTATAAGATGTAAATCTTTTTATCTTTTATGAAAACATGCAAAGTGCGATGAAAATATGATATGGATGTATGGTTTCAATTCAATTCTAATATAATAAAAAAAATTAATTGCACATCTAAGATCCTTAAGGTTTGTTTATAGAATGATTTTTAGATTGACAAAGTCATCTATGGATAAGTGCTAGTTAGCTCAAATCAAATTCAAAGATAAACCTCAAATCTTCTCTTTCTATTTGATATGACTTTATTTATTTTTAACTAAATATTTAGAATCTAATTAATCTACATGCCATAATGGATTGGTTTTAATTAAAATTTGATAATTATGTATTAAAAATAACTATTGTTCATCCCAATTTTCTCTTACGAGTCCAAACCCAACCCTTTCCCTCTCTCTTCTCTTTTTCCTTTTTCTTTCTTGTACATGTAATTCATTGGAACAAGACTAGGTATCTTGTTGCCACAAGACATGGCCACATATGGTAAGTGTGCCTTAAACATGACTCCACTACAATTGTTTTTCCTTTCATTTTTTGCAATTTTTCCTAATTTCTTTTCTTTTTTTTCTTTTCGTAAACTTGATAAAAACTAAGTAATATAAAAAAATGGCTACTTGTAATCCCAAAAGCAATAAAGTTGAAAATTTCTTAAATATTTCAAATTTAATAGTGAGACTTCAAAAGTTAGTACAATAATATCCAAATGAACAATTCATCAAAACTATATTTGGCATTTAATGAGTAAATCTAATGTCACATTTAGTAAGTGAAAATAGATTAGAAATGAAAGTGCAATTTTGGGTATTACTCCTTTTTTCATGTTTGAAAGTATTTTTTAGAAGGTGAAATTGCAATTCTTTAGAATCGTTGATACTAACTTTAAGGAGAAATTCAATTATGCCTTTGAAGAGGTGGAATCACAATTCTATTCCATTGTCATTTATTACATTAATTAAAAACTACTTAATTTACTGTTGTTGCTAGATCTAGGGATTGAGATTGGGGTTTTGGGCTTGATTCTTAAGCATATGAACTTGATTCATGATTAAAGGTGTCCACAAAAACATGTCAAAGTTTTGGTGCGGCCATTTTAATACTTAAGGTAGACTTTAGTGAAAAATAGTAGAGTAACAAGTTTACGAGTGAAGGTAGTCACACTAAGGGCGTCATCCCCTATTTATAGGTCATGAGGTCGAGATTCTTTAGGAAGGATATAGGTAATCATATCTAAAGTTAAATCTTCTCAAATAGTAAAGTGTATTTAGTTGAATAGATATGCATCTTCTTGAAGGTAGAGTGTATCCTTATAAAGATATACCCTAAATATGAGTTTATTCATATTTGTTTTGACCTAGCTTGTGAGCTAAGGTCCATACAAGCTCAAAAGAGTACATGATGGGATAAGCTTAAGCTAGAGATAGCATCATGGTGTAGTGTAAAGCACTTTGGTGGAGATCAAGGATATATCAAAGAATGTCCTCTTAAGGTAAGTGAGCCAAGTTTTTGTGAGCTCAATAAAGCTCTCATCAATGTAGTGAGTTAAGCCAAATCGGCTTGCTTAAATGTGGTGTGGGATTCTAAAGCAGCTGAATGCTGTAGGACCAACTTGAAGACAAGTTAGGTAAGCCCCTTAGACCAACCTAGTATCGGGTTAGGTTGCCCTAATCGGGTTAGGCCTACATCCTATGGATTTGGAACAAGAGTGAGTTCAAATTAGGCTTAAAAGCCTAAGCCTAAATCGCTTATCAACATTAACCTTTAGCTAAATTATGACATATAATAATTAAGGGCGTTGTTGACAATAATACTATATATACATTTGATTCAATTCCACTCCATAACATTTTCAAATGTGGGAAAGGTTTTATTCTTAGTCTTCATTCCATTCCATTTTAAGGGGTACTTGAGTATGGCAACTCTAATACTTAAGTTAGTAGAGTATTTGGATAGGATAAACGAGAAGGATAAGAGTGTATATTAGCTAAAGTGTATGAGTATGTAGATATGTTACCCATTGGCTCCATCATCTATTTATAAGCGATAAGGCCGAGTTAAAATAGGAAAATGGATCTTAGAATTTCATTATACGCTCCGAAATTACGGGAAGTCAACTAGAGACAGTTGTCTTCTTCCCTTCTAGCTCAACTATTCCCATGTACCATGGTTAAAGCTTCATCGGCTGGGCCTAGTCAACTTAGATCTAAAGGCTAAGGTCATCTAAGGCATGGAGATCGTCTTATGAATCCAAAATTTCTAAATTATAACTAACAAAATTTACTAAATTTGATGATTAAAATATGAAGAATAGAAAAATTTATCTTTCCCATATGTGTAGAGTAAAGATGTTGTCCAATTTGATGTTAGAAAAGTTGTTAGGTCATTTCAATTGAGAGATTTTGTATTAGTTGCCATAAGTTGTTCTTCCTAGTTTAATGATGTAGTACTTGTAAATTTTAGTACCCTTTTTGTAAATTCTGAGCATCTTGATTGAACTTAAAAGTTTTGTAGTTTTATGCATGAACATTATGGTTTTTTGAAGTTTTCTTTGGTATTCATGTTGTACCTTCACTACTAAGTTTTCACTAAAATGTCTTTTGATCATATAGTATTGGTTATTTGATTAGCTACCTTGTTATATGGTGCATTATTTATACTTTTGAAAAACTAATTTGTATAATTACACAAAATTATTAGTATTGCTCTAGTAAAACAAAGTCCTCTAAGTTCTTTTTTATCCATTGATTAGAAGAAAAGTTTCATTTAAGACTTAAAAGTAATTAAAGGTCTGCTTTCATGGTTATGTTAAATGAAATAACTTTGATGAATTTGTACAAGGCTTACAATTATTTCATCAAGAAGTTTGTTTCTTTTCAACCTTTTTTTTTTTTAATTATTCATGGCCAAAGATTTAGGTTTGTAGAGGGCTAAATCTGAATTCGGTCCTTAAGCCCAATAATCGAAATGGATATTAACTCTTTAGGCTAAGGTGACAAGGCTTAGAGAGTGAAGTCCATAAGAATTTGGAATGATCAAGGGAGTTTTGGCATAGTAAGCTTGGAGTAGAGTTCATTGGATTGGTTCTTTTGATTCAACATTTCTCAACTTGGCCCACATAAGAGAATAAGGCCTTATTAGCTCCTAAAGAAAGTCTACCTAAGGTCCATTCATAGAAGGGATGAATCTTGCCCATCGATCATCGTTATGATCTAATGGATAAGATCAATGGCCATCATCTATAAATACCCCTCTCCCTCCCTTATTTGGATAAGAGAGATTTTGGAGAAAACACCGTTACTTTGTTAGAATCCTACCTCAAAAGATCAAACACTTGAATATTTCAAGAACACTACCTTATTCTTCATCAATATTGGAGTTTGATGCCTCTTAGCGCATCCACTTGTGATAACGAGTGTTAAAGCTGTGACGCAATTCAAGTCATTTACTTAGTCATGTGTAGCGCAACTTGACATGCAATATGAACGTGACCCTTATGTCCATACCTATGCACCTAAATTTTTTATAACTCTATTAGGAAGGGAAGACTTGGTATCTACACGATGGTATCTCTGAAGCGAAGATAAGCTGATCCTATTAGTAATGATAATCAAGAGCAAGATGTCCTTATTGTGACTAATAACCAAAACCTACCTCTAGTTAGAGGCACTAATCAAGGAGATGACATATAAGAAGGTATCCTTAATAATGCGCAATTAGTGCATGAACTTCAAGAGACCAACCGGAATTTGAATGTACTTAGGGTGATGTTTGCCTAGTGTATACCCATTCTAGTTGTGTTCACTGTTGCACAACAAGGAGCTACTACTTCCATTCCCTCCAATATAGTGTAATAATATAACCTACTTAGTCCTCTTATTGTCAACGAGTAAGTGACTCCTAGAGTTAAGGAGCAACTTCCTATAGTGAAACCTATAGCTATACAAGATGCATTACTTGAAGTAATGATTGGGGAGTTCAAATCAAAGGCTCATCATCCTCACATTCTATACTACGTGTTACAATTATTGACTTCATGTAACCAATACCCATGAACCTTGCACCTACAAGCTCTACACTTGTGAATTTCACGCTTATCTACTATACCCCTATGATGTCAATGGGGGTTACTCAAACATGTTCATTCGTAACCAAAGAAGATTTAGACATGTATTTTAAGGAGATATAGGCAAAGTTCACAATTAGGGTAACAAAATTGAAACTCCCATATCACCCATGCATTGTCATGAAGCCGTATCCTAAGGACTATGTAAGTTCGAAGCTCCCATATCACCTATGCACGGTCACGAAGCTGCATAAGGATTATGTAAGTTTGAAGTTCATGTTGTTCAATGGTAAGAAGGGGGGTGCCAAAGAACACTTGCTAAAGTTCAATAAGAGCTTGGAGGTATATGGTCTAGACGATGATTTGCAACTAAAAGAATTTTCTAAATCACTCACAGAGAAGGTTTACACTTTATATGTTAACTTTTCCCTAAGGTCAGTCAATTCATGGGGAAACATGTGTATGATGTTTCTAGACAAGTTTTTCTCCACTGAAGAAAGGGTTACCTTTACTGACATGGGAATGATCCATCAGACACTTAAAGAAGATCTCATAGACTATATCAAGCACTTTAGAGAATGTTTCTTAGATATAGAAGATGTTTGTGATGAGAATGAGCTTGTTAAGATTTGTTTTCAAGGAATATTTCCTAAGTATGTGGTCTATCTTGAGAATCTTTCATTGGTTTCCTTTGCTTCGTTAAAGGAGAACATGCGAAAGACCAACAACTCGGTTGCATGATAAAAGGGTGAAAATGCGAGGTTTAACAAGTGCACAATATTAGTGAACTTAGCCTAAGAGGAGAATCCAAAAGGAGCAAAGAAATCTAGAAGTGAGAAGCTTATGAGTACTAAATTGTCTTTGTGATACCCATGCTCAGTAGGAAAAGTGTACGCACTCCTTGACCAATGGCTATGTGATGGGAAAATTAGACTCCTAAGGGTTAAGCGTTTACCAACAAATGAAGAGAAGAGTAGCCTTAAGTATTTTACGGGAGTGTAGGCCCCTTATGAAAGATTGTTGCATATTGAAAAAGATGTTTAATGAGTGAGTTCAAAATGTAGGACTAATCATCGAAGATAATGATGTTAGAAATAATCTACTTCCAACTCATAACATATAGTATGGTGCCGTAAATGTCATCACTTATGACCCTACAATGACTAAAGAAATAGACATGCAACAAATTGAAGCGTATGAAGATAGAGATGAAGGACTCCAAATTAAAGAAAGTGGAGATGATAATGCTATCCTTGCTTTACTGTAGATTGCTAATGTTAGAAACTTTTTTGATCTCCTTGGCTTTGATGAGGATGCTCGACTTAAGGCAGCAACTCCAATCATTAAGATTGCACAAGGTTGGTACAAGAAAGGTACCATAGCATGTCTTATAGAGGGAATAGTTTCAATGAATGGAAGTGTAATTCCATTCATTAATGTTGACATGTGCATAAGGAATCTTAGTCACAACCACCCTCTATATGTGAAAGTGTACTTAATAGTTGTCATATCACTAGGACATTTATTAACAATGGATCTTCATTCAATGTCATGCTAATGTTTACTTTCAAAGCTACAAGAATAGACATTTGACACTTAGTAAAACAACTCGTTGTGTTGGATACCTTCTATGAGTCTTCCATGAAGATAATGGGGCATATCGAAGTAGATTTCAATATTGGACCTAACCACAACACCACATGGTTCCATGTGATTGATGCACTTATGTCTTATATTCTCTTCATAGGAAGGACATGGTTACATGATCATAATGTGATACTCTCAACATGGCATCAATGCATGAAAGGTCATTAGAATGGGAATGATATCCTCATTCCTACAACAAACAACCTAGTCATGCGTAATGAGTCTCACTTCATTGAAGCAGTATTCTTTAATGAGCATGTGAATGAAAGGGAGACACCCTTAGTGGAACCCCCTAAGGTATAGTTACCTATAGGGGAAGAGACTCAAACTTAAGTATTTGACAAAAAAGGATGTGCAGTTATCACGGGGGTACAAAGAAATGTAGGCAAACCAATGATATTTTGAAAGTAGAAAACACATTATAAGCTAAGAAGTGCGAGAAGTATTGGTAGCTAGAATATATCCTCATTGGTTTTGTCTCGATTTTCTTTTCATTTCACATGTAATCATAGTGATGACTACTTCTTGTCAATGAAAGAAGTTTCTTTTTCTATCTCTAATATTTACAATAAGAATGTGATAAGTGTTTGTGTATCTTCGTTTTATTACTATTGTTGCTACAAAGTAACAGACTAGTATTGATAGGGATTAAGGACCAATTACTCATTCCCAAGCCCGAAGGCTTTCTTACATGGTTCGTCGAGTTGTCCGAGGAGAGTTAAGTGCTAAGGAGTAGTGTTTTCCCTAATTCGATTTGCTGAACTACTTCGCTCTCCACATCATCTAGGGAGTTACCAAGGTGATTAGGTTACTTAGAGCTCCTCGTACCCCAATCTAAGCACTAAATCAGGAAAACAACCATCTCTAAATTGTCGAGGCTGACCCGAATGTAAATTGTCCCTAATCCAACCCCTGTCTAACCTTAGCCATTAGGGCACTAAACTACTAAGGCCAAACAGACTTGATCAAAGGACCGCCTTCGCTCGGCTCACAATATTTTTAGAATCGCAGGTTGAGTAAAATACCCACACACTATCCTTTTTGACACCCGACAGAGGACATTCTTTTTCACAATTTCATTTCTATGTAAATTATTTCTCCTTTTGTTTAGCAAATAAGGATCCATTCTCTGTAATTTTTGTAACTCAAGACTTACCTTAACCGGGTAATATAAATACTCATAGAATGTAATAGCCAGTTAATCAATATATACAGAAGAATACACTGAAACTTTTTACTCTCTCTCTTAAGCTAAGTGTTCTCTTTGCTTATTCTTAAGCTACTCTTATTTAGCCCATCCGCGCATTGATTAGTGGCGAGTGACCTCCAGCTATACTTGTGTATCATATCAATTGTAACCCGAGCTTGTGTGAGGCGTTAATGCATCATATCCATTGTTGGTGCACGGGAATCCTTGCTCATCCCTTAACTATCATTTACTTTTCAAGCCATCTCGCAGCTTAGACCTACCCCCTTTAATTACACATAATATTGGGTTCGTATGTTCAACCATAAATCTGTATCATCTTAGTATTAGAGTGTGGCTACGTTCGAAGCTGGATTTTACTACTGTGTTCTTTAAGTAGTCTAATACTGCTCTCCTGACATAATAGTTCTATTGTTAGCTTTGAAGTTTAGTAGTTGAGAAGTGTTTTGAACTCTATTTTTCCCTTGTTTTCAATATGCCAAAATAAAGTATGGTTGACTATTTGTTTGTTATGAAATTTTCATTATGAAGTAACCATCAATGTCAAATTTAAGTGTTCAAGGAACTGTGGGAAACCACGAAATTAATACTCGGCATGGCTAAAGATAGGAAGGACGCTTCTTACCTTAGTCAATAGGTGACTGCTTGGATAGGCTTGTTGACTTAGTAGGTAATCTAGTGACTGTTATCCAAGAAGATAAACAGCGAGCTAGAAATAGGTCCACTAAGGAATGTAAGCAGCAAGGATGAGGCAATGGTCAATTTGGCTGAGTTCCAACTTGACTACCTTAAGCTAAAGGAATTGGTAAGGATGCTAGATGAAAGCTAGCACTTGAAGAGATTAAGGATAAAGTAGAAGGAGATGTCGAGGTAAAGGAGTACTATGAGCTTAAGGAAGGAAATGTACAAGCCCCTAGAGTTGAGGGATTGAGGATGCGTATTTCGGGTTTCTCTAGAAGTGGTGATGCCAAGGACTATCTAGATTGGGTAGATTAAATTAAAAAGTAGTTTGAATGCTGTGAAGTGCCTAATAATGCAAAGGTTAGAGTTGCTATGTTAGAGTTCATTAGTTATGCTTCCTTATAGCAGAAGAACTTACAAGCCACCAGAAGGAGAGAAGGAGAACGAGAAATTAGGAGTTGGGATGAAATGAAGAAGGTTATGCAAAGAAGATTTGTGCTGAGCTATTATTTACATGATGCCTTCAAAAGACTGCAATAATTGAGGTAAGGAGGATCGAGTGTGGATGCATACGTTAAGGAATTCTAAATGTTAATGATCCGATGTGAAGTTATAGAGCTAGAAGACCAAACTGTATCTCAATTCATTAGTGGGTTGCAGTATGAGATTGGGGATGTCTTGGAAACTCTAAACGTTAGTACACTTGATGATGCTATTCGAGCTACTTAAAGGTTAGAAAGGTGCCGAATCAGAAGATTCTAACCACTTGTCAACCGTTTTTACAGTAGCTACCTTGTTTGGTAAACTTATGTGAATGGAACTAAGCAAGGCTATTGAGACCCGATTTACTCAGACTACTTGAGTAGAGGAGAAGGAACCCTCGAGGAAGTTTAAGAAAAGCTAAAGTTTGAGGAGGAATACGAGTGAGATCAAGTGTTTCAAATGCCAAGGATTTAGACATATAGCCGCTTAGTGTTCGAATAGGCGAACAATGGTGATTAGAGGCTAGGCATCAACCGTTGAGGGCGATAGTACTAATGAGGAAGTAGAGAAGTTAGAGGATGGACAGACCGAACTGTCGGAGGAGGAAGTTATCTATAGTAAGGAAGGTAACTTTATGTTGATCGCTCTAATGTTAAGGAGGACAATGAGTGTCAATCCTGTATCGGAAGATAAACAGAGAGAAAATCTCTTCTATATTGATTGCAAGGTGAATGACTCACTGTACAGACTGATTGTTGACAGTGAGAGCTACACCTCTACATTTATGGTTCAGTAGCTAAAACTACAGACCATGTCCTACCCAAAACCTTAGAAGCTTCACTAGCTTAGTGATAAGAGAGCCTTATAAGTGAACAAATAGGTATTTGTGTCAATTTATATTGGCAAGTATTGAGATGAAGTGCTCTGTGATATGCTGCCCATAAGTGCGTCCCATATTTTGCTTGGGTAACCATAGATGTTTGATCGAGCAGTTATGTATGACAGAAGGAGGGATACAAGCTTTATAGAGCACAAAGGCAAAAGGATAAAATTGAGTCCTATGACCACTAAACAGGTAAAGGTCATGTAGTCCCAATTGAGTCGAGCCCTGAAGAAGGAGGCTTTGAGATTGACCCGAGTTAAATTGAAGAGAGAGATGGAGCTTGAAGGACTGACTTATCTGCTAGTCTAAAGAATTTTGGAGTTAAGATTCGAGGAGGAGTTGCTTGCCGAGGTAAAAACCTTATCGAAATAATTTGCCAACTTATTTTTGAAGGAGCTACCAAAGGGTTTACCCCTAATCCAAGGTGTTGAGCATGCAATGGACTTATAGCCATGAGTCGTAGTACCGAACAAGCCTACCTATAGGCTAAATCCTAAACAAGTCCCTGAGCTATAGAGACAAGTTAATGAACTAATGGAGAAGGGGTATGTGAGTGAGTCCCTTAGCCCCTGTACTGTTTCAACCTTATTAGTACCAAAGAAGGATGGTTCTTGGAGAATGTATATCGATAGCTGAGCAATTAATTGAATCACCATCAAGTATAGGTATCCTATACCTAGGCTTGATGACATGTTAGATGAGTTAAGTAGAGCAAGAGTGTTCTCCAAGATCAACCTCAAATCTGGATACCATCAAATTTGAACGTGTAAAGGTGATGAGTGGAAGACCGCATTCAAGACATGACATAGTTTATATGAATGGCTTATGATGCCATTCGGGCTATCTAACATGTTGAGCACATTTATGCACTTGATGAATCATGTGCTACGAGAATTATTAGGAAGATTTGTAGTAGTTTACTTTGATGATATTTTGGTATACATCCCCGACTTGGAGACTCATAAGTAGCATCTCCAAAGAGTCCTCATGAAACTTCGAACTGAACAACTCTATGCCAATTTGAGGAAGTGCAACTTTTTCTAATCTAAGGTGATCTTCTTGGGTTTTGTTGTAAGTGAAGGCGGCATCCGAGTTAATGATGAGAAAATAAAAGCAATCATAGAATGGCTAAAGTTGAATTGTTCTACCGATGTGAGGAGTTCTCATGGCTTAGCATCATTCTATCGTAGGTTCATAAATAATTTTAGTATGATTGTGGCCCCACTGACCAAACTCTTTAAGAAGAATGTTGAATTTAGATGGGGAGAGAAGGAGTAGAAGATCTTTGAGGAAGTAAAAGAGAAGCTAACTATAATCCCCATCTTAGCTCTACCGAGCTTTGACAAGGTGTTTGAAGTCAAGTATGATGCATCTGGACTAGGCATAAGTGTTGTACGGATGCAAGAAGGTTGACCTATTGCTTACTTCAATGAGAAACTTAAAGGAGCTACACTCAACTATTTTATCTATGATAAGGAGTTCTACTCCTTAATTCGAGCCTCAACTATATGGCAATACTATCTGCTGCCCAAGGAATTTGTGATCTACATTGATCATGAATCCTTAAGATATCTAAAGAGCCAACCGAAGTTGTCCTAGAGATAAGCTAAATGGGTTGAGTTCACGAAGGGTTTTTCTTATGTCGTAAAATACAAGAATGGAAGGAATAACATAGTGGTAGATGCCTTATCAAGACAACATACCCTCCTGACTAAGCTGTAAACAAGGCTACTTGGTTTTTCAACCTTAAAGGAGTTATATGTTAAGGACCCACACTTTGGTCCAATCTATGCCTAATGTGAGGAATGACGGTCATTGTACAACTATCACATGGAAGATGGATACCTATTCATGAAGAGGAAAGTATGTATCTAGACTTGTTTCATGAGAGAATTACTAGTGCATAAGGTGCACAGAGGAGGATTAACAAGACATTTTGGCCAGTGCTGAACCCTTAAAGTACCGTCTGTAAGATTCTTTTGGCCAAGAATGATGAGAGACATACAGTCTATATTGGAAAGGTATGTGGCCTATAGGAAAGCAAAGAGCCAAGTTAAGCAAGGACATTACCTACCCTTGCTTATCCCAACCAAACCCTAGTCCGAGCTAAGAATGGACTTCATGTTAGGATTGCCAAGGACGTCCAGAGGGAATAACTCTATCATGGTGGTTGTGGTTTAGTTTAGCAAGATGGCACATTTAGTGCCCTGCTCCAAAACTAACGATGCATCGGCTATCTCATTTCTTTTCTTGTAAGAGGTTATTAAGCTTTATGGCATGCTTAGAACCATTGTTTTGGATTGAGAACCTAAGTTCATTAGCCACTTTTGGAGGACACTTTGGAGGTGAATGGGAACTAAGCTATTGTTGGATAGACCGAAGTTGTCAACTAAACTGTAAGAACTTTACTACAGGTTATTGTCAGATGAGACACGATCGATTTGGATCTGTGTTTGCTAATCATTGAATTTGCCTAAAATAGGACCACCCATAGTGTAACTATCATATCACCATTTGAGGTTGCATATGGATTCAATGTCGAGCTCCCGATGGACTAATCACCCTAATTGAAGGCTAATGATGATGATCAACCAACAGTGAAAAGAGTTGAGGCCACTAGAGCTATGCACCAGAAGGTTATAAAGCAATTGAGCTAAGCTAATACTAAGCTCAAGAAGCGAAGCTGAGGATAGAGAAAGAGAGAATTTCAACCAAGTGACTTAGTCTAGATATATCTCAGCAAGAAGCAGTTCCCAAACTTGAGAAATAATAAGTTGTCTCCTAGAGTCGCCGAACTTTTCAAAGTGCTTGAAAAGATTAATCCTAATGCTTATAAGATTGAATTACCTAAAGGATATGGAGTCTCAAACTCTTTCCACATTGTTGATCTCCAACCTTATACTCTCAAGGATGAGAAACTTGAGGCCAAAGTAGATTTGATCCCAAATCTCTAACAACCCAGAAGGAATGATAGAGATCAAGGATTGATCACTCATTCTCAAACTCGAGGGCTTTCTTACATGGTCTGTAGAGCTATCTGAAGAGAGTTAAGCATTGAGGAGTAGCGTTTTCCCCAATCTGATCTATCAAACTACTTCTCTCTCTACACCATCTAGGGAGTTGTTGAGGTGATTAGCCCACTTGGAACCAACCCTTCCCTGTACCCCAGTCTAAGCACCAAATTAAGAAACAGCTATCTCCAAAGTACCGAGGCCAAGCTGACAATTGTGAAGGGCTAACTAGTTGAGGCCAACCCGAATGTGAATTGTCCTTGATCTAACCCCTATCCAACCCTAACCGTTAGGATGCCAAACTGCCAACGCCGAACAAACCTAATTAAAGGACCGCCTTTGCTCAGCTCACAATATTGTCAAAATCGTAAATTAAGTAAATCGCATGCATGTTGTCCTTTCTAACACCCGTATTGTCCTTTATAACAGTAGATGTACTTTTTGCACGATTTCATTTCCATGTAAATTATTTCTCCTTTTTGTTTAGTAAATAAGGATCCATTCTTTATAATTTCTATTACTTAAGACTTACCCTAACTAAGTAATATAAATACTCCTAGAATGTAATAGTTGGATAATCAATATACATAAAGAATACACTGAACCTTTTTACTCTCTCTCTTGAGCTAAGTGTCCTTTTTGCTCACTCTTGAGCTACTCTTATTTAGCTTATCTAAGCATGGACTAGTAGCTAGTGACCTCCAGCCATACTTATAGTCATATTAAGTGTAACTTAAGCTCATGTGAGGCATTGGGCATCATATCCATGGTCAGCATATGGAAATCCCTACTCATCCCTCAACTATCATTTACTTTTCAAGCCATCTCATGGCTTGGACCACCCCCTTTGGTTACGCATAATATTGGGTCCATGTGTTCATCCATAGATCCGTATCAAGTATCCTTAATAGCAAAGTTAATTTCAAAAAATTTTTTACATCTCATTAAGCCCAACTGAACCCCTCAATTGATCAAAGGAAAGCAATAATGAATATAACATATAGTTTATGCGTTAATGTTGGCTAGTAAGAGTTTAGTCTCCTAAGCACATTATCATGAGCTTGGCTTATATGTCGTAGACTAGTAGGAGCACTAGCTCCTAAGCACACATTATGCCATGATAATTATGTATAGCTTTCATATTAACTAATTGCTATGTTTTTTGCTATCAAATAGTAAATATAATCCCATTGATCAACACTTTAACATATTGACCTTTAAATCAAGGTAACGTCTTGGTAAGCCTTATAAAACGTTTAAATAGTGGGAAATACCCCATTAATTATTGAGAAATACTTATTGATCTTAAGCAATCAATGTTACCATTGTTATGTATGCGTGATTGAACACTTCTTAAAAAGGCATCTTTCGAATATTATCATTAGCAAGCAAAAGTCTTGCTTTAATACATGAGATGACAGATGAGATCCCTAAGATCATTGAGTCTAAGTAGTCTTACAATTACATATATATTACAAGAGATCCCCTCAAATCAATAAGTTTAAGTAGTTTTGCAACCATGTCTATCATAAAGGAGACCCTCTTAAATGATTGAGTCTAAGCAATCTTACAATTATGTCTATTCTACAAAGGACCCTTTAGATCAAAGAATCTAAGCAATCTTGCAATCATGTTAATCAAAAAATTTAAAACTCATGCTACTTAACACTAGTATAGCTAAGTCGAGCCTTTGCTCCCTATTGTTTTTAAGAAGGAAAATGAAAAAAGATAACAAGGCAATTATACTACTTTATACTAGACAATAGCGCTACTTAGTTGAGGCATTACTCCCAAGCGCATTAAGTCTTTAAGGAAAAAAAAAAAAAAAAGAAAAAAGCACGCTCAAACTCAAGATATGCTTGGTCAAGTTACCATTGGGTCAAGATATGCTTTTTACTATCTATCAAGACATTGTAAGTCATTAAGGGGATTGAAGTCATCCCATTACATGATCTTCTAGTAAATTGTTACTAAGCAAAGAGTTACTGCTCTCAAGTAGACAAGACACCTTCATAAAGTGCCAAGAAGATAAAAAAGCACGAAAGTCAATGAGCTTCATTTTATTTTGTTTCTAAATTTCTACTTACAACTCGTACTTATAAGGAAATATGAGAGTTACAACTAAGTGATAAAAAAGATTACATGAAATAAAGCTTATGATAGTGCTTACTAACATAAGTGGTCGTTTACAAATATACATATGCAACTAAGGTTTTATGTAATTCCTCCTATGAAAACAATGTGTTGCCATAAGGCTAAATCAGTGTACCCCTTCAAGGTATCATGACTCTTAAGGACTAGTGCACTACAATACAACAATAGATACTTAATGGTGTCATAAGGGAATGAGAGGCATCAAAACTCATTAACTGTCCCCTCTCCAGATGTCAATAACTAGGGGAGGAAAATTATAGATAGATATGGTATATAAAGAGGCTAGCCTTACATGGTGATGATTGTTACTCATTATATTTGCTTCATACAACACTCCTTATGTGCGATGTTCAATGCAATGCTCTAAGCATACGTACGCATAAGGCTCAATACGCATGCAGCGCTGAATACATAAGTTGATGTACTTAGGAGCTCAGTAATCATTAAGGCTTATCATAGAGAAGAGTTACACAATAGGTCCTTCGTAATAATGAAGAAAATGAAGTGAAGAAGTTGGAAAACATAGTAGCTTCTGTGAGTTGCTCGAAGGATATTACATACTAATGAACACAACACGGCTTAACACTTTGCTTTATATGACCCATAAGCTAATGCTAAGGTTCACTCGCCACTAACCTCGAGCTACTTAGCAAGATTAGATAAGAGTGTAAAGAAGATGTACTTAGAGAAGGATATCTCATAAGGACAAGTATATGTAATATCATAAAGGTGTTGAATGGTTTTGGCTACAAAGAAAAGTGACTATTTATAAGTCCCTAGGACAATAAGGAAACTTAAGTAATTACAATAAAGGGTAATACAAAAATACTGTCATAATGCATTACCTAAAGGATAAAAAGGGATAAATAAAATAAAAGAATATAGTACAATGTTAGAAAAAGGAATGAGAAGTGGTATGATGTAGTTAGGTACATGTTCTAGAGTCTTGGGACGTTAAAGTTAAGTTGTACTAAGTTGGGGATGCAGTTAATGAAGGATACTTAGAGTTGTTGAGATGAATAGAGGATTCTATAGCTTGATAGGCCAAGTAAGTAGTACTTAGCATGTAGGCACTCAGCCTTGGCAGTAGGCAATTTAGTACGTTGGAAGAAAGAGTTCAACATGCAAGTGCCTCAGCCTTGGCATTCAACAAATTGGCCTTGGCAGTTGATAGGTTGTTGATTGGGTAAGGCTTAGAGTAGAGTAGTGTATGTCTAGGCTGGGACTTTAGAGAATTCACCTACAGTTCCTTTGTATAATGGTACTCATCTTCAGTAGGTTGGTAAGAAAGAATTCTTTAGGCGAGAGACTATAGGCCTTAGAGATAGGTATGAGTGAGGGGTTTGAAGGTCAACAGTCCATCAGTTCCCTAAGGTTGCTAAAAATTTGCCCTCAAATTTTGGTCTTCTACTTCTTCCACTACATAGGGCATTAGGTTAGCAATGTTGAAAGTGGGAGATACCTCATATCATTTGGGTAGCTTAAGCTCATAAGTATTGTCATTGACATGCTAAAGGATCTTAAAAGATCTATCTAACTTGGGGGGATAATTTATTCGTCCTCTTCCTTGGAAAAAGCTCCTTGCTAAGGTAAACCTAAGAAAGGTCTCTTGAGTTATAAATGACTTGCCTCTTCCCTCGGTTTCCCTATTCCTTTTATCGAGCAACAATCTTGGCTAGTTGCTTGGCAACCTTTTCATGTAACTTCTAGAACTACTCGACATGTTGTAGGCTTGCTTGACTTTCTCCTTAGGAGGTTAGGCAGATAACTATGTCCATAAATAAGTTTGAGTTAAGTCCATAAACAACCTCAAAAGGTGACCTTCATGTCGAGCTATGAGTGGAGCGGTTGTAAGCAAATTTGATGATTGGTAGGCTTAGATCCCAATGATACAGATTCTTTCCAATAGTAGATCGAAGGAGGTTTAGATAGTTCTATTCACAACTTCTGTTTGGCCATCTGTTTGGGGGTGGCAAGGAGCACTGAACATAAGTTTAATGTTGGGCTTCTTCCATAGGGTTCTCTAGAAGAAGCTCACAAACTTGGAATTAGGATTAGATACAATATTCCTTGGTACTCCATGCAGCCATACGATCTCTTACAAAAAGAAGTTAACAACAAGGAGAGCATCATTGGTTTTGTGGTAGGGGATGAAGTGGCTCATCTTGCTGAACTAATCAACCATAACTATGATAGAATCAATGCCTTTATGGTGTTCTGGGTAGGTCAAGCATGAAATCCATGTTTAGATCGATCCATGGCTATTCAAGCATAAGCAAAGGTTTATATTCTCCATATGACTCATTTCATCCCTTGTTATATTTACGCACTTCACATTGTTCAAGTACTTAGTGCACATCCTTTATCATCCTAGGCTAATAGAAATGTTCTTTTGGCAACTCAACTATTTTCTTCTGACCAAAGTAGCCAGCTAAGCCTCCAGCATGGGCTTTTTGGATAAGTAATTCCCTAGCAAAACTATTCAGTACACAAACTTACTTCACATAATTCAAGTACTCGATGCACATCCTTTATCATCCCAGGCTAATAAAAATGTTCTTTTAGCAACTTGACTATTTTCTTCTTGCTAAAGTAGTCGGCTAAGCCTCTAGCATGGGCTTCTTAGACAAGTAATTCCCTAACAGAACTACTCAGCACACAAACTTGCTTAACCTTCATCAGAAACCCTTAGCTCAAATAGAACCCATCCATAACTTCACTAACATTGCACTTAGCCACTAAGGGCTCAAAATATAGATCAAGTTCATATTGATTAGGTAAGATGCCAAATCTAAGTATTATAGCTTGCAATGCTATAATGAGATCACATCAATAAGAGGGTGCATTGGCTACAGTATTGGTCCTTACCTTCTTGTATTGTATGACATAGCAAAAACTCTCCAAAAACTCAACCCACTTAGCATGTCATCGTAAAAGTTTCTACTGTCTTCTAAGATGCTTAAGAGATTCATGGTTTGTATAGGTGATGAACTCTCTTGGCTATAAGTAATGTTACCAGTTCTGAAGTGCTTAGACAAGGGCATAGAATTCCTTATCATATGCTGAGTAATTTTGGGTGGCTCCTTTGAGCTTCTCACTAAAATAGGCAATTGGTTCGTGCTCTAATATAAGAACAACTTCAATGCTGACTCTAGATGCATCGCATTCTAACTCAAAAACTTTCTCTAAGTTGTGTAGGATGAGTATTGGGGTAGAAATCAACCTAGACTTAATCTCATCAAAACTCTTTTCAGCCTTCTTAGACCACTTGAATTTAGAGTTCTTCCTAGTTAGCTTGGTCAATGGGGTAGCTATGGAACTAAAGTTTCAAATGAATCTTCTATAAAATAAAGCTAGACCATAGAAACTCCTTACTTTGGCAACTTTAGTCGGTGTTGACCATTTGAGAACTGCCTCGACTTTCTCATCATCAACCTTGAAACCTCCTCCAGAAACAACATATCCAAGGAATATTACCTCACTCTGGCAAAATACATATTTCTTCATATTCTCGAATGATATCATGGCATAGAGGATATCAAATAAAAATCTTAAGTGCACAACATATGACATGAAGCCGACACTATATACCAAAATATCATCGAAGTACACCACAATGCATTTGCTCAAGACATAATTCATGAGTTACATAAAAGAGCTTGGTACGTTTATCAAACTAAATGGCGTTACCATCCACTCGAACAAACCATCCTTTGTTTTGAAAGTAGTCTTCCATTCATCACCAAGTCTCATTCATATTTGATGATAGCCACTCTTAAGATCAATTTTCGAAAAGACTCAAGCACCATACAACTCATTGAGCATCTCCTCTAATCGAGGGATCGAATATTGGTATTTAATAGTGATTTTGTTGATTGCTTGGCTATCAATGTACATTCTCCATGAGCCATCCTTTTTTAGGACCAGAATAGCCGATATGGCATAGGGGCTCATACTTTCTCAAACATACTTGCAATCAATCAACTCATCAACCTGTTTCTTCAGCTCAGCAGCTTACTCAGGGTTAAGCCTATAAGTAGGTCAATTAGGTAGAGTAGCTCCAGGTTAAAGGTTAATACAATGTTCTATACCTTTGATGGGCAGTAAACCTTTCAGCATCTCAGTATGAAATAGGTCAGCATACTCTTAAAGTAATATTTACACCTTAGCAAGAAGAGTTCCAGCTTCTCTCAACTTTAGGAGCTTTTTGACTAATAAGGCCATATACCTTCTGTCTTGGTATCTTTAGAAAATTGGGCTCGGGAAATCACTAAGGACTTTTGTGGCAGTGATCGGGTAATCTTTTCTTATGACTCTTATACTTCCTTGAGACTCATTGGGGTCAGTATAACCTTCTTCTCGTTCTTTTGGAACATATAAGTGTTCTTATTTCTATTATGCAATACTCTCAAATTAAATAGCTAGAGTTAAGCAAGTAAGATATGTGAGGCATACGTTGCATAGCATATTGTCCTTATATTTGTTACCAATAGTAATTGACACTTTAACTTGCTCAACAACAGGTAGACCTCCCTGTTCACTTAGCTAATGAATCTTGTACAGCTTAGGGTGAGAGTAGGTCAGCAGTTTCAAGGCCTTCACTACTCCTTGAGCTATTATGTTGGTACAACTCCCTCCATTTATGATTAAGGGGCACAATTTGCCATTCACTCAGTAGTTTGCATGGAAGAGGTTCTCCTTCTAATCATTCTCATAAGACACAAAGGTACTAAGAGATCTAAGTATGACTATATAGTAGTTGGCTCCCATTTCAAGTGGGGTCATAACATCAGAGTTGTCTTGAAATTCACTCAATAGTTGACTGACATCAACCTCCTCTTCACCTATGCTAACACTTTTTACCTTAAACTGGGGTCTATCTCCCTTGATGGTCATCACACATCTGTTTGGGTACTGACTAGCATGTATCCAAAACCAAGACACTTAAAGTGCTTAATCTTATGGGTCTTCCTCCTTAAGCTTTGTCCTTGGTCCTTCTTGACTTCGGAATCCTTGACCTTGCTCTTGCCCTAACCATCATTAGGTTTGCTTAGCATTTGCCTTTAGTGATCCACCTTAGAAATGAGTTGAGCTCGATCAAATTCAAATTTGTTTAGCATACTACTTCTACTCAGCAAGCCAAGTTGGTTGCTCAGCATTTCACTTATCTGATTCCACTTTTGCCTTTTGACCCTTTGTGCTACTTAGATGGTCTCATCTAGAGTCTTAAGCCTCTGTATCTCCACTATGCTACCAATTTTAGTCCTTAGCCTAGAGATGAACCATACTATGGTACATGTCTCAAGCTAGTCAACATCATACCTAATCATCAATAATTGGAATTCTTGGACATACCCATTCACTGATTTGTTACCTTATCTCAAGTCTTGGAAACGTCGGAAGGTATCTTGTTCATAGTGTTCAAGAATGAACCTACATCTCAAGACTCTTTTCATCTCATTCCATGTTTGAACTTTACGTTAGGCCCTCTAGCATATATTTTGCAACTTCTTCCACCATATTGCTGCATACCTAGAAAATTCTAATGTAGCCACTTGAATAAGAGCAGTATTTTCATAGTCATAAAAGTTGAATATTTTTTCAATCTTCTCTTCCCAGTCCAGGTAGTCATTAGCACTACCAAACCCATTAAAGTTCAGAATCTATATCTTAAGAAGCTTAATTCCTCTAGGAGCTCTAAGCTCATGCTCTTCAATTTCATCATATTGCTCCTCATCATATTCTTTAACTTCATCCAACTCTAGTCACTTTCTAGCAACCATGTCAGCATGTCAAGGTGGAGCTTAGTTCATAATAATTGGTTCTAGCACTCATTGCTCACCCATATGCCTTCTTGGCTTTTCTCTCACTTCTCAGCCTTTTTAATAACAACTCTTTCTTATAGCTTAGTCTTTATGGCCCTTTGTAAAAACATAGCCAGGTTAGCTACAATAGTAGCAAGGTCTTGTATCTACTCATTAGTAGTTTGTGAGGTTTGTTGGGTAACACGACCACGACAATGAGCATTACTCTTAACATCATTAATCTCTCTTTAAACACTAAGATTCAACATCCTCAATACAAAGCTTTAGTAATTACTCTACTCACATAAGAAATTTCCACAAACCTAGAAAATACAATTCGAACTATGAACTTACTCTATTTTTCAAGTGAAAAAACAGTGTATAACAAAACAACTACACTAGTCGGAGCAACTTCGACACAACTTTTGGTTCTAACCTCAAGCTTTAATACTAGGGACTTATATAATGTGCCTAAGAACTTAGTAATCACTACGGCTTACCATAGGGGATAGTTATCGAATGGGTCCTTTATAATAACAAAGAATATGGAGTGAAGAAGTTAGAAAACATAGCAGCTTCCATGAGTTGCTCAAAACACACAAATGAATATAACACAACTTAACACTTCACTTGATATGACTCATAAGCTAATGTTAAGGTCCACTCGCCTCTAACCTCAAGCTACTTAGCAAGATTAGATAAAAATGTAAAGAAAAAGTTCTCAGAGAAGGATATCTCACAAGGACAAGTATATGCAATATTAGAAAGGTATTGGATGGTTTTGCTTATAAAGAAAAGGGAATATTTATAGTAAGTCCCTACAGCATCAAGGAAACCTAAGTAGTTATAATAAAGGGTAATACAAAAATACTATCATAGTACATTACCAAAAGGATAAAAAGGGATAAATAAAATAAAGGAATATAGTACAATGTTAGAATAAGGAATGACATGTGGGACGCTATGGTTGGGCATACGTTCTAGAGTCTTGGGATGTTGGAGTTGAGTTGTGTTGACATTGGGGATGCAGCTAACAAAGGGTACTTAGAGTTGCCAAGACAAATAGATGATTATATAGTTCAATAGGCCAAGTAAGTAGTACTCGGCGTATAAGCACTCGGCTTCGACAGTCGGCAATTCAGTACGTTAAAAGAAAGAGTTTGGTGAATGGATGCCTTGGCTTCTACATTCAATAGATTGGCCTTGGTAGTTGATAGTTTTTTGATTGGGCAGGGGTCAAAGCAGAGTAATGTGCATCTAACCTAGAACTTTAGAGAGTTCACCACTATTCTTTTGTGTAATGGTACTTGTTTTCAATAGGTTAGCAAGAAAGAATTCTTTAGGCAAGAGACTGTAGGCCTCGAAGACAGGCATGAGTAAGGGGTTCAAAGGTTGGGAGTCCATCTTGAATACTCTAGATATCTAATACACTATGCTGGTTTATAACATCTCCTTTACTTGATATGAAGAATAACATTACTAAAGCTATTCATTACATGAGACTGCTCACATATGATGTCATGTTGTCTCCTCTTATTAATTATTGTAAATGATAGCAATGCCTGCACGTACTTGCTACCACTTGGGGAGAAGGAAGAAATGATCATTTGTAAAGATAGAGAAAAGTAAGAGAGTTAATAAAATGAAGTGCATTCAATGAATATGACATCTATTTATACGAGTTGGACATAATATGTATACATATGTAAGGGCTTTTGCAATGTATGATGACAAGATGCTGCATACTCAACTCATATGTTCATGATAATGTTTAACCTACATGTTGTTACCAAGCTGATGTTCAATTCACATATTTAACTCGTAGATGCTCATTTGTGTTCATGTTAGAGAAATTGTGTTCAACTTACATGTTTATCTTGCATGTGTTCATACTAGAAGACTTGTATTCGTCTTTCATATTCAAGGCTCATCATGTATGGATCAAGCTTCATATCATGTTCGACTCATATATTCAAGTACATGTATTCAAGATAGAAGACTAATGGTTAATACCTCATGTTCAACTCATGTAATGAGGTAATATCTATTCACAATTATGTTGAAAAGGCTTATGATTCAACTATTCACATTCAGCTCACATTTGAAGCATCATGCCTAACCTATGATGCCAAAGGCGCTATAGTCAATTTACATGCTCAACTCACGTTTGCTCATATCGAAAGTTCTCAAGTGCTTGTATCAAAGGTTTAACTCAACTCTTATGTGTTCATGTGCAAGGCTCATAATTGGTTAATGTGTGCTTAAGTCGTAGACTCACTTTTAACTCTCAAGTGCTCATGTTCAAGGTTTATATTCAATTCATATGTCATGCTCACATAGAAGCCTCATGTCCATTTCACATGATTTAGCTCACAACTACTCGTGTTAAAGGGGGTCGTGTTCATTTCAAATGTTCAATTCATAAGTACTCATGTTAAAGAGGCTTAAAGCTCATGTTCAATTTCCATGTTAAGTTCACATTCGAGGCTCATGCCCAATTCACATGTTCAATTCCCGTATTGTCATGTTTAAGGCTCCATCATGCCATGTTTAAAGACTTACTTCATGATCAGAGTTCACATCATGCTCAAGACTCACATCATGTTCAAGACCCACGTTTAAGACTCATGTTTTATTAATGCCCATGTTCCATTCTCGCATGTTAACATCTAAGCCTTATGTTTAGTTCATCTAATGTGTAAGGCTCATGGTTGACTCTCATGTGCCTGTTTGTGCATGTGCTTATGACTCAAGACTTATGTTCAACTCATATTACAAATTGCAATTGGTTTTATGGAGATCACAAAAGGAGGCCACATACAGCCTAAGCATTATACCTCTTCATTGTTACCTACTCATGAAGATTGATCCCTATTGGCCTTCGGTTGGCGAATAGTCATGGTCCAGGTGGTAAAGAGTCTATTCTCCTTAAGTTACATCGATTTGCTAACTATTGCAAGAACAAGATCTAGTCTTTAAGTTACGATCACAAACTTTTGACCCTTAGTTGCAAGCAGTTGTAGCTTGAGCAATAAAGAGATCCTCTTTGAGCCAATTAGCTAACTATGGTAAGGTCGAGAAAGTGGCCACTCAAAATGTGATCATGAACTTCCAAATATTGATTCTTGTCACCTACAAAAGTTGTACAATGAGAAAGTGTTAGTTTCATAAGAAAAGGGAGGAGAGAAGAAGGATGCAAGAACCAATAGTATTGATATACATAAAGGCTTATATGAATATAAAGATACACATGAAAGCACGAGTAAAATTACAAGAACGAAGACCTTGAGTGATGAGGACTATATCACTATTCATTGTATGAGAAGAGAAAGAAAAAAAAAAAAAGAAAGAAAAGAAAAGCACACTATTACAGTATGAAGTTCAAATTTTAGTTGAGTTTATTTTTAGCAATTCATAAAGCGAATCTATACTTATTAAAGGACTCAAGTGTGTTATAGTCATTTGATCTCTAATCTTAAAAGTTTAAGTTATAACCCAATAGATATGGGTCATTAGAGATCAGAATTAAAGAAAGTAAGAAGGGGATTCATTAAAGAAAAGGAGAGAGAGAAAGAAGAAAAGGAGCATGAATACGGTCTTGGAATGTGCGTCAATGGGAAGTTTCCATGAAGTGGTAGTGGGTCGACATTATGTGGGCGTCAAGCAACATTGTTGCAGGGAAGCTAGGTCAACATTAAGTGGTGGCAACTGTCCTCAATGTGTGAATGTGTGAAAATTTAAGTAACAAAGAGAAGATCCACATCAAAGACCCAATTCGCATTCGATGAAGCAATAAATATGATGCTACCAAGTGCAACGATTTGAAGGGTGGCTCCATACATTAGAAGTACGTGGAGATAAGGAAGTTTCTGAGCTACTAATTCCCAACTCATAGTGCACACACTATCAACTCAATATCAACATCCTCTGCATGCATGAAGCAATGAAATTATGAACAAAAGAAAGTTTGAACGTTTGAAGCACCAACCCTTTATCTCAAATAGGTATATGCAACCAAATCATGGACTTGATTAAAGATGAAAACTTAGAAGTTGCAAGAAGTTATTGCATCCATTATAAAAATAAAAGAAAATGAACTTATCGAAGCTCGTACTTTCAAACTGAATGCAATAAGAATGTGAAATACATATGCAAGGATTCTACGAAATGCCGAATAGTCTTATGTTAAAGCCCTCCTCTCTTATATAAGGACAGAATAGCATCAAAGTGTTTTGTATTTATTATTCTTGCCAAATTTATTTTATATCCTACGTAATAAAAAAAATGAAGAAGAAGAAGATGGCCTCACATGCATATCAAAACAAGTAGAAGAAAAGAAGTAAAAACTCACAAGGAAAATCGAGACAGAGGAAGTTTAAGTATACTCGCTGAAATAGCAGCTCATATGCAAGCATTCATGGACAAATGAAGAAGGATAAGGACTCTATTCTTTATCCTAGAAGCTATATGATGAGAGATGTTATGTAGACTAGAACGAAAAAGCTAAGGAGAACACGTACAATAGCTCACAAGCACACATAATGATCTAGCTATGCAATACAGAAGCTGACATCAAGCTTTCTCCTTGAATGAAGGTCACAAGTGCATAATGAACTAATCACAACAACTCCAATCCAACCAAGAATGAGCAGAAACAAATTAAGCAGCTATAAGTTGAGCGTAACTCCAAGAAGGAAAACTATCTCAAACCATGGAAATGAGCTAAGACTTCACGCTAACCCAAGTTCCTCTTCACGTCAGTCAAGCAATCTACACCGAGAATGGATAGCTGTAGAGCTACTTAATAGTAGATTCGTTCTAATTGTGTATCAAGCCACTCTGACGCGACAACAAGCACGACCAACATTAAAGAAACTTCCATCAGCTACGAAGCAAGTCTGAGCCACTCCAACGAGCTGTGAGGCGAGCAGCTCTAGTGCCGACCCAATAGCTCCTTAACTAACATAATCAAGCACCAGAGAATAATAGCTGCAGTAAGACTCCATACGAACCAACAAACCAGCTACACATTTAATTGAGCTTCCTACTTCAATTTCCAATAGAATAGAGTCAACCATTAAGGACCAAGTAATGGCAGCTATCTTGAACCAAGGCTGAGCAGCAGTTACATGACTTTGACCAAGCCACTACTAAGGCCACAATAGATTTGAACAAGCAACAGTGAAGGCACAAGGAAGCTGAACACATGCCGAACAGCTCATAAGCTCAAGAAACACCATAAATCTGAGAAAACAACATTAACAGAGATACAGCAGCCTAGAGCTTCGTGGATCTTCCATATTCATCTGTTGATGGGTACTTTGTTCATCAGTATATAGTGAAAGGAAGTTTTAAGCAAGCCTCTATAAGGAATTCCGTTCAACCTTTGAAACAAAACAAATAGTTAAGCAAAGAAAGAAAAAAGAGAAGAAGAAGCTCAAAAAGTTTACCATGGTCATAGGTTTATTTCCTTCCTCCTTTCTCGAACAAGAGCTATACTCTTTCTAAACTCTCGGAGCTAAAAACAAAACCCTAGTGAGATGTATGAAACCCTAATGTGTGAGCATCGTGGTGCTTTATTGGTGGGTGAGCAATGCTTGTTGAACTCTACCAAAGTGGATGCACATAAAAGTGGTTTTAGCATTAATGAGTGCTAATGGATTAGAATGAACTTATGGATCCTCTAAGTGTGGACAGATTGAAAATTTGGAAAGCATAGGATGGTTATATTCTAGGTGTCCTTTTAAGGAAGGGTAATTGCATATGGATTTATATTGATTGGTTTGATAGTTTAATTATATGTGAAGGCCTTATAAGAAGAATACTCTGATATAAGAAGAAAGCTCTTATATAAGAAGAAAATCAAGGCAAAATTGATTTATGGAGTCATCCCAATGAGATCGCTAATGTGAAATTAGCATGTAAATTCAACTCAATAGAGTTAATGACTCATGTAGATCAAATCGAAGAGACAAATCAGCTTAAAAAGAGACAATAGAAAGAAGATTTATTTCAATACTACCTTAGGGGTAATGTACAAGTCAATCTAGCTAAGGCATGACACCCAATTAAGAGATGTTGCAAACTTGTCTACTAAGCCAATTCTTGAATGAATTTGGTGGCAACGCAATTGTTCCATAAAGTGCATGCGCTTGACTCATTTGAAAAGCTCATTCAATGCTCAAACCGCTTCGATTATGTTCGAAGGACTTTGGTCAAGGTGTAAAAATGTAGAGAGTTAAATCTAAATTCGGGCCCTGAGCCCAATAATCGAAATAGATATTGACTCTTTGGGTTAAAGTGAGAAGGCCTAAAGAGTCAAATATATAAGAATTTAAGATGATTAAGGGAGTTTTGGCATAGTGGGATTGGAATAGGGTCTATTGGATCGATCGATTTGATCTAACCTTTCTCAACTTGGCTCACATAAGAGAATAAGGCCTATTGAGCCTAAGCTCATAAAGAAAGTTTACCTAAAGTATATTATGAGAAGGGATGAATCCTACTTATTGATCATCATTATGATCCAACGAATGAGATCAATGGCCATCCATTATAAATACCCATCTCCCTCCCTTATTTGGACAAGAGAAATTTTGGTAGAAACGCCATTACTCTATTGAAATCCTATCTCGAAAGATCAAATACTTGAATATTTTAAGAACACTACCTCATTCTTCATCAACGGTTGTTGATAGTTGGTTTTCGTTTACTCGTCCATTTGACTGCTGCTAAGCTGAGTTATTTACATTCTTGGCTAATGCTAAGTAACACAAATTCATGTCTAATTTGAATTCAAGGGAAGTAGCACAAATAGTTATCACATGGTACGGTTATATTACATAACTATCCACTCTCTCTACATTTTAGGAATGTGTTCGATCAAGAGGTCTCCACATGTCTTGATAATCATTTTGATAACTACTGCTTTAGACATGACATTCGCCTATAAATATAGGAAAGAAATACTGTAAGAGACATTTGATAACTCTTTACTACTCTCAACTTTCCCTACATTCATTTTACTAACTTAGGCATTGGAGTGGCTGCACTGAATAAGCACCAATACCAAAAGTTTTTCCTTTTTATGTAAGATAAAGTTCAAATCCAAAACCTACTAACAACATTTAGTGCCATTTATTTTTTCTTAAACACACCCACATGGCAAAAACTAGAATGATTAAAAGTGTAGGTGTTGATACTTCCTCCCATCACCTTGAAAAGGGAAGTAGGCATACTGATGAGCAACATTTGGCTAAGCTGAAGCAACTTTGCCTTGACTTGGCCAAAGAAAATCAGGAACTAAACAAAAAACATGAAGAGATCCTTTATCTCCTTCATAATAGTGTTCATCCAAATCAAAACAAAGATCACGGCAATCACGATGCCAAGAATACTGACAACTTAATCTATTCACCTAAATTGCCAAAAAAGCAAGCAAAGGTTACAATGCGACCATCGGCTCCTACACTAAAAAAAGTTGACAAAGGCAAGCAACTGTAGTAGGTGCATGATGTTGGACCTTCGCATGTTAGCACTCTTACTGAGCCGAGTAAGTAGTTTCAAATTAAGAAGAGTCCCTTCATTCCTGAGATCATAGAGGAGGTCATAGTATGACACATCAAGTTGCCATAATTTGAAACCTACGATGAAACGAAATATTTTGAAGATCATTTGGAGTATTACTGCACCTTGGCCAAGTTGCATAGCTTGAGTGATGCTGTAGTTTGCTAAGCTTTTCCCTCATTGTTAAGGAATGCGGCAAGTACATGGTTCAAACACCTAAAGTCGAACACTATTTCATATTTCGAAGAACTAGTAGAAGTGTTCCTTCAACACTTCTTATTAAGGATTCTTCAGTCCTTAACACAATAAAATAAAGATCAGATGAATCCATTAGAGACTATTTAGCCAGGTTTATGGCCAAATAGTCTAAATTCTAGAATTAGATATAAGTGTGGCCCTCAATGCTGTTATTGATGGAGTCAAGCCTTATAGAGACTTTTTCAAGTCTCTCGCCAAGAATAAGCCGAGAACTTTTGTCGAGTTTAAAGCCAAAGTCATGTCTTACATCAAACAGGAGGACAACATAAAGGCTCAATGAGAGGTTGATCAAAACAGAAGAGAAGGGAAAAATGACAAGAGGAGAAGTGCAAAAGATTGACTCAGGATAGACGATGATCAAAGTTCAAATGCTTAGAGAAAGAGACCTGGAATTCTAACATATTCATCCTACATATCGGTCAATTGTCCAATATCGGACTTATTGATGGAGGTGCATGAGCAGAGAGGAATGCTGTAGTGGCGGGAGAGGATGAAAGGAAACCCCTCTAGGTGAAATTCCAATAAATACTATGATTTTCATCATGACAAAGGTCATAACACAGATGAATGCATCTAACTTAAAAATACAATTGAGGATGCCATACAATGAGGGCATTTGTGCAAGTTTCTAGCGCAAGATACCAAGAATATCAAGCAACCATCTCAAAGGAGACATGAAGACCAAGAGAATGTTACTCAACCAACTAATGTCAGGAGAGATATAAGAGATATGAGTACTAGTTGAGCACCCAATGGGATAATCAACACTATTGTTGGCAAACCTTTTGTTATAGGTCGGTTAAGCTCTTTGAGCCTAACCATTGTCATGATTTATGTTTATAACATACAAGGCAAAAAGGTCAAGATCGACAAGATGATTTCTTTCACAAAGGAAGATTTCGAAGGCATCCAAAAGTCATATGATGACGCACTAGTGATCAGTACGAGAATCACTAAGTTTGAGGTCAAGAAAATTCTCGTTGACATTGAAAGTTCAGTTGACATTATTTTCTAACATGCTTTTGACTAGATGAGACCAATGATCAAAGCACAGCTAAGATCTTATAATTATGATTTATATGCCTTCAACAATTAACATGTTTGAGTATCCGAAGTGATCTCTTTACCAATCTAGATTGGAGATGACGACAATGTCGCAAAAGATAAAGTGGACTTCCTTGTTGTCAAATGTTGGTCCTTATACAATATAATCATAGGACGACCGTATCAACACTTATTCGGCATCGTCCCTTTCACTACTCATCTTACAACTAAATTACCCACTACCACGGGAGTCAGTGTATGCAAAGGGGATCAATAGTTGGTAAGGTCTTTGTACATGAGATCCTTGAGGTGAGAAGAGGTTTTTCAAGTAGAAACCTGTTCGAAAGAAAAGTCAGTCATCATAGACAATACCCAAAATGAGATGGAGGAAATCTCTTTAGGAGATGACCTTAGAAAAACAACTAAGACAAGGAAACCCATGTCGGCATACATCCATGAAAGTTTAATCAACTTCTTGAAAGAAAATGCCGACATATTCGCATGGTCTCCTGCAGATATGCTGGGTATCCCTAGAGATGTTATGTTACATAAGTTTCAAATGGATCCAAGCGTAAAAGTGATCAAACAAAGGAAAAGGCATTTTGCCCTCGAAAAGCTGATGGCCATAGAAGAAGAAGTTTAGAAACTCTTGAAAGCACGATTTATTCAGGAAGAGCCTTATCTGAGTTGGTTAGCTAATTGTGTGCTAGTCAAAAAGTCTAATGGCAAGTGGTGCATGTATACAGACTTTACGGATCTTAATAAGGCATGTCCCAAGGATTGCTTTCTACTACCAAAAATTGATCAGATGGTTGATTCAACCACTGGACATGCATTGCTTTCTTTTATGGATACCTCTTTAAGCTACAACCATATTAGGATGAACAAGGAAGATGAAGTTCATACATCATTTGTTACGAATTTTGAAACATATTGTTATACGGTGATGTCCTTTAGGCTGAAGAATGCTAGTGAAACCTACCATAGGCTTATCACCATGATGTTTAAACCCTAGATCTATGGAAACATTGAAGTATTTGTCAACGACATGATTATGAAAAGCATAACAGAGGATCAACATCTTGCTGATCTTGAGGAGACATTTGCAACTTTCAGGAGATACAACATGAAGCTTAACCTACAGAAGTGAGTCTTTTGCACAACTTCGAGAAAGTTTCTTGGGCATATGGTTGCTTGGTGTGGCATTGAAGCCAACTTGAGAAAAATTGAGGTGATAATAAATGTGAAATCTCCTTGTATGGTCAAGGAAGTATAAGAACTCTCCTGCGAATAGCCGCCCTTAATCAATTTATGTTGTGAAGTGCAAATAAATGTAAAAAATTCTTTAAAATTTTGAAGAATCTAAAAGAGTTTAAATGGACCTACAACTATGAAAGGGCTTTCAATGAACTCAAAGAATTCCTTACGTACCCCTGATATTCTTGACACCTCTCTCCAGAGACAATTTGTATTTGTACTTATCAATTAATTGTCAAGCTCTTTCTTCTGTATTGGTTCGAATAGATGGTAAGGAGCATCAAACCGTTTATTATGTTAGTCAGTCCTATAAGGACTAAAGCATCAATACACAAAAATTGAAAAGTTTGTCTTAGTAGTGGTTATGTCAACAAGGAAATTGAAACCACATTTCTAAGCTCACTAAATTGTAGTCCTCATTGATCAACCATTGCAGCAAGCATTACAATGGCCAGACTCTTTTGGGAAGATGATAAAATATGCCTTAAAGCTAAGTGCCTATGGTGCATAGTACAAACCCAGATTGGTATTAAAAGCTCAAGTGTTGGTAGATTTTTTGGCCAAGTTCACTAGTAAGGAAGACGGCATAGAGATTGAAAAGAAACCCCTTATGATACCTTTATATAGATGGTTCTTCAACTATAGAGGGAAGCGATGTGGGCCTTGTTCTATAAAGACCCTACAACGTCAAGGTTAATTATTCCTTAAAATTCGGATTCCCAACTAGCAACAACAAAGTGGAATATGAAGCTTTGATTACTAGACTTCAATTGGCAAAAGAAATTGGTGTCGAGAAACTTGAAGTTTTCTTTGATTTACAACTAGTGGTGAATCAAGACACAAGAAGTTCTACAGTGAAGGAAGAAGAAATAAGCAAGGACTTATTGATGGTACAAATGTTCATAGAAGAATTTTAAGGGTTTTCAATCCATAAGGTTTCGTGAAGTATGAATATTGTCACTGATAAGTTGTCTAAGTTGGTTAGTATAGCATTTTCTTGTCTTAAATGACAAATTTTTGTGAAATTTCTCCCACAAAAAAGTTTATCCATTATCTTGTAGAGCTGTGAATGATGGATCCCCTCATAGATTATTTAAGAGATTGTATCCTCCCTGATGATAAGAAGGAAGCACGAAGATTGGCATATCAAGCTACGAATTACATGTTGATAGATGTGGGCTGTACAAACGTAATATATCCTAACCTTATCTTCGATGCCTTCCTCCAAGAGATTCCTAACAAGTGTTATCTAAACTACATGGTGGTATACACACCAACTATGTAAAAGCATAAATGTTGTATATTCGTATGTTATGACTCAACTATTATTGGTCGACCATAAAAGAAGATGCAAGGATAGCTGTTCAGCATGGTCCATAATGCCAGAAGCGTGAGGCGCCAAGTCATGTGCCTTCTACTAGACTGTGCTACCTATCTAATCCTAAGCCCTTTGCTTAGTGGGCATTGGACATTCTCAAACCCTTCTCAAAGTTCATTGCTTAGTGACAATATGTCATTGTTGTTGTAGATTATTTCATAAAATGGGTAGAGGTCGAGCCATTGGTAAGGAACACCGAACAGAAAGTGGAGGCATTTTTTTTCAACTCTATAATATCGAAATTCAGAGTCCCATTTATGATAACCACAAACAATGGGCCACAAAATAACAAGTTCTGACATTTTGTGATAAATACGGCATTTGCCTGAACCACATGTCTATAACTCACCCTTAGAAGAATGGGCAAGTTGAAGTTTTCAATAAGATCATCTTGCACAGCTTAAGGAGGAAGGTTAATCAAGTTAAGGGGAAATGGGTTGATAAATTGTCGGATGTTTTATTATCGAACCACCTATAAAACCGCAATAGGGGAAACTTCCTTTAGGTTAGCATACAGCAAGAAAGAAGTTTTATCGATTGAGTTGGATCTGCCTAATTTATGAATTCCAAATTTTGATGTAATGGTTAATCACGTTAGATTGACAACAAATTTGGACACAATTGAGGAAATAAAAGATATCGCAAGAACAAAGGTTGCAGCATACTAGCATAGGGCAGCTAGGTATTATAATCGAAAAGTAAACCATAAGGTTTTTCAACCTAAAGACTTGGTTTGCTAAAAGCTGCAAGCAACTTGTGTACGAGAAAAATAAGGAACACTCGACATAAATTAGGAGGATCCTATTAGGTTTTGTGAAGTTGTTGGCGAGAGGGCCTATTGACTGGAAAGGTTAGATGGTACTATTATCTTTCGTGCATGGAATGCCGAGAACTTAAAATTATATTTCCATTGATTCCTACGATGTTATGCGTTTCTATTTATTTTATAAGGCAATAGCCTACTTATTTTACAAGACAATTATACTTGAAGTTATATTTTGTTTATGAATCTATTAATGACTGACAAGTTAATAAGTTTAAACTGCATGGTGAACAAATTAGTGTAAGTTCAAGCCAATTGTGGCTAACAAACTTCATAAATTAATCCTACAATTGAGTAAAATGGCTAGTCCACATCTTAATGATTAACGAATAATGTCTATAAGATGCTCAAATTAGGCATGTGAAATAGAACATATAGAGGAAACTTCACATGTGAAATAAAACATGTTAAGAAATAAGAGCATGTGAAATAAAACATCTTGAGAAATAAGAATAAAATAATACATGTCGGGAAAATACGGTGTGTGAAATAAATTATTCCTAAAACGATAAAGTGTATGAAATAAAATGTACTAGAAAATACCAAGTTATGTGATGAGACAATTCTCATTCATCACAATACAATTACAATTCCAATTTTCGGCTATTCGACCCAAAACTGTCCATACAAAAGATAAACAAATTACAAGGCAAATAATCTTATGATTGATTCTTATACTAAACATTTTCTTGATAAGAAGTTGGAGCCTTTTTAGAGTGTACTTCCTTCTCAACGCTTGGGGTTTGGGAACAGGTAGACTTCTCCTTACACTCATAGGGGATCTCTTTTAATAAATGTTCTTCGTCTTCCCTTAGATCCTTGATACGAGTCTCGTTATCACCCTACATATCAATCTCGGTGCCTGAATCCTCATCCTTGTCTTCATTGCAACTATTAACTTTATTGTTAACGTCAGCAAAATCTAGGCATGGGAGATCATAATCAAGGTAAAGCTTAAGGATTTCCTCCCTTACTACTTGGACCCCCTCCAATAACATCTTTTGCAATAGTTTCTCATATTTCCAATTAGGAGTGATGATTTCTAGTACCTCTTCAATAAAAGGTCCTTTCCTCACAATTTCTTCTAATTTGGCAACACAACTTTGCAATCCAACATTGTTGGTCTTTAGCTCCTTGATTTACGCCTTGAACCTATCTTCCTCATCACTCATTATGTAGAGAGTTTGGCTTAAACCCTAGTGCTCTTCCTTCTTCTTGTGCAGCTTCTCTTTGAAGCCCTTAGCTTCCTTGTACTACTCCTTAACCTTAGCCTTAAAGCTTGAGACTTCATCAGTAACTAAAGAGTGTGCCAGCTTCTCGATAGCAAGTTCATCTCGACACTTTCTAGCCTCCATCTCAACTCTTATTCTTATGTTTTTAGCAACCGTAGTTTGAGCTTTTAAGGAGTTGTATGTGTCCTCAATTTTCTACAACAAGTTCATAGAGAATGATAAATATTCTAGATCACCTGGTGGAATAAGTGAAAGATTATTATCATTACCTTCTTCATTTCTTTGTTGGCTTCCTCCAAGGCTATTAGAACGTGGCTATTGATTTGAAAACAAACATAAGTGTTAGCAACCAAACAAACCTAACAGCTAAAAGGATGCAATAGATACTTACATCATATAGCTTAGCCGCGATATGAGCTTTATTACAACCACCAACCTTGTCGACATCTTTCTTTTCAATCTCTTTATCCTTTACAAGTATAACACCTTCCATCAAGACCAAAGATTTGTCTTGTCACTTAGGGTTGAATTGGTATGTACGATGTTATGGCTATAACATGGGATGAAGTACTCATCGACTTCCATGTTGGGAATGAATTTGGTGCTGCTAATGCCGAAAGCTTTGTTACACATGGCCTCCTTCGTCCTTTCATCCAATTCCTTGGACCTCTTAGTTTAGGGTTGGCTGACAAGTTCATTATCGCTTCTCTTATGAATACTCAGTATGACCTCTGTCATCGGTGATGACCCTTTAGCAGTAGTGGTAGTTTCAGCCTCATTATAGGGTTCTATTTCTTAACTACCCTTTCTTAGCTCCACAATAGATGGAATATTCTTAGTTGGAGGTGCTTCGATTTGTGCAACCTCGGCCAACTAAGGGTTCTCACTCCTTTTTCGCTTCTCAGTTAATTGGGAGCTTTTCTTTTAGCATGCCACCTGTTTCACTGCACCCTTCTTTACTATTTTCTTGACAGCAATTGGCCGACTAGTAATAACAATGGTGGTCACATGCTTATTAGATTTCGACTTCTTAGCCTTTGCTTGGGCTAATAACTTAGAGGGATTCACTTCAGTAGCACCCATATCTACAATATAAAGTAAACATGTTAATAGTAATGTGAGGAATAAGAAAGAACTTACATTCTCAATGTCGAGTAAGGCTCAAAGGCAACAATTCCTCCCCCAAGTCACAAGAATGACTTTTCTCTTGTAACTGTACTCAGTACGGTGATTACTCATTAGCATACCTTCCTTCTTAGAAAAAATTGGCTCTCCGCTCTCATAACACCTTATTATTCTCTCAACAACCCAAAAGAACATTTTGTTCTTCCTCCTTTCTTAGATTTTCTTTGCCATAGTAGCATCATTCGGCATCAACTCTATGTCCTTAGTATGGATTGGCTTAGTCCATTGGGTCCAAAAATTCAACTTCTTGTCTCAAATGATATATATGAATTTGTATTACCATTTATGGATTTTAGACTCTAACCTATCTATGAGCTTCCACCCATGCCTAACAGCTACAAAATACCAACCATCGAGTTGCCTCATAATAGTAAAGAAGTATTAAAATAGTTGAGGCATAGCCTTAACTTCAACTTCTTCGCAAATTATTTTGAAAGTTGCTAGAAACCATTATGTATTTGGTGAGAACATACTCGGTGTAACTTAGAAATAATTGAAGAACTACTTAACGAATGCCAAGAAAGGGCAGCGTGTCCCAAAGTTGAGATATTTCAAATAGATGTGGAACTCACACTCTCTTAGAAAACATACCCTTTCCTCTTCTCTCAACCTCTTAAGATTCAACGCTTCAAGAAGGTCTTGCCAATACTTGTTATATATTGAAACAAGGACCTTGTTGGCAGCACTGGCTGCTCCATCTAGTGAATCACGGAAGTAAACTATATTATTGTATGGATACCTAGCCATAGATTTCCCTTCCTTGTCTTCTAGAAAATTATCTACTACAAGAGAATTGATCCGAGTGAGTTTATCCCACTTCTCCACAATACTGTCAGCCGAGCTACTTGAGGAACATACCATCTCACTCCTCTTCTAAGGGCGAGAAGTAACCTCAAACTTGGTTGCTTTAGAATATGAGATGATAAGTTAACGAATTATGTTGCGAACCATACCTGATTAACTATAGTGAATGTTACAGAAAGTGAAAAATTTCAAGATAAGGCTAGATGATAAGCAGGTGACAAAAACTCATAGATGTAATTAAAGAAATTTTTTTTTTTTTTATTTTGAAAAGTTCTTTAAGTACGGATGATTTATCTTTGTAACTACAAATGAGTCTTTAATGAAAATGATGCACTGCTTAGCTGATGGAAAGAACCATGCGGTATAATGATGACCGAGGTGATAGTTGTTATACTTTCCATTGTTTTAGTCTATTAATAAGCAAGAAATTGAAAACTGTAACTTTTCAATTAGGATGCGATCCATCTTCCTTCCCACCTTAATCGGCATTTATGGAATTGTACCCTACTTAGCCTCTAGAGTATTAAATGCTTACTCCCCTAGTCAAATTCTTGAACACAAGAGTTAAGGGGTAAATGTTGATAGTTGAGTTTTATTCACTCATCCATTCAGCTATTGCTAAGTCGAGTTATCTACATTCTCGGCCAATGTCAAGTAACATAGATTCGTGTCTAATTTGAATTCAAGAGAAGTGATGCGAACAATTATTACTTGGTACGGTATTATTACATAACTACCTACTCTCCCTACATTTCAAGACTGTATCTGATCAGGAGGCCTCCATATGTTTTGATAATTATTCCGATAACTACTACTTCAGATACGACATTTGCTTATAAATATGACAAAGAAATGCTCTAAGGGACATTTGACAACTCTTTACTACTCTCAAATTTCCTTACATTCATTTTACTAACTTAGGCATCGAAGTGGTCATACTGGACTGGCCTCGGTACCAAAAGTTTTTTACTTTTTGTGTAAGATAAAGATCAAATCTAAAACCTACTAACAACAACAGTAGAGTTTGATGCCTCTTAGCTTCTCCATCTGTCACCATGAGTGTTAGAGCCTTATTGAGAGTATCTACTCCTCCTCTCTATATTTCTCTCCTAATCATCCTAAATGTACAATCAAGTCATTTCCCTAGTCACATGTAACGTGACTTGATATGCGACAAGCACGTGACCCTTGCATCTGTACTCACATACCCATAAGGTTTTACTATTAATTCTATTCTGTATACAATCATACTAGATGTGTTAAATGATTTCCTTTTGGGAATTATGGTATATGTCAACCAAGTTTCAACTTTTGTTACAAATTCCATGGGTATGACAATGTTTATGTTAGGACCCTAAAGAGGGCTTAATAGGATTACCTAAAATTTCCATAACATGTGTACACCCATGATATGAAAACCGTCTTACAAGTCAGAGATTGCAAGACTCTAAATAATAAATTACTAAGATTACTGATTTTCAAGTAATTAATTTATTGTAACATAACATAACATATAAATATAAATAACTATAGATATCCGATATCCCACAATTCCTCAGAATCGTAGAGAATCGGTATCTCTTACCAAATAATAAAATAGGATATACTAACATTATAAAAGAAATACAAGAAAAATTAAATTATCTACAAAGGATATTTATGTATTATCTAAAGAGTACTCAACTATTTCTAATACTAAGATACATATCTTCATCTCACACTCGGCACTCGAGACTTATCCCAATCTCAATGTAAGTAAACCTGCAAGAGAAACTATGAGGGAGTGAGCATATAACAGCTTAGTGAGTTCGTTCCTCATCACCACCGGTTAAGCAAGTTTTCACACATTATTATCACATATGCAAGCAAGTTATCTACATACAACATGAATGCATGCGCAATGAATGCAAGCAATACGTCCATAGGAGTTCGGAACTATGGAAGGTGTAGAATTACATCATCTACACTTCAATTATCCCCTGTACTTACCCGTATAGGGCACCTCAACTTACCCGTATGAGGCTACCTAGGGGCACCACCCTTCTAGGCAACACTCGACTATTACCCTAGTCGAGAAAAGAGTTTTAATCCAAATAGGGGGATTCTAAACTAGGACTATCTATCCTCCAAGGCCCTTTGGGTACAAACATGCGAGTCCTTTCACAACTAAAATTGACCAAGGCCTTATAGGTACAATAAAGCGAGCCCTCTCGCTGTCAAGTAGAGAACCCATGCTAGCTTTGCCTTAATGATAATATCATTTCTGGCACTACGGCCTTTATTAAAATCGTACAAAATACATTTAAGATTAGGAAAACTTTTTCTAAAAATACCCTTTTCAACATTTTGCAAAGCTCACACTCTCCATCCATACATTTACCGAGTCATAGACATGCGATGAATAAAACCAGTTATTTGGGTCAAATATTTATATTTATCAATTTAAAAGAATCATCACATAGATGATGGCATATAAGTAGAACAGTCATTCAAATATACAAGCAACAGCAAGCAGCAAAACATCATACAAGTAACACGCACAAGCAAGTAACAGGTCATTAGAACTCCCTCAATTGGATTATTACTTATTCTCTAAGCTTTGGGGTTTCCAAAACTCAATATTAAACGCCTAAATCAAAATAGTAAAACTTATAAGTATTCTGAGAAGTCAGACTCCTTAGTTAACTAAAAGTCTATTGTAGTTTATCTAGTTCCCCAATATACCCCAAGTCCTATATGTATAGGGTTTACCGTACTTAATGGGATTAATAGTAACTAATTTCTTATATTTATAAATTATGAGACTTTCTTTATGTATTTTGTAACTTTTTTATTCTAATTCCGATATTTGAGAACTTATAGTCGTTTTTCATCATTTTTGGACGTACGTTCACACGGTGATGTCCGTTTTGGACGTTAAGACCCATGTTTTATGATATGGGCTAAATTTATTGAAATTTTATCTTATTGAAGTTTAATTATTCTTATTACTTATGTTTATATCCTATTCTAGTATTTAATGATTTAATTAGACATTATATTCTTACACTTAAGGAATTTTACATTAGTGTTACTAATTTACATACTTGATTAAGTTTAATTCAATTTAAAAAGTATATTGGGGTTTACTAATTCATGTACCTAATTCTTATGTACTCTTCTTATTTCTTATTTTATAAACCTATACTTACGTAATCGCTTACATCATCAATCAATTGTGTTATTGTTTATGTCATCATTTGCTTATGTCATAGCTTATGTAATCATTTAATGATGTCATGGCTTATGTCATCTTTTAATTGCATCATTGCTTACCTCATCCTTTGCTTACATAAGCCTTACCTCATGCCTAAGTGTATTATGTACACTTATGTACATTTATACATATGTTAACTATATACCTATACCTTTGCTATACTTATATGTATACTAGTATACTTATACATATATTATATTTATGCTTGTACATATACCCATATACCTATACGGTCATATACGTATTTTTGTATAAATTTCATATGCCAAATTTTCCTCTTAAGAAAACTTCCCTAATTTCATTCTTTTTGTGTTTTAAGAGTGTATTTAGCATGGTATAGGTATGTATAGTTAGTATTTGTCTTAGTTTAGGTTATGTACATAGTTATGTATATAGTAAATACTTATGTACAAAGATCTCCATACTTGTATTCCTCTAGTATATCCTTATGTACATATACCTAAAAAGATATATACATGCATCTCCTTCCATTTTATAAAGATTCCTACTCTTCTACACATGTATATGCAGCTTCCACTTCTAACAACATATATACCCTTATCATACCAACTTTCTATACTAACTTAGCTTACACAACTAACTACTACATAAAATAGATAATCAAATGATAACATACCTCTTTCTCCTTGATTTATGTGAGTAGAAATTGTGAAAGTGAAGTGTTGAAAGAATATGACAATAAGGAGCAAAGGGGGTAGATTTACAATTTGAGAAGGGGAAGAAGAGAGTGTCTTGTTGTCTTAATTTGTGTTTCTAAAAAACAAATGAGTGAGGTCTAGATGGGAGGGGATGTGGACAGCAAAAAAGTGAGGAAAAAGGAAAGAAAATCCAAAAGAAAAGAGAAGAAATCAATAGAAAGGAGAAGAAAATTCTAGATGACAATGACATTTGTTGACTTTGTCAACACGTTGACTTAGTTAACCTTTGACTTGGTCAAATGTTGACTTAGTCAGCTCTCTTAGAGTTGAATGTAATTTTGAATGCTCATAATGAAGTAGTTAAGAAAAACTAGGAAGAAAATTAATGAAATGAAAGGAAACATGGGGTTTGTTGAAATAATTAGTAAAAATAGGTAATAAAATCTTTCTCTAAGTATTTATATTCTAGAAACATCATTTGGCATGCTACTTTATGTAATTGTCATGAAAAGTATCATTTAAGGTATTAAGGTTTACTACATTTAACTTAAGCATCCACTAAACTCCTAACTCTATGTAATACTATCATAATTATATACTTAAAAAATGAATGTGATCTAGGATGCAATATCTTAGTTTCTAAGGGATTACTTAAGTATTCTAAATATTTATACATGATTGAAAGTTATCTTTAGTCATTTACTAATGAAATGGCAAAATATGAAGAATATATTATCATTTATGGTTTTAGGGTAAATCATGGTGGATTAATGCTTTTATATCCTTAAAGTAATAGTTTTAGGGTTTTTATTATTTTCAAGTACAGTCTCTAGTGTTTTTACACATTTAGGGTTTAATATAGTCATACGCGATTAAGTCTTCGATTATTATCTTAGGGTTTTGATGAGGTTCAAGGTTAACTTTTGTGGTTACATATACTTGAGGTTTTAGGGTCTGCATATGTGATTAGAGGTTCAATTGATAATTTAAGGTTTTTCATATTCACTTTAGGTTTTGAATTGAGATTTTTAATCGGTTTTAAATCTCACTGGCTCTATTGACTTTAGGAAATCATCTACAGTTTGGGCGTTTAATTCTATACTTAGATAGCTAAATTCGCAGGGTTTACAGTTTACATTTAATGACTTTTTATATAAGTTATGTTTAAGAGTTAATTTTTCTTTTCTTAGTTGTTTTTAACTTTTAAGAATAAAGATTTGATTTTTCTTTTTTTAGAGATGTTTTTCTTACTGTATTGTATAATGTTTTAACTAATCCATTTCGAGATTTTGAGTTAGATGTCTTCAGCTTAATCTTATAGAATTACTTAAATCAAATGGTTTTTATGCTTATTTCGGGAGTTTTAATTAACCTTTTATATCACTAAAATATATAGAACAAGGAAAAATAATAATTAGAAGTTAATCTTGTTTTTTAACAAAAAAATTATAAAAGCTTTACATTTAATTAATGTACCTACTGTCAAGCCTAGTTTTCCACCTCCTGATTCTTTAAAAACTAAGTTTTCTCTAAACTAATCATACTAAACCCTACCCGTTTAATACCGACCCTCTACTAAGGTTTAAATAAAACCATTTTCTTTTTAAAATAACTTTAAAGTCGCCACCTGACTGGAGTTTAGAAAAACAATTAAGTTATAATTAATTAGGTGGATTGGTTATAACTTAGCTACTAGTCTACAAAAAAACTGATTTTTGAAACAACTTTTTGAAAACCAAAGATTTAGGTTTAGGGGTTAAATATTTAAACCCTTATGAGTATCATTAACTTTCCAAAATTAGGGTTAAACTTGAAAATTACCTTTTAATTTTGAAAGACAGAAATTGATTATCGATTTCTCTAATTGGATAAATGAAGTAATCTAAACTCATAAAGGAAAATTAGGTTTCTTCATTTTTATTGTCGCCTCGTAGGTATCTACGTACTTACTATTCGGGATCAAACGTACGTAGTTCTTTTAATGAAAACTTTAGTGGGTTAAATTGATTTTAATTTTGGAAACATATTGAATTTACATTTTTAATTCAATTTGGTTTGTTTAAGGAAATTTCTAAAAAATGAAATAACTAAATTGAAATTTTCATTTTTGGAAAATCTAAAAAAAAAGGGCCCTAATTTGAAAATTGGTTGATTTATTTTTATTTTTTTGGAAAATCAAATTTTCAAGGTGATAAAAAAACAATTATTTATTCTTATTTTATTTATTTTTCCTTTATCCTATTTTATCACTTAATCTATTCACTACTTATTATATATTATTTAATAAAATAAATTACTTTTTTATTTTTCTTTTTTTTTTCTTCTTTTCTTTTCTTCTCTTTTCTCTTTTTTTTTTCTTTTTCTTTTCTTCCTCCCTTTTTTTATTTGATTACATTTACATAAATAAGTAAAACAAATAAATAAACAAAACAAAATATATATATGTATATATGTAAGCTTTGGATGGATTTGAGTGCACGGGTCAGATTAGGTCGGGCTCCTCTTCTTTAAGCTTTAGTAATGCCAACCAAGGGTAGTTTAAGGCGATTTGGACTGATTTTTTTTTAGGTGAGGATGGATTTATGATTTTCAAATTAGAGATAGTGGGGGTAGGTTTAACGCCGCAATTAATGGGACTTGCTTAAGTGGTTTTTAGAAGTTGGCCATGGGTGGTGGTGATGGCTCGGTCATGCATAAGTTGTTAGGTATAAGTGGTCGGTTGGGGGAGGGGTTTTGAAGTGTGGGGAGTTCAGCCGTAGGATTAGTTTGGGTTGAGGGTGGCTAAAAGTAGTGGTTCGAGGGGGGTATGCTTCAACAATTAGGGTTTTGGGGTAGTGGTTTGGTTGAGCAGCCGGAGGTTATGGTAGCGGTTGAAGGTGATTGCATTTGGGAATTGATGGAGTAAGGGTCATGGCTATAATGGTGGTTGGGCTTAAGGTTGGCTAAAGAGAGAAACCCGAAGAGAGAGAGAGAGAGATTGGTAGAGAGAGAAAGTGTGATTAGGAAAGGAGAGAGAGAGAGAGAGAGAGTGGGAGTTGATTCCGAAGTTGTGTATGATTGTGTGAGCCCCCTCAATACCCTTTTATATACAAATTAATCTTAGAAACTTTGGAAAGTTAGAATCAACCTTGAATGTAAATGCCAAAATTTCAGTTTTTTTCAAAACTTAGGAGCTCGATTTGACTGTATCGATGGACGAATCTAGTCTAGTTCTTTGTTCAATTCAAAATAGGTCGTGTCTAGTTTGCAATTTTGCCATTAATTTGGCGAAATTACAACTCGAAAGGGGTTAAAAATGATGAAGAAAAAGGCCAATCAAGTGTGTTCAAGGTAGGAAAGCTTGGGGAAAAAGAAGGAAAATGCGGGAAAAGGGGGAGAAGAAGAGGGAAAGTGATGATGTGGTGTCACGTCAGCAAAGTCTTTCAAATTGACGATGCCACGTGTCAAGACATATGGTAGAGTGAAATCTTGACACGTGGTAGCGTGCTAGTTAACAAAAAATAAAAAATAATAAAAAGATCTCCCTACTTTTGCGAAGATTTGAACCCAAGACCTCACACTCAATACCCAAACCAAGTCCATATACTTAACCAATAGACCATTGGCCTATACCTTGTCCATATGTGCAATTGGATTCAGTTAACCTAAGCGAGATTTAAATCAAAGCCTAAGTTCAATGACCCAATTTCTTAATCTAATTAAAAATTAAAATATCTACCTTAATGAAATATTATTTTCAAAACATTTTAACTTTTTTCAAATTTTTTTTATTTTTTGTAAACTTTCAATTTTCTAAATTTTTTCAATTTTCTTATTTTCTAAATTTCTCAATTGTTTCTTATCTAATTTTCTTATTTTTTGTGCCTTTTCTTATTTTTTAAATTTTTTTGTATTTTCCTAAAATTCTTATTTTTTTTTATAAATTTCTTAATTTTTAGGTATTCTTTAATTTCTTTTTTTTTTTTAATTTTTTCTAATTTAAGACCCTATAACCTAATCTGAAAAATAAAAAAAGAGAGCAAAAATTAGGTGTCTACACCTACCTTTCAAAATTATATGGTACCCTTTTTAATAAGCTTTGCTAATACATATTTATAATGCTTGTAGGAGTTAGAGAAAAGCATAAGACCTTATGAAGAGTTCATTTAAAGACAAACAGTTGTGGGTTAGTGAAAATAATGTTAGCAAGATAAAAACGATAATGATTTTTTTATGTAATTATCTTTAGTGAAATGTTTCATACACATAGTTTACATTTATTGTCAATTATTTTTTCTCATTTTTATGTTCATAAACATCATTGTTACTGAAAAATTTATATTAAATTCAAAAATTATATATATATATACACCAAACTTGTTAATAGAGACATGAGTGAGATTCCTATAATTCTAATTTCCATTATCTAGAATTGCTTCAAGACTCTATATATTTTCAATGAATATAATTTTCTAATTTATTATAGAAACATCAATTTTCTATCTTTGGTTAAAAAAAAAAAGCTTAGAAAAATGTCAATTAACATTATTTATTAAATATGAATATTTTATTAGTATATGTGACAAATAAAAATGTTGCATGGAATAACTAAGTGTTACATGAAAATTTGATTACTGATATGACTAAGAGTTGAGTTTATCATTAAGACTTATTGTAGAAGTTGTATCTAAGTGGGTCCTTCAAGATATCGAAGAAAAAGGGATCAACAGAACAACAAACACAGTAGCTTTTGTGAGGTTGCTCATAAGATATGACACATCAATGAATGCAACATAACTTAGTACTTCGCTTGATATAACACACAAGCTAATATTAAGGTCTACACGCCACCAATCTCGAGCTACTCGATAAGATTAGAAAAGAGGATAAGAGAAAATGTAATTCGAGAAGGATATCATGTAAGAACAAAAATATTCATTAACTTTAAAGGTGTAAGATGATTGTGGCTATAGCATAAATGACTATTTATAGTAAGTCTTTTAAGACAACTATGTAGTAATTGAACATTACATCAAAGACAATATAAGATAGAGATTCTTAGTCTGTTTGAAAAAGGGTGAATATGACAAAGGAAAAAAAAAATGAATATAGTATTATTGATAGGCATTTTTCAATATTTATTATGTGGGCTTAAATTTGTTGGCCCAATACTCAAGGTTGGTCTAATTACCCAGTTTAAGGATAATCTCCATTGACATACCATAAATACAAACAAGACCCCTAGGTTTGGAGGACTCCCTCTCCTTCATTCTCTCACTTTCATAATCTATTGACAATTCAATTCAAATATGATAAGAGTGTTGACTTAAGCATCGGAGTGACCGCACTAGAACACCCTTCAACACCCCTTGTGGTTGTTTTTCCATTTTGTAGGTATCCTTACACCAAGACAAAAATCACTTGTCAATAATTGGCACCGTCTGTAGGAACAATAGTCATAGTTTTTAGACGAATTCTTTGGATGATGCAGTATAGTGGAATTTCGTCCTATGAATGATTTTCCTAAATCTCTTAACAAGTCCTAGGCTAGATTTCTTTTTTGTATTTGCCTTTATTTATTATTATTTTTTTTTTTTTGTGGCCTTTAGCCTTTTAGTTGTGTCTTATATTTTAAAAGGAAGTCAGATGAAGTTGGTTGAGCAATCCTATCCTTTGAAGCATTAAAGCTATATGACACCTATTTGATGGAGGCATGCAAAGGGAGAGCAACGGTGATTATAGTGGTTTCCTTCTCCAAAGCGGTGTAACCACTGTCACTTTAGCCATTATCCGGTTCATAACCATCACTCTCATGTAAGTTTTTTCATAGTAGATAACTATAACATCTTCTGGTGGTTTGTAACTGTCATTACTTGATTTGTAACTGCAACTTTATCCTTTATGGCCAAGTGTTGAAACTTTGAAACTAATTGGAAATTGTTATTTTACTCCTAAAACCTCATTGAACCTTATATGGATAGATCAAGAACAGAGTGTTGAACTTTGTATGGATAGATCAAGAAAAGGAAAGCCGTTGCTCAGTATATGAGCCAACCAAATTCCAATGCTAACTAAAGCTAATGTTTCATGAAAGCTAAGTACAATCAAGGTCCAAAAGCTGAACATCTATCCACTATGTATTGTCGACTTGTCTAGTGAGTCTACAACTCCAGTACAATGGCAAGTGTTCAACTAATCTAATAACTAAGCTATGTTCCATGCTAAGCTATTTGGGATCTCAACAAAGTAAGGGTCAAGTTATATATGGCCGAGCTTTTGTTAACTTTGTTACAAGCCGAGTTCTTTACAACATAATAACACTTAGAGCTCCCAATCAACCAATATTAATGTTTACCAAACTTTTTACACGAGTAAACTACATCAAAATTGAACCAAATTAACAATGCATAATTGCCATCGTTCTCATCGGGAATTACAAAGCTAAGTCGAAGAGCTTCTAATTAATTGATTCTGATATTGTTTTTACCACATCGAGCTATGTATGATGAGCTATGCATAGTAGGACGTGGGATCCAAGTAACATGCAAGAGCTGCCAATTAATTGAAACCAACTATATTTACCAGCAGTACAGAGAAGCAAGTTAAACAAAGGTCAAGTTCTTGACTTGTTTTCGCCGATTAATGAACTGAGCATAGATGAGTTATAGGCGAACTTAAGGGCCAGTAGTTAAGCAACAACGACTAATAGGTCAAACTAAATAGCTAAGCAACCACATGACCTCATAACTCACCAAGTTCTAAGCCATTTTTTACTAAAGTGAATCAAGAGCAGCCATAACAAGTCACAGTAGAGTTTCCTTATGCGTCATGTTGTTTGTGAATTTTGGGAATTGGAAATATCTTGAAAAGATAAGGCAAATACTTAGTATTAAGGCCAGTTCAATGCGACTACTCCAATGCGTAAGTTAATAGGTAGGAATGAAAATAGTAGAAATTAGAAGTTAACAGTTATCAAATGTCTCTTATAGGGTTCCTTTTCCGTATTTATAGGAGATTGTCATGTTTAAATGAGTAATTATCGGAATAACTGCCAAGATACGTGGAAGCTACTTGATTAGGTACCTTCCCTAAAATGTAAGGAGAGTAGACAGTTATGTAATTATAACTATGCTTGTAATAATTATTCGTGCCATGAACTTGGATTCAAATTTGTAATGGATCTAAGTTACTCAACGTATTGCCAAGAATGTCAGTTACTCGGTGAGGTGTCTAGAATATATATATTGCGCAGCTTATCAATAGTCGAATAGATGAGTAAGACAGAGACAAAAACTAACTATCAACATTTGCTCCCTAACTTCGTGTTTGAGTAAGCGATAAAAGGAGTAATATATAATACACTAAAGGCCGAGTGGGAGTAGTTCTTTAGATGCTGAACAAAAGAGAGAGCAAGGCAATTTACATCCTAGTCGAAAAGTCACAAAAAGTAGGTGATATGACACCTATCACCTCAGTAACCACTGTACCGTAGACTCAATAACTATTAGAGAGTCATTAACCATTAGATTCCAAAGACATGACACGCGTCATCAATTTGCACTACTTATCAAATCAGTGATCATTACTGTCAGAAACACATTTGCAATTATGAAGGTGAATTGTCCATATTTAAAGGACTCTTCAAAATCATGATTCACTTCTGTTCAAACTCATTCTTCATAACCATATTTTCTCGCTTTCTTGTCTTCACTCTTAAGTTCTTCAATTTCTGAGATACTATAGACATTCAGGTATGGTTTACAACATTGTTTGTCGACTTATCCTCTTTGATTCTGAAGCAACAAAAGTTGAGGCCACTTTTCCCCCCAAAAGAAAGAGTAAGGTGGTGTGTTCTTTTAGCAACTCTGATGATAGCATTGAGGCAAGGTAGAATAAACTCAATCGAATCAATGAGCTTGCTATAGATAATTATCTTAAGGATAAGGAAGGTCAATCCTCGGCAAAGTATTTGTACAACATCATAGCTTACTTCTACGACTCTCCAGATGGAAATGCCAGTTTCGCTGACAAAGTTCTTGTCATAAAGTACAATCAGTACTGGCAAGACCTTCCCAAAACGTGAAATTTAAGGAGGTTAAGAGAGGGGGAGAAGGTATGTTTCCCAAGGGAATGCGAGTTCCATATATACCAGAAATATTTAGATTTTAGGTTGTGCTTCCCTTTCTTAGCTTTTGTTAAGGGCTTCTTCAACAACTTCAGAGTCACGCCGAGTATGTTCTTAGCCAACACATACCAGCTTCTAGCAGCTTTTGAGATAATTTGCAAAGAAGTTGAAGTCAGGGCTACGCCTCAGCTGTTTCAGTTTTTCTTCATGATTAGGAGGTTACCTAATGGTTGGTACTTTGCCGTTGTAAGGCATAGGTGAAAGTTCGTAGATGGGTTAGAGTCTAAGATCCACAAGTGACATGATAAATTCTTATCAATAGTATTTGATGAAGAGCTAGACTTCTGGAGCCAATGGACGGAGCCAATTCGTACTAAAGATATTGATTTGATGTCAAACGATGTAGAAGCAGCAAAGAAAATTTAGGAAAGGAGGAAGAGTAAAATGTTCTTCTAGGATGTCGAGAGAATTATACTGTATTATGTAAGTGAAGAACCAATTTTTTCTAAAAAAGAAGTTACACTAATGCGTTGCTACTGTATCGAGTATAACTGCAAGAGGAAAGCCATTCTCATGAGTTAGGGGAAGAATTGTCACCTTTGAGCCTTGCTCAGCATGGAGATTGTAAGTTTACTCTTTTTTCATGTTGATATTAACTTGTTTGCTCATGTTGCAAATATACATGCCAATGAGGTAAATCCTGCCAAGCTACTGGCTTAAGCAAGGGCCAAAAAATCAAAGGTCGATAAGTGTATGGCCGCTACATCTACCATTTAACCAATAGTCATGAAAACGGTGGCTAAAGACACAACTAAGAAACCTACGACGCGATAGAAACCTTCACAACTAGCCAAGAAGTAGAAGAAGGGGAGAAGGATTTATCAATCGAAACTGAAATTGCTCATTCGAGGGAACCCCCTGTTGAGAAAGTTGAAGATGTTCCGCCTGTTGTAGAGCTGAGAGAGGAGGTTTAGGAGATTCAACCCCAAAGTAAGGCTAATGTCACTGTTGTCAAAGGGTCATCCTTGATAGTAGAGGTGATGCCAAGCAACAATAAAAGATTGTGGAAAGAGCTCGTCAGCTAACTTATTGCCAAAAGGTCCAAAGACTTGGATGAAAGGGTGAAGGAGGCAATGCACAATAAAGTGCTCAACATCAGTAGTGCCAAATTCATCCCTAACAAGGAGGCTGGTGAATACTACATCTTATGTGGAGCCACACAATTTTGGACATTGACTTAGCCTTGGGATGCATATAAGAAGGTAATATCTTCAATTGTATCTGTGTTATGCCGAATCATTCCTAATTGTATTAAATAAAATCGTTATAGAGAATTGAGGATGCATATAATGCATCAAAAGCCCAGACTGCTACTTTTGAGAATGTGATGATAAAGGTTGAGATGGAGGCGAGAAAGCTCCAAGAAGACCTTACTGCCGATAAGTTAGCACATACCCTTACCGCTAGTGAAGTCTTGAGCTTGAAGGAGAAAATGGAAGAGTAGTATAAAGAGTTTGAAGGCCTGAAGGAGGAGTTGCAAAAGAAGAAAGAAGAGTATTGGGGCCTAGGCTAAACTCTTTGTAAGATGAATGATGAGGAAGATAAGCATAGAATGTAGATTAAAGAGTTAGAGAACAACTCAAACTTACAAAGCCGTGTAGCCGAATTAGAGGAGAAGACTATCAGTTGAAGAGGCTCTCTATATAGTCACTCATAGTCTGCAGTATAAGAGGCTTCTACAGAAGAAGTTGTTAGAGGGGGTTCAAGCAGCAAGAGAGGAGATCTTGAAGCTTTACCCTCATTATGATCACTCATGCTTTAACTTCGTAAACAACGATGACAAAGTTAACAGTGCCAACGAAGACGATGACAATGAGGTAGGTGCTGAGATTGCTAATAAGGGTGACAGCGAAGCTCATACTAAGGATCTAGGGGAAGATAAGGAACATTCATTGAAAGAAATCCTTAATGTGCAAAGGGAAAAATCTACTAGCTCTAAGAACCCATGTACCAAGAAAGTAACTTGTTCGAAGAAAGCCCTAGCCTCCTATCCATGAATTACTTCTGTTGATTCTAATAGTAGGCCATAGATTTTCTTCATATTCTTTATTCCTTGCATCCTCTCATGTAATTGTTTGAATGAATTGTTAGGCTGTACATTTGTAACTACATTGGTTAAATGAAATATCCTTCATATGACTATTCAATACGTTTTAGTTCGCACCGAGAGTTCCTTGTATTCTATTTCATATGTCCTTATTCATCAACATGTTTCAACTCACATAAATTATCTTTCGGCATGTTTTATTTCAAAAGCCCAATTATTTCTCGGCACGTTTTATTTCACATGCCCTATTATTTCTCAGTACGTTTTATTTCACATGGCTAATTATTTCTCGGTATGTTTTATTTCACATGCCTAATTATTTCTCGACACATTTTATTTCACACAACCAATTATTTCTCTACACATTTTATTCCATACGCCCAATTAATTCTTGACATGTTTTATTTCATATGCCCAATTAATTCTCGGCATGGTTTATTTCACATGCCCAATTCACATGTCTTTACAAACACTATCTGTTAGCTATTTGAGGCATAGACTAGCCGCATTATTCGGCTATAAGATTAATTTATGCAGTTCGTTAGCCACAATAGACTAGAACTTATTAACTTATCATTAATAAGAAGAATAAGAAACATGAGACTTCAAACCTAAGTCTCATAAATAAGAGGCACCATAGTCTTACAAGCTTGTCGGCTATTGCCTTACAAATAAGTAAAGCTATCAATTGAAGTATAACATCAAATTCTTGGCCTTCTACACTCAAGGGATGATGGATCCATCCAACCTTTCTAGTTAATAGGCCTCCTCGCCAACGACTTCTCGAATCCTAATAGGATCCTCCCAATTCTTGTCGAGCTTCCCTTGATTTGCTCGTATGCCAATAGCTCCCATCTTTCAATAAACTAGATCCCCAAGTTGAAAAACTTTGTGCTTCACTTTCTAATTGTAATACCTTACCACTCTATGTAGGTATGCCATGATCCTAGCTCTTGCAATATCGTGAACATCATTGATAGTGTCTAAATTTGCTATCAATCCAACTTCATTAAAGATAACATCGAAATTTTGAGTCCATAGATTTCACAAATCCAACTGAATTGATAAAACAACTTTTGAGCCATATGCTAACCTAAGGGGTGTTTCCTTGGTTGCAGTTCTATAGGTAGTTCGGTACCCTTATAAAATATTCGATAGTTCATTGGCCTATTTCCCCCTAACTTGATCTACTTTCTATCTTAAGCCATATAGTATGATCTTATTTATGGCTTCAACTTATCCATTCGTCTAAGGGTACGCTACAGACGTATAGTCAAGGCGAATGTCATGTCTCTCGTAAAATGCCCAAAACTTATTGTTGTCAATCTGTAGGCCATTATCCGTAATTATCATGTAAGGAACTTCGAATCTTGATATAATGGAGTTGAAAACAAATGCTTCCATTTTCTACTTGGTGATCTTTGCCATTGCCTCTGCTTCTACCTCTGCCCATTTGGTAAAGTAATCCATAGCAATAATGATAAATTGTCACTGGGTGATAGACTTCAGAAAGGGTCTAAGAATGTCTAGCCCCTAATAAGTTGAGGGCCAAGGGTTGGCTAGGTTACATAACTTAAATGTAAGCACATGACTCAGCAACTTATGCTTCTAGCATTAGGAACTGAGACGAACTCGTGGATGAATATACAAACTCAATACCATACAAAACCAAAGGGGGTGGGTCCAAGTCATAAGATGGCTTAAAAAGTAAATGATAGTCGAGGGAAAGCAGGGGTTCCCATGCACCGACACTAGATATGACGCACTAACGCCTCACACGAGCTCAGGTCGCACTTGATATGACGTATAAGTGTAGCCAGGGGTCACCCGCTACTAGTCTACACTCGAATAGGCTAGATAAGAGTAGCTCAAGAGTAAGAGGATACTTAACTCGAGAGAAGGTAAAAAGTTCAGTGTATTCTTTTGTATATCTTTCTTGCGGCTGTTGCATTATGTAATTATTTATAGTACCTTATTAAGGCAAGTTCTGTGTTATAGATAATTACAAAATTGAATTCCTATTCGCTAAATAAAAAGGAAATTACTATACAGGGAGATTTGAAATCGTACGTAGTAAACGTAGTTTATCAAAAAGGACAGTACGGTATGTTTTTACTATAATTCTAACAGCATTATGGTCTGAGCAGGGGTAGGTATAGTGACCCTAAGAGGGGTCTAGTAGTATTGCCTAGTATTTTCATATCACGTATGCACCCATGATAAAAAAATCGCTTTGCAAGTCAAAGATTGCAAAACTCTAAATAGTTATTCGCTAAGGTCTTCAATTTTAGTTCATTGACTCATTATATAATATAAATAATTATGGATAACCATTTTTCCACCATTCCTCAGAACTGCAAAGAATTGGTATCCCCTACCAAAATAGTGAAGTAAGATAGACAATTCAAGAAAATTCTAAACCTACTAAAGATACTAAACTTAATTGAGATATTTGTTGTTTTTCAGAGCATTTCGAATTAACTACACAAGCTTTTCATCATATTGATTCAGTGGTAGCACTCTGCACTCGAATCCTATCCAATTCCCAACTATCGATCAACATGCAAGGAAAAGAACTATTGGAGTGTAAGCTTACGCTTAGTGAGATGAATACCCTCATTAATACTGCATGGCAAAATTTATTAGATGCACAATCATATGAATGCATGAACAATCAGTATGCCAAACAATGCATGTAGTGGCCTAGGAACTGCATACAACTCAGAATTTCGCCCCCTGTAGTCGGGGTTTGGAGATAATTGACCGACCTAAACCAAAATCCGAGTTCTAGACCTTGGGTTTTAATTCATTAGCACTATTGTGCTTAAGTCAAAACAAAGCTATGTATATATATATATATATATATATATATATACTTTCATTACTGAATAAAAAATCATATTTTCAAAATCCCAAGTCTAGCGGTGTGGTGGCCTCCGCAATCCAGAAACACATGCCCTAAGCAGAAGCCACAAGACTTGGCCCCTCGCCGACGGTTGGAGTCTCCTGACGCCTAGTAAGCTTATCAGCTTAGACAAAGACTCAATATATATAATGACATAGCTAGTGCCCAATCCTGCAGAAGGCTCATCCTCCTATGAGTCCCTTCCCATCTTCTATGTGAAGCGGCAATCGATATTATCCGTATACAATATGGGGAATGCATGATTCATTTTAATTTCTTAATCGTATAAGTGATTAATTCGATTTTCAAGGTGATTAGACAATTTCATTCCATATATTTGCAAGTATAAATTATCACAACAATTCCCATTATTATATATAATTAGCGAGCCATCGCATTCATCTACAAATTCATACACATGTGTTTCCTATATCCCATAAGCATCCAAATTTATATATATAAGTTTAGGTGCATCTATTCTACAAGCAAAATTAAGTAAAGAGTCATCGGGAATTTACTCACTCAGCCATGCGGATCAATCAAAAGAATCCGAGATAGGTCATCTCCCCAAAGTCGGGTCCCTTGGACATCACAAATATGATACTATAAGGATTTGAATTAAAACCTAGAAAACTAAGCTAAAACCCTTTAAGTTATACTTTTGACTTGGTTTCATAATTTTTCCCAGTTTTACTTAAAAGTTCAATCGCGTATAACTTTCTTGTTTTAGATTCGATTTTTATGATCTTATAGTCAATATTCATTGTTTTTCAATGTACTTTAACTGGTGAGGTTAGATTTTCGAAATAAGACATGCAAATCTATCCATGGGTCAGAACAGTAGCGGTCTTCATGTTTTGGAGTGCTTTTAGGCCTTGTTTGGTAAATGGGCTTTGTGGTAACTTGATAAATCCTTTGGGCTTGATCTTAAGGTTTTATCCTAAGCTCAAAATACTCCTTGAGATCAAATTTGCAACTTTGATTTATACTCCTAAGGCTAATAACCACTTCATGGGCTCTTTAGTGGGCTTAAGTTGTCAAATGGGCTTGGTTTTTATTCAAACTAAAGTTAGTGACTTTGTTGGGCTTATGGAGTCTTAGGTGGATTTCTTGTGAGCTTCAAAACAACCTCTCTTAATATTTTAAAGTGCTGGTCAGAATTTTAATAAAGGGTCAACTTAGAGTTCTAGGCTCGTTTTAAGAGTTTTAGGCTCAGTTTTGAGTTTTAGGCTTAGTATACTTGCTATATTTGCTTTGGTTGATATTTTTACTTTGTTCACTTGGTTTTATCATATTTTTAAGTGGCTTTTAGTTATGTTCTAGATCTGGGCATGATGATTCCAAGGAGTTCTCACTTGGTTTTTCAACTTGTTTCATCATTTCCTTAAGCTTAGGTATTAGATCATGCACTTAAACTACTGGTATCTAAATCTTAACTTAACTTTTCTTCCGTGAGATGATTCTTTCACTCATGCTTCCTACAAAGAAATAGGAAATCTTACACTTATTACAACTTCCATAGCATAGCTCATGTCATACAAAGTTGGTTTCCTCATAAAACTTCATGTGATGAGTTTTTCCTTAACTTAAGTCTAGATTTGAGCATGTTTAACTTAATGGAAATAAAATCAACATCCAAATGACTTTTGAAACCTCATGTCCAGCATGCTCATCTTCCATTCAAGTTCTTGTTTCAAGATTTTCTCAACTTAAAATCTTCCATTCAAAGTTTTAAACAAATATCTATACAAAACACCAACTTTACATGCTCATGTTTCAACTTCATGTAAGGGTTTCATGACTTTGTTTCTTAGAATGGTCTTTGGTGTTATAACAACTTAAAATCATACTCATATCTTCAAGAAATCAAAGTCTCTTAACATAAACACTAACCCACTAATCACAAGAAACACTTACTCGTTTTTAAAGTGAAATATGGTGGTTATGCACAAAGGTTCCACTTAAGCTCTTAACTTTGCTTCCTCCTTTTGCAACCTTTTGGAAACCCGAGTTGTTTAATCCTTTGGAGTAGGGTTTATGGAAGGTTCTAATGGTTCTAAAAGAGCTTAAATGTTGGAAGAAAATGACACAAGAAAAAGAAATGGGAGTGCCGTGAGTGGGACTTAGAAGTGGTAGCCAAATGGGGGATTTTTGTGGGGTTAAATTTCTTCTTTTGATTTGTGTTTAAAGTGAGAGAAAAGAAAGTGAAAATGAGAGTGAAAGAGGGAGAGAGTGGCAGATTTTTGAATGGGAGAGGAAGTGTATGCAAGAAGCATTAATTGATTGTCTTATAGCTTACACAAAAGTCAACAATTACAACTATTGATGATGTAAGCATTAAGGAGTGAATAGTGGTGTATAAGAGAAAGTGATTGATGGTTGAAAGATAAGAGCATGGCCCCCCTCTTCTCCTTATTCAAATCTACCATTTAGTGTCCTTTGGGGTCATGGAATTGTCTTGTCTCATTTAATGAAGTTAAGCATGTAAAATCTTGTGAAAAATTGTCCATATGTAGTATAAGTGAAGGGGTGATAAGGAAAATGTCTTATCACTAGATTTTGATAAGTTATCAATTGATAAATGATTCCAACTCTCAATTGATAAGTCATCTAAGGTGATTGGTTGGTCTACTTATTTATGTGTAAGGCTTAAACATGAAGATAAGGGCATGGTCTTATAGGAAATTGTTTTAGGATTTTCATCTTACATTGTTTTATACTTTATGATTCGATTCCTATAAAATTGTGAAATTTTCTAAAGTTGAATGAAATTATTCAAGTTAAATTATTGATTAGTCACTTAGGGTCAAAATTCCCTAATTGTTTGAGGGTTTAGGGTCTTAAGTGAGTTTAGAGCTCGTAGTTCTTCAAGCTCAAGTTTTCTCGATAATTGGTTTTTGAATTGGAAAATTTTAATTTTCTTCTAAATGTAAACTTAAGTTCTCAATTTTGTTGATCCTTGGGAATGTTTAGACAGTACTTTTAATTGAATCATGGGCCCACTAAAAGTAGGGTTTATATTTATTAATTGATTAGTTATTTAGGATGATTGGTTAGTTTACTTATTCATGTGCACAAATCTTATGCATGAAGATAAAGAGATTGTCTTATATGAAATTCTATTGGAGTTTGTCTCTTAAATTGATTTGTAAGTTATGATTTAATTCTTATAAAATTATGAAAATTTCTAGAATTGAATAAAATTATTCAAATTAAATTCTTAATTAGCTACTTAGGGTTACAAGTCCTTAATTGTTTTATATGAAGTTCTTTTTAGGGCTTGATTCTCAAATTAATTTGTAGGTTATGATTTGCTTCTTAAGAAATTTTAAAATTTTCTAGAGTTGAATAAAATTTATTCAAATTATATTTTTAATTATTCATTTAGGATCATAAGTCTTTGATTATCTTAGGTTTTAGGGTTCAAGTGAGTTTATGTATGTTTTAAAGTTTGAGTGAGATTATGTATGTTTTAGGGTTTTTCACTAACTTGAGAATAATTAACTTACACTTAGGAGCTTAAGGTTCAATTAGCTTAGTTATTTAGAATCATTGCTTTATTATGCAACATATATATATATCATATGATAGATTAGGAAAAGAGAAGGAAATTGCTNTTAATTGTTTTATATGAAGTTCTTTTTAGGGCTTGATTCTCAAATTAATTTGTAGGTTATGATTTGCTTCTTAAGAAATTTTAAAATTTTCTAGAGTTGAATAAAATTTATTCAAATTATATTTTTAATTATTCATTTAGGATCATAAGTCTTTGATTATCTTAGGTTTTAGGGTTCAAGTGAGTTTATGTATGTTTTAAAGTTTGAGTGAGATTATGTATGTTTTAGGGTTTTTCACTAACTTGAGAATAATTAACTTACACTTAGGAGCTTAAGGTTCAATTAGCTTAGTTATTTAGGAATACCGCTTTATTATGCAACATATATATATATATATATATATATATATCATATGATAGATTAAGAAAAGATAAGGAAATTGCTTAATAATATATTTATATATATACATATTGTGGGGCTACTTATGTACACAAGTAAAATAATTTTTGTAAATTTATTAATTTATTCCTTTAACTAGCTTAGTTTTGTTGTTTATTATTACTTGAAATAATCCTTAATTCGTTTGTTATTAGTTTTATGTGATTTCACAAAATTATTAATAATTTTATTGATTTATGGCTTTTTAAGCATTAAGATAATTTTATAGAGTTTTAAAAAAAAAAAATTTATTTGATATTTACGATTTCTATTAAGTTTAGGTTTAAATTTTTAAAAGTAAACATATGTAGGGATTGGGGTTTTCTTGCATAATTAGGGTTTCCAAATCGTATAATAATGTCTTTCAAGTTCGTTTTAAGTTCCAAGTTTAAAATTTTATCTGGTTTTTATTTTATGTGGTCTTATCGACTTAGGGAAGTATTTACGCTACTCGAGTCCGACACTATGTTTAGAAGGTTGAATTTATAAAGTCTACAGTAGGCCTCTATTTAGGCCTGTTCGTTGTCAAAAGGGGCTAGATCGTGGTTGGTTCAGGGACGACTCATCTTGGATTAGCCTTGAAGGGTCAATTCTTAACAGTCTTGGTTAGCCTCGACACAATGGAGATTGTTGTACTTAGGTTTAGCGCCTGGACTATGGTTTTATAGAGGGTTCAACTCGGCATGCTAGTTGATCATCTCGGCAACATCTTGGATAACATGGAGAGTAAAGTAGCTAGGTAGATTAGACTAAGATAAGCACTACTCCTCGGTACTTAACTCACCTCGGATAGCTTGGTGAACCACTTGAGAGAGCCCTTAGGCTCGGGAGCGTATAATCGGTCCTTGATCCCTATCATCCCCTCCGGTTCCTCCAGCTCCATTTCTCTTTTCAGTTTAGCTAAGGTCAGTACCAAAGTCTCCTTCTTCAAGGTTTGGCTAAGCTGGGATTGCATGACTTTTACCTACTTGGCATTCATGAGACTCAATTTCAATCTTCTTCCTTCATGCTCTATAGAACATATGTTCCACTTACCGTCATATATAACTGCTCAGTCAAACATTCATGATCATCTAATTAGAAGATGGGATGCACTCATAGGCAGCACATGACAATGCACTTCATCTCGATACCTACCTATACAGATTGGTACAGGCACCTGTTTGTTCACTTATAGGGCTCTCTTATCATTGAGCCAATAAAGCTTGTAAGGCTTCAGGTAAGGTGTGGTTGGCAATTTCAACTGTTGGACCATAAATGCAGAGGTTACATTAGTACATCTCTCATTGTCAACGATCAGCGCACATAGAGATTCGTTCACCTTATAACCAATATGGTAGTGATTTTCTCTCTACTCGTCTTCAGCCATAGGACTGATACTCATTGTCCTCCTCAATACTAGAGCAATCGGCATGAAGTTGCCTTCCTCACTATAGATAATGTCCTCCTCGGATAGCTCAGTCTATTTATCCTCCTTCAACTCTTCTCCTTCCTCATCAGTACTATCAACCTCAATAGTCAGCACCTCACCTCTGATCACCGTTGTTCACCTATTCGGACATTGAGCAGCCATGTGTCCAAATCCTTGGCATTTGAAACACTTGATCTCACTTATCTTCCTTCCTGAACTCTAGCCTTTCTTGAACTTCCTCAATGGTTCCTTCTCCTCTACTCGGATAATTTGAGCAAGTTGGGTCTTAGTGACCTTACTCGGTTCCATTCTCACAGGTTTGCTAGGAACAAGTCGGCTACTGCCAGGACGGTTGACGGGTGGTCAAAATCTCATATTTAGCACCTTTCTATCCTCTAGGCAGCTCAAATTGCATCATCAAGTGTTCTAACATCTAAGGTTTCTAGGATATCCCCAATCTCAAATTTCAATCTGCTAATGAATCGAGATACAGTTCGATCTTCTAGCTCCACAACTTCACACTAGATCATTATAACTTAAAACTCCTTAACGTAAGCATCCACACTTGATCCTCCTTGTCTCAGTTCTTGTAGTCTCTTGAAGGCATTGATTTGCTTAAAATATATATATATATATATATAAATTGCGAATACTTCAACAAGTATACTTGGTTGGAATCATGTAATAAAGAGAAAGTAAGGTTACTAATCCTATGTTAGTTCTTATCAATATTTAAGTAAGCAAAATTTAATTAATTAATCTAATAATTACTCTAAAACTATTGAAAAGAAGATAATTATGAAAAATCTAAATATAAGCAATCAATTGAGAATTGTGGGAAAATAGAATCCACCCTAGATTACACAAATCAAATTGTTATCATGTTATATAAATTAATAGCATATGGTCATTCAAGTGAAATTGTTATACCTTAAAACTTAAGGATTTAAACCTCTAATTAATTAGTTAGCTTTCGCATTTTTTAATTAACAGTAGACTCTAAATTACAATCATATATCTCCTAAAACTATGATTGTCTAATGTCCTAAATTAATTATCCCTAATGTCTTAGTGAATAATCAATCGCCAAACATTGCATTAATTTCTAGATAATTTCTAATTAATTCAATTAACTCTGCTTCCACATTGATTAATCAAATCAACTAAGAATTTCTAACAAACCCTATATCAACTCTCGTATCATTAGGGTTTCTAGCAATTATAATCAATTGAACAATTATAATCGAAATCATAGAAATTGCAATAATGAATTATCCATATATCTCTTAATCCTATAACATGAACACAATTATCATCTTAGCTATCTAAGGTTTCATCAATTCCCACAAATAAATTTAACTAGCCATAGATTTAGAAATGAAAACACAAATGCTAATTGAAATTGCAAAGAAATTCATAATTGAAAGCATAAGTAATTTACAGAATTGCATAAAAATAATTGAAATAGATGTCACCGATTCTGTATTGAAAGAAATAATCTTCAATTGCAACTTCAAATTGGTCTCCACAACAAAAGCAAAATCCTTTGAATGATCAAAGTGATTCTCCTAAAGAATTCTTCAAGTACTAACTAAAGACTATTCTATGACTCTCTACATCTAAGGAAAAAAGTGTCAAAAAGTCCCCTAAACGATGAAACATAAGCTATTTATATAAAAAATTAAGGTTGGCTCGCATGAAGTTTCTTTTCCATGAAGGCCGGCTATGAAGGCTGGTGGTGGAAGTGTAAGGCCGACTTATATAGGCTAGCGATGTAACCATCAAAAGTTGATAGTCGGCTGCCTTTAGTTCTAATTTGCATGTGTTGATTCAAACTTCATTAATTTGCTTAAAATTCCTCTAAATCATCCGTAATTTCACTCTTGAATTCTCTAATTCCTAAAATGTCCAAATGAAAATAATTAAGTACCCTTTCTTAATGATTTCTATAAAATCAATAATAATTCTATCCTAATTTTCACTTTAAAACATGAAAAATATGCCTTTATCAAGCATCCTATAGATAATAGCTCGGCATGAACCTTCTCTACATAACTCTCTTCATGTCATCCTAACTCCTAATCTCTCATTCTCCTTCCCTTCTTCTAGTGCCTTGTAAGTTCTTCCACCATACAGCGGCATAGCTGGTGAACTCCAATACAACTAGGCTAACCTTTGCATTTTTGGGCACTTTGTGGCATTCAAACTGCTTTTCAATCTGATCTACCCAATCTAGGTAATCCTCGGAATCACCACTTCTAGAGAAACTTGGAATACACATCCTTAATCCCTCAACTCTAAGGGCTTGTACATTCCTTTCCTCAGGTTCATAGTACTCCTCGGCTTCATCACCCCTTTCTGCTTCCTCCTTAATCTCTTCAAGCGCTAGTCTTTATCTAGTGTCCCTACCAATTCCTTCAGCTAGGGATAGTCGAGCTGGGGCATTATCTTGGCCAAACTAACCATTGCCTCGACCTTATTATTCACATTCCCTCATGGGGCTATTTCTAGCTCATTGTCTATCTTCTTGGATGACAGTCACCAGACTAATTACCAAATCAGTAAGCCTATCCAAGCAATCACCCATTGATTGAGGTAAGAAGCTTCCTTCATATCCTTAACCATGTTGAGTACCCCTTTCTTGGTTTCCTAAAGTCCCTTGCACACTTAAATCCAACATTGATGTTTACTTCACAACGATAACTTCACAACAAACACAGAGTCAACCACACTCTGTTTTGGCGTAACGAAAACAAGGGTAAACAGAATACAAAACACTTTTCACTACTAAACTTCAAAGCCAACAATAGAACCACTATTACATGAGAGCAATGACAAACTATTAAAAGAATACAGTATTAGGATCTAGCTTCTAATGTAGCCATACTCTGATACATAGATGATACGGACTCATGGATGAACATACAAACTCAATATCATATGTAACCAAAGAGGGAAAGCAAGGGTTCCTATACACCAATACTGGATATGACACACCAACGCCTCATACGAGCTCAGGTTGCACTTGATATGATGTACAAGTATGACCAGAGGTCACTCGCTATTAGTCTACGCTTAAATGGGCTAGATAAGAGTAGCTCAAGAGTAAAAGGACACTTAGCTCGAAAGAAGGTAAAAAGTCCAGTGTATTCTTCGATATATCCTTTTTGCAGCCATTACATTATGTGACTATTTATAGTATCTTGTTAAGGCAAGTTCATTGTTATAAATAATTACAAAAATGAATTCCTATTTGCTAAATAAAAAGGAAATTACTATACAGGGAGACACGAAATCGTGTACAGCGAATGTCGTTTGTTAAAAAGGATAGTACAGTTGTCGGTAAGGACAGTGCACGTACATTTCTAGTGTGATTCCAACAATATTGTGGTCCGAGCAAGGGTGGCCTCTATTCAGGCTTGTTCATCGTCAAAAGGGGTTGGATCGTGGTTGGTTCAGGGACAACTCATCTTAGGTTGGCCTCGAAGGGTTAGTTCCTAACAATCTTGGTTAGCGTCGATACAGTGGAGATTGCTATACTTAGATTTGGTGCTTAGATTATGGTTCAATAGAAGGTTCGACTCAGCATGCTGATTGATTATGACAGCAACATCTTAGATAGCATGGAGAGCAAAGTAGCTAGGCAGATTAGACTGGGATAAGCACTACTCCTCGACACTTAACTCACCTTAGATAGCTCGACAAACCACTTAAGAGAGCTATTGGACTCAGGAGCATGTAATCGGTCCTTGATCCCTATCAAGGATAATTTTAGGCAACTTCCTTTGCATCTTCTCTCATAGTCGGCTAGTATTAGTCGAGTCATAGTGCTTGGACATATAGTGTCTACGCTATTATGTGGTTACTGCATACATCACCATACAACTCAAATAACACCCTGTAAGCATCTCTCAAAACAAGGCATCAAGGATAAGGTTGTGATATGTCGCATTTATACAACTAACCATCAATCAGATTGTAGTTCATCGCTTGGTATGCCACTCTTTGCCCTCCTTTCTTATCGTTGAGAGTACCATCTCTTGGATAATCCACTAGGGGATCTATCCATGATTTTTCTCTCGAACAAGGAGCCAACTCATAGCTCTACGAAAGAGTAGATAAACCTTTCTATGGAAGAAACTCAACAAAAAGTTTCTCACTCAATTCAGGGAATACCATACTGGCCAACTTCGATAACTTATTGGCCACACTATTCTTGCTTCTCGAGATTTTGTGGATAGAGAAAGATTGGAATTCTTCTACAAGTGTTCGTACCACCAGTAAGTACTTGCTCATTTCTTCTTCCCTTACCGCGTAACATCCCGTGACTTGATTCACCACCAATTGGGAATTAGAGAACACTACGAGTTTCTAGGCACCAATTTCATTTGCCAGTTTCAGTCCAACAATTAGAGCTTCATACTCTGCTTCATCGTTGCTAGTTAGGAATCTAAATTTCAATGCGTAATGAACTTTGACATTATGGGGGCCTTAAAAAAATTAGGCTTGCACCACTTCCTTTTCGTGTTGAAAAACCATCCGCATAAAGGAACTAAATAGGTTTCTTGGCAACTTACATACAATCTTCTTCACTAGTAAATTCGGTTACAAAATCTACTAGTACTTGAGCCTTTACCGTTTTAGGTTTATATTGTACATCATAAGCACTGAGCTCTAGGGCATACTTCATCATCTTCCCCGAGGAATCAGGCCTTTGAAATACTTGCCACAATGGCTGATCAGTGAGAACAATGATCCAATGAGCTTCAAAATACAGGTTTAACTTTCTTGCTAAGAGAACTACTGCTAATACAAATTTTTCAATATTTGTGTACCGAAGCTTTGGCCCTTACAGAACATGACTCACGTAATAAACGGGTTGATGCACTTTGTTATCAATTCGAACCAGTACAAGAGAAAGAGTTCGGTAGCTAACTGATAAGTACAAATATAAATTTTCTCAAAGATTGGGTTTCAAGAGTATTAAGGGTGAAGTAAGAAATTCCTTTAGCTTGTTGAAAGCTCTTTTGCAATCGTCAGTCTAATTGAATTTTTTGGATTCTTTAAAATTTTAAAGAATTCTACACACCTATCCACACTTCTCGACACAAATCTATTGAGGGCAACAATTCGCCCAGTGAGTTCCTACACTTCTTTGACCGTACGAGGTGATTTCATGTTCCTTATGGCTTTAATCTTTCTTAAATTGGCCTCAATGCTGCACCAAGTAACCATGTAACCTAAAAATTTTCCTAATGCCGCATTTTTGTGAGTTAAGTTTCATGTCGTATCTCCTCAATGTAGCAAACATCAACTCTAAGTCAACAAGATGCCAATCTTCCTTCACGCTCTTCACAATCATATTGTTGACATATAATTTGAAGTTTCTATGGATCTAAGGTTTAAACAACTGGGTAAAAAGTCTCTAGTATGTCGCATCAACGTTCTTTAGCCTAAAGGGCATCATCATATAATAATATGTTCTAAAATTGGTAACAAAAGACATGTGGACTTCATCCTCTTTGTCCATATTGATTTGGTTGTAACTAAAGAAAGCATCTATAAAGGAAAGTAACGTGTGTCTAACGGTTGCATCTACTATCTAATCAATTTTTGGCAATAGGAATCAGTCCTTGGGATAGGCCTTGTTAAGATTCGTGAAGTCTATGCATATTCTCCACTTGCCGTTAGACTTCTTGACTAGCACATAATTGGCTAGCCAAGTCGAATAAGGCTTTTCCTGAATGAATCCTACCTTTAATAACTTCTAGACTTCTTCCTCTATTGATGCTTGTCTCTCTGGTGCAAAATGCCTCTTCTTTTGTTAGACCACCTTCACATTCGAATCAATCTAGAGCTTAGGCATGTCTGAATGAAACTATGAAAATACGTCAGTATTGGCCTATAAGCAGTTGATCAAACTTTACCGAGTATCTGTTGACAAGGGTTTCCTGATTCTCACTATTTTCCCTAGGTCATCCCCTAAAGGAATTTCCTCAGTATCACTCTCGACATTCTCGATGCTAATTGACTTTCCTTTCAAACAGGTATCAACCTAAAATACTGCTTCTCGTCTCAAGGCCCTTATGTACAAGGACTACGCCAATTGCTGATCCCCTTTGCACACACCAACCCCTGTTGGAGTAGGGAACTTAGCTTTAAGATATGCAGTTGAAGGGATAATGCCAAATAGATGTTAGCATAGCCATCTCATTATCATGTTGTATGGGGACTAACATTTGACGACGAGAAAGTCTACTTTATCCTCTACAACATGCTCATCATCGTTGATCTATATCGGCAAAGAAATGACTCCGACTACTTAGATGGGTTGATTATTGAAGGCATAGAGATCATACCTGTAAGGCCATAGCTGCGCTTTGATCTTAGGCCTCATTTGGTCAAAGGCATGCTGAAAAATGATGTTGGTCAAACTTCCTGTGTCAACAAGAATCTTCTTGACTTCGAAGTTAGTGACTCTTGTACTAATGACTAGTGCATCATCGTGTAGCCCCTGGATGCCCTCAAAATCTTCTTCTTTGAAAGATATTGTATTTTCTATCCTGACCTTTTTTCCTTGAATATTGCAAACATAATTCTTAGCATTAATCAAGCTCAAAGAGCTCGACTAACCTATAATAGGTTCGCTAACAATGGTGTTAATCACTCCATTTTGTGCTCTTCTAGAATTCATATCCCTTGCATTTCTCACAGTTGTCGTAGGTCGTATATCATTCTCTTATTCGTTACGTCTCCTCTAAGATGGTCTCTCAATACTCTTGGCATCATACACTAGGAACTTACGTAAGTGCCCGTATTGGATCGCATCTTCAATTACATTCTTAAATTTGAATCTAACCTAAGGTAACCTGGTCTATATATGCAATTTTATTACATATATAAACAAGGCATGGGCCAACAGCCTGATGGTAATATACTCTGACTTGATATTGCATATGACTTAGAGATCCTATGTTTAATCCATGCAAGGTGCAAAATGCATCTTTTCTTTTGTCTTCTCTCACTTAGACACTTGTCTATCCCTCATTGATACATGCATCTATATCTCCTATCATGTCACCATACCATGTCACCGCCACATCATCACTACATCATTGCCACATCATGCCATATCACTTATCATATCATTGCCTTATCATCACCACATCATGCTACGTTACTGTCACATTTTCACCATGTCATAGGCCACATCATCGTCGCGTCATAGGCCACATCATTAACCTATTTACTTGTAAGTGCGGTAAACACACTACTATGTACGTTAAACATACTCTGATATACTCCTACGCGTAATAGGTACACTCTTGGTGCATGTTAATTGAGTTTTCCACACCCAGCTTTGTATTTAGCATCACATATATTCTAAGTTCGCTTGGCCCAAACATGGAAGAAAATCATACTGCATTTAATTTTTTCCATCCTTAACTTGACTATAATGCCCATAAATAGGGGATTCCATTTTACTATAAACCATCAACTTATAACTCACAATCACTTAAATCCATTTACAATGCTACTGTCTCTCTCTACACAACCCCTTTTTCTCTCTCTAGGATTTGTGCAAACTTGGGGCTTTTCGAGCTAAGACAAGTGGTGTTAAAAACTCCTTATGGTGAGAACTTTCTAACTCGACCTAACCACTTTAGTACCTAGCTCCAACCCATGTGAACTCTAACTTGGTCTAGCTCTGCTTTGGTTTTAATTTGTGTTTTGTTATTCATATTTTGTATTTTTATTTATTTATTCTTGTAATGTATTGTAATTGTAACTAAAAAAAAAAAAAGAAAAGAAAGAAAAAAGAGAGAAAAAGGAGAGAGAGGCATAGTTTATTTATTTTCTTTTTTTAGCCAAAACATAAAACAACAAAAAAATAATAAGAAGAAGAAGAAAAATCATAAAAATAATTAATAAAAATAAACAAAAAACCCTTTTTTCCAATAAAATAAATAAACTGTTAAGGCTTCTTATAGAATTTTATAAATGTAAAATACCAATCTAGGACGTTTTTCTTTTACTCATGTCTTCTATGTTTCAAACATCTTTGCCATGATTTAGGCTTCTTTTCTATAATTTAGGTTTCTCTTTTATAATTAAACATATTTTCTATGGTTTAGATATCTTTTTTATAGTTAAGCATATTATTCGTGGTAATTGTGTATTTTATAGAAAGTTGCATTTAGGTATTTTAGAATTTTTCTAAAAATTTTTATCACTTAGAAATTTTTTTTTCCAAACAAATAAAAATAAATGGATCTTTTTTAAAAAAAAAGAAAAGGATATTTTAGAATTTTCCCAAAAATAAGAACACCAAATTAGGACCCCTTCCTCTTAGGTGTTTTTCTTAAATAAAATTAAATAACTAAAGAACTTAAGGCCAATCATTTTTAGAATTAAAAGAAACCAACATGTCTAAAGTTTTATGAATGAACTGTAAAAGTTTGATCCCAAATGACGGGTACATAAGTACTCACACGTAAATAGAGGCAACTTAAAATATGGAAAAAAAATTGTTCCATTTTTTGTAAATATTTGTTCAATTTATCTTTTTTGTAGATTCAATTTCATTTGCTTATTTCCATATGACTAGATAATTTTTTTTCAAGAGTATATTGAAAAGTAAATCTAAATTCGAAAAGTTAAAAGTGATATGCGCTAAAGGTTTAAAAAAAGTTTGCCCTTAGACTTAAATCTCTAGTTTTCAAAAACTTTTTTTTAAATTAGTTTTTTACGTAACCCAATATCTAGATTAAAATCAATCTACCTAATTGGTTTTAATCAAAATATTTTCCTAACCTCGGTCAGGTGATGATTCTATGTATTTTTCAAAACGCATTTAAAAACTAAGTTTTTCTTGACTCTTAGTCAAGGGTTAGTATTAAATGTGTTAAGGTTTAATACTAATCAAGTTAAGGAAAATAATAAAAAAAAAATTAGGCTCTATGACTTAGCAACTCCACTAAGGATGTTAAGAAGGCTAGCCACTTAAAAACTTTTTGAAATTAAATTTTCCTTTCAAAATACCCATATTATTTATTTATTTGTTTATTTCATGTAATATGCTTGTTTTTAAATTATCGTATTCATTTTTGCATGTAATATACTCGGGACATTAGGGAAATGATTGCATTAAGGATACAGGGTAGATACAGTCAAACTCAAGCCATCTTAACATCTTAGGAGGGGAGCCATTATATAAACTTTGGGTGTAGTGGGGTAACTATTGCTCGAGGTTGATTAGGCCACCCAACTTAAGCTTTGATGTGACCAATAAATTATTTTCTCAAAAATGTGTGAGGTTACAAAGCTTAAGAACCTTTAGAACCCACCTTTATTGTATACACAACTTTTAGATTGGCAAAAAAAATAGTAATGGGCCATGTCGCCTATAAAAGACAAAACTCTATCGAAATTCCACTATACCATAAAAGAAGGTTGTAATAGACTTACCATGTACCACCAAATATAATTTTATCCTTTGTAGAGGACTTTTCCATTATAAAATTGCAATTTTCCTATAAATTTATTATAGATAACTTTCTTATGTAATAATTCAATTTCCCTGTATTATAATAATGGAATTCTGATAAGGTCCCAACCCTAAGTCCTTTTATATTACCACATTACTATTTAGTCACTAATCCTTTGCACTTATCTTATCTTGTTTTTCAAATCAAAAGAGTTTCCCTATATATTGTAAAATAAATTTTTGGTTAAGTCACCATCTTAGAATAGGGTTGTTAAATGAATACTTGTAGATTATTTTAGCTAGCCTTTATATTAATTAAAAAACCTCATAACTTATACTTAGTCATAGGTCCTCTAATTTATAAATATCCAAAATTGCTCCTATGTACAAATTCTTTGAGTTGTAGATATTTGTTTCCCTTTTGGTTTTTAATTGATCACATTGCTTAAATTGCTCGTCTCTTGTAAAATAATCACTCCCTACCCTTGTCAATAATTAGTTGTTAGCTATGAATATCAAATACTCCACAAATATTCCTTTACACTTCTTGTAAATAACCTTTTTAATTACTTACAAGACGTAAATATTCTTCATTAGTAGATTAGGGTTATACTTTTATCCTTGTTTTTCTTTCCACTACCTCACTTTCAAGTAAGCTAGTTGGGGTTAAATTAACTAGTTTTCATTTCAAATTAAAAGTTTCCTAAGAAAAAAAAAAAAGATAAAAAAGATTTTTTTTTTTTTTTTGAGAATTGCTAATGGGTAAGGATTCTTCTAAACCAAGTTCAAAATGGCTAATGATAACATCAAGTCCTTGGAAAAAAGGGTATATTCAATAGCTCAACAATTGCATATCTTAGTTGCCATTATCAGCAACTTGCAAGAATCTCAAGATCCATGTCTTGAGAAAAGGCTTATGAGTTTGGAAGAAAAAGTGGCAACATTAAGAGGGGCATTTTAGATTTGGAAATGGCCATGGGTCTTGTGTTCAAAAGACTTCAAATGGTGCCCATTACTATTCAAATGTCCCTAAAAGGGAAGGAGCCAATATTAAGTCAAAAAAGATAGGATCAAGATAAACTCACTTGTAATGCCTTGAGAAGGTAGTTTACCTAGTTCAAAGTTCCAATAACCCAAATCTTTCGTCGATTAAAGGAAGCTAAGTTCTTAGCTTGAGAAGCCCTTAATCTAAACTACAAGCCACAAAACTTCAACCCAAAAGCGCAATGTGACTACCATATAGGTTAAAAGGGGCATTCTATGAAAGGATGTTGGAGGTTAAAGAGTAAAATTCAAAATATGATTGATACTAAGATAATACAACTTGATACCTTAAAAGCCATTTATTGCAAGCCCAACCATGAAGGGACTTCAAAGGGACCATCTACTATACTCAACTTTGAGAATCTACTACTACCATCTGACCAATTGGCTTGTCACTTAAAGCAATTAGATGTATCCGTAAGTTAAATAGAGTAAGGGCATTTTGAAAGATAAAATTTGAAAATTGATAAAATTTTGTAATGATGATCATTTGAAATAAAAGTATTTTGTTTGTCTAGTATGAGCATTCATCCAAAAATTTTTATTATTAGGGAGAATGAATGTACATTTTTGGCATCTTATTTTGAAAGTTTAGAATGAAAAGAGGCAAACTATATCTCAAACACCAACCCTTAAACACTTAAGTGTCGATTGTCATCACTGTGAGGATTTGGACACATTCCACAAAGGAGGTCCATCTTGAATTTGATACACAAATAAAAATGAAGATAAGCATTCATTTTTTTAGTATCTTAAACACAAAATCCCTTGCCAACCCCGTTAAGCCTTTTAATGGAGTATTTCAAAATTTAAACCCTATCAAGAACTACCCTATGGTGGGGCAATCTAGTGGTTAAGATCATTAAAAAGAAGAAAAGGTTAAAACTAATTTGTGCTTACTCTAGTTGAATCAATTTAACTATAATTTTTATCATTAATAGCTTATTTCCTTTAAAATGGAGAAGTGCTTATATCCTAAGCACTATATACTTTGAGTTGTAAGCCAAAAGAAGGAATGATCACCTTTCTCTTGAATTAAAAAGAAAAAGGAAAAAAAAAAGGTGAAAGAAAGGAAAGAAGAGGAAAAATGAGAAAATTTGAAATGAAAAATGAAAAGTTTATTCAAGAAATAGACATGCATAAATAAGGTGATCAAGTCTAAAGCCTTAAAGCCCAATAAAGTATGAGGTACAGAAACCTATTCTTGAATTAAGACCTACATTTCAAATAAAGGCCCCAAAAATACATACAAAACAATTAAGCTTGATATAAACAGCGGTAAATATCAAAGTTTCCTTCAAAATTTATGATTCCTAAAGAAATTGCAACTGGCACATGTCTTATGGACCGCCCACAATTCCACCCTTCCTTAGAGGCCCTTCTAATTAAAGGAGATAACTTATCCTTGATCAAAGTTACATTTGAAATTAGGGTAAGCACAATTTTAGTTTTCCTAAAGATAGATAAATGAATTCTTTCAAAAAGAACTATACCTTATTATCCATTTATTTAAACCGATGACCAAACCTTTATTAGATTACAGTCCGAAAATGACCTAACAGATTGATCATCGCATATCATGAGCTCTAATGACATTACTACACCAAATGCTTCAAGAGATTTTTTTTTTTAAAAAAAAAAAAAAAAGAGAGAGAGAGAGGATTTGTTGTACAATCATGCAATTGTCCCCAAGGCAAGAAAAGAATAGAAAAGTATGGGCTCATCATCCATTTGGTGGCCATAAGGACCAGTGAAGAATCCATACATATTAGCAACTCTTTAAGAAGGAAAAATAAAAGAGAATTTTTTCAAGTTATCATGGAATAAAGCTATGTTTTAAACAAATTGAAATTTTGCCTTTGTCATCCATTAGATTAACCTTAGGTCACACACCATCTTTGGAAAAATTATGAATATTCGAGTCATCCTTAAGATTAAGAATCTAAGATTGCCTTGAAAACCTAAGTTATCCTCAAGTTTAGAAACTTAGGGCCATCAGTTATTCCTTTTAAGAAAAATACTGAAACTTCAAGAATCTTAGCTATCCTTAATTAAGAGCCATGGCTATCTTTGATCTTGAAACTAAATGATCCTTACTCTTAGGAACTTAGCTATTCTTAATTAGGAGCCATGGCTATCTTTGATCTTGAAACTAAATAATCCTAACTCTTAGGAACTTAGCTATTTAATAGGAACCTTAGTCATTCTTGTTAAGAAACTTTTAGCTATCCAGGAGTCTTAGCAATCCTTAGACTAGGAGCACTAGCTATCTTCAATTTTAAAACTAAGTAATCCTTCCTTTTAAAACTTAGCTATTATTAGTCCCATATAAGATATCAAGAAGGGGGGTAGGTGAATTAATATCTTTAACATTTTGAAAATTTTTTTATATAAGCAAAATAAAATTACCCCTCTTAATAACTTGTAATGGTGAACAGTGATAATTTAATAATTCAACACACAACAATTAATAAAGCAAATTAAAAGAGTAGGGAAAGAGAATATCAAGCAAAGATTTTATAGAATTTCGACCTCCTACCTATTTCTCTCTTCCAACTCCACTACTAGGGACTCGGTCTACTTTACTAGGGACTCGGTTTACTTTACTAGTGCCGTTCCACTTGATCTACTAAATCAAATCACAACAAGATTATAAATACTCATCACATATGGACTTTACAACACTCTACTCTACCTATCTAGCCTCTCAACAATCTAGGCTAATATATAACTACATAGTATAAATGTACTTATCTCAACACTCAAACAACAAAATAAAAATTGCAAATTACAAGCGAGAACAAAAGTATAAATCTCAATTAATTTCACTCTAAAGAAAAAAAAAAGAATATTAAATAATTTGCTTCAGTAGAACTTTTTGAAGAAGTATCTAAAGAACTTTTTGTGACATTTCAGAAGGTATAATTTGATCTCGAATTTTTTGTTTTTCAAGATATTTTTCCAAAGTGTTACATATACGTTTTGAATCCTTTCTCTTTTATATAGAAATCTTCCAACGACTAAAAATCTGGAAATTAACTTTTAGTATCTATCAACTATTAGTTTGCTGAAGATAATCCTTGGATATTTTGAGAGGATCTCAGTCATTTGAATTTCAAAACAACTTTTCCTAATTTGTTTAGATTAGATAAACTTCAATTCGTAACCACTAGATAATCTTTTGATTTAAATTTAAAAAGATCTACTTTTGTTAGCAACTTTTGAATAAGCCTTATGTTCAAAAATTTGAAACTCCACAAAATCTAAATCGACCTTATCCTTATCTATTCTTGTGCATATCTTAATTTATCCAGATATATTTTCACTTGAAAAATCCCTATGGATCTTGGTACCATCTTAAGTGAAACAGGATTAAATGTATTTCCCTAATATACCCAATCTAGTAGAGCTAGGCCTTGATTAATTTGAATCTGATCTAAAGCTATTTTCAACATCATACTTCTAAACTTACTTTCTGAACAACCTTCTAAAGAATATCAACCTTTTGTTTATAAAGTTTTTGAATAAGCTTCTAAAATACTATACCAATTCTTTTTATAAAAGCTTTTGAAATATTTTCTGAAAGAATTTTAGAATATTCTCTTTTTCAGTTAAGTCAAACCTTCTAAATAAGCTTTTGAATACCACTTAGTTTTACGAAATTAAACTTTTTGAGAATCCTTCTGAATGCCTACATTCTTAATGATTCATTTGCATTTAATGCTTTTTGTTATCATCAAAATATATGAGAGATATCTAACATTCTCCCCCTTTTTAATGATAACAAAAACACTATTATAAGACCAAATCGCAAAAAAAATATATACATATATTCACTATCACATATTCATGCAATGTGCAAGTAGTATGCAGTGCATATAGTGTGCAATTCACAACTATTTTTGGTTTTTCTCTCCCCCATTTTTGTTATCATCTTAGATTAACATACTGTGAGGCCATTAATGAACTCCCCCATAATGTTCATAGAATATGTAGAACACTTTAAACAAACTAACATACTACATTGATTAAAGAAAATAGCATGACCAAGTTAAAAAAAAAAAATGAATAAGAAATAAGTCCATAGGAGGATTGAAACAATATATCCTAACACAGAGTTTTTTTTTTTTTTCCTAAAACTATAAAAGCTATCATTTATTGGATCTTTTTATTGTCTTCCTAGCTTGCAATTTGAATCTGCCAGAATACGATGGAAGAGCTTTGCTCAGAGATTGAGTGGCTTCAGAAGATATTGCAACAGATGAAGTAGGTTAGTTGCTTTTGTCAAATAATGGTGTGTTCCATACAGGAGTAGGTGGAGAGATTTCTTTGGTAGAAGCCATAAATAAAGTTTCAGTATGGCCTTTAGAAGGTGTCTATTCTTTAAGATTTAGAACAGGAGTAGCAATTTAAGGTGACTTATCAGGAGATCGTGGAGAAATGATAGAGGTCTTTTCTAAAGTTGGAAGAGGAATGAAAATAGTCTAATTTGTTGGTTAAGTAGAATCAACAGGAAGATCAAGTTTAGGTGGTGTGAGGAGAGTGTTTGAAACAGGAATAAATGGTTTGGATGGTATGAGATGAGGATCAAAGATAGAAGTAAAAGGTTCAAATGGTTTAGTTGGTTGAGTTTGTATAAGGTGTACAACAGTATGAACTTAGTGAGTAATTGTTTGATTTGATTCAGTAACAGTTTCCTTGACTCAAGCTTTAAATAGATCTTTCATTCTAGTAATCTGATCCCTAACAATCTTCCCTACAACTTCCTTGATTCCTTTAGAAAGTTGTTCAACAAAGGCGAAAGTTGTTCAGCAAAGGCTAAGCTTTCCCCTTGTTTGTAATGAACAGGCTAAAATTCTATAACTTTTGAATCCCTGTCTAAAGCAAACCCAATTGGTTCCCTAAATTCAATGCCACCTGATCTTTTAATCACCTTCCCTTTTCTTTTTGGTTCCTTTTCAGCTGGCTCCTTTCCTCTCTTCCTTTTCTTTTCTTTTCCTCTTTCTTCAATAATAATGACCCTTCTTTTCAGATTTAAGGGATGAACAAAGATTCCTCCATTATGTGAATGCCAAAACTTGTCATTCGCATAAATTCCCATCAATTTAAAAATTCTTTCACTAAGTCTAATAGGAGAAAAAGGACAATTTGTTTCACCTGGAAGTTTTAACTTCTTGAAACTAAAAAGAGCTATCAATATATTTCCATATGGTCTAACATCTACATGCTACCACATGTGTCACATCATTAATTTCACAACATCTGCCTATCTTTTCTCTAACATTGCTAGAATCACCAATGCATCCTCCCTAATTATAAAAGTTATACAACCTTTCCTAAGCAACACAAAAGAGTTAACAAATTTATGTAGAATTCTAACTAATAATTCAAACTCAGTATTGAAGATGTCCCTTCCTGTTCCCAATACGACTCGATCATTGAATTCAATGAATAAATTCTCCTTTGTCAACTATCCTAAGCTCTCCAGATCATTCATTTCTTTAATGCCGAAGCATTTCATAATGTTCTTCTTTGTGATTTCTATCTTCTGTCCTAACACAATTGACTTCCAAACTTCATAATTTTTACTATCAAGCCTATAAAATTCATTTATCAATTCTCTATGTATCACTCCATGCAAATCAACCATACCATTTAAACCCAATTCATGCAGATAATCTTTCCAGTAAAAACCATTCTTCTCAAAGTATTCATGATCTAAATAAAATTAATCTTTGATGGAAAGATTTTTACCTTTTACAATATACCGCTTCTTAGATTTATCCTTTGATTTGAAGGAGGGAATTAATGTCTTAACTCTGGATAATTTTTCCACCTTTTGATAAGATTTTGAAGTCTTCTTAACTAAAGTAGCCATCTTAGATTTTTTAAGAGACTTCCTTGGCTTTGGAGCAAGGTTAGGTTCTGAAGGATTTCTTTTAGAAACATATTCAGATGGTTTCCCTAAGGGTTCAAAATCTTCTGATTCAACAACTTCTTTGGATGAATTGGGTTCTTAAACATCTTGAACAACCTTCTGATTAGCTTTTTGAACTTGTTCAGAATGTACTTCAAAGGTGTTCTTTTGATTCACTTCTTGGGCATTCTCTTTCAATGGTTCATCTTGAAGTTTAAGGGATAGGGTTTTTTTAAATGATTCTTGGTGTGTTTTAGAGGTTAGATTTGGTTACTGGTTTGCAAGATTGGTAGTTTCTATTTCTTGTTCATAAAAAACGACGGGATTCTTTGAATCATTTTGGATTTTTTATTTGATCCCTTAAGCTGCAATGCAGGTAGATTTTTTTTATGCCATTAGGGTTGAATTGGATAAAAACACAAGAGTGGAATCGAAGAGATTTGATGAAGTGAGAGAAAGAGAGACTAGAAATGAGGCTTTTATAAGAGATTAAACTACTAATGTAGTGGCAGTTAATTGAAGGAAGTGAATTGACTTAATGGACCCACTAAGGAGGATTTTGTAGACTCACTAAGAACATGCTAAGGCCCTTAAAATTTTTCATGTCCAGTAGATGTAAAGAAATCAACTTGCATGTGATTAACAAAATGTATAACCAAGGAAAATTAAAAAAAAAAATCTAAATTAACAAAAAGGATTACAAACACTTAGTTCACTATAAATAAATTCAAGTTTATCTAGAGGCTTAGTAAAAATATCAACAAATTGATATTCAATTAAAACAAAATCAACACCCAAATCATTATTTGCTTATCACAAATGAAATGATGCCTTATTTCTATATGTTCTGACCTTGAGCGATGAACTAGATTTTTTGTCAAATTAATAGCACTAGTATTATCACATTTTATGAGAATGTTTTTACAATTTATCCTAGTCATCTAATTGTTATTTTAACCAAAGTATGTGTGCACAACAATTTCCAATAAATACATATTCAGCTTCTACAGTTGAAAGAGTAATAGAATTCTGTTTCTTAGAAGACCAAGAAACTAACTTCTCTCATAAGAACTGACATGTTCCTAATATACTCTTTCTATCTACTTTGCAACTTGCATAGTCAATATCTGAATATCCTATGAGATCAAAATTTTTACTCTTAGGATACCAAATTCCTAAATTTATAGTGCTTTTTATATATTTGAAAATCTTTTTAACTACAGTTAAGTGTGTTTCAATTAGTAAACTTTGAAATCTTGCACACACATAAGTACTGAACAAAATATCAACGCATAATAAAGATCCAATTAAACTTCGATAAAGTTTTCAATTTACCTTTTTACCATTACTTATGATGTCAAGTTTAGTTGAGATACTCATAGGTATTGAAGAATCTTCAGTATTTTCAAAACCAAATTTCTTCAATATTTGTCTAGTGTACTTCTCTTAGCAACTAAATATTCCATTCTTTGATTGTTTGATTTGTAATCCTAAGAAGAAGTTTAATTTGCCCATGAGTGATATCTCAAATTCTACCTTCATCAAACTTGAAAATTCTTGGCAATATATTTCATTAGTTGCACTAAAAACAATGTCATCAACATAGATTTATACAGCTATCATATCTTTTCCATAATGTTTCATGAAGAGTGTGGTGTTTATTTTTCCTCTGTGAAAGTCATTTTTAATCAAAAACTGATTTAATTTATCATACTAAGCACAAGGAGTTTGCTTAAGTCAATACAAAGCCTTTTTTAACTTAAACACATGATTTGATTTGAAGAGATCTTCAAATCCAGGGGGTTGATCAACATATACTTCTTCTTTTATGAAACCATTCAGAAAAGTACCTTTTACATCGATCTGATATAACTTAAAATTTTTAAAACAAGCAAAAGAAAGTAACAATCTCATAACTTCCAATCTAGCAACAAGAGCATAGGTTTCATCATGGTCTATTCCTTCTTCTTATGAATAACCTTCAGCTACTAACCATGCTTTATGTCTAATTATCTTACCATGCTCATCTAATTTGTTCTTAAATGCCCATTTAGTTCCAATGATTGACTTGTTTTTAGGTCCTAGAACTAGACTCGAAACTTAATTTCTCTAAAATTGGCTGAGTTCTTCTTGCTAGCTAAGATCTAATTACTATCATTTAAAGCTTCATCAACTGAGTAAGGTTTAATTTTAGATATAAGAGCAAAATGATTTTCAAAATTCTGTAAGCTTGATCTTATTCTTATTTTAGAACTAACATTACCAATTATAAGCTTAAGAGGATGATTAGATCTAAATTTTAAAGTTTATGGAAGAGTATAAAAGTGTTCAAAACCTTCTATCTTACCTTTTGAATGTTTTTCAACAAACCTCGTATTAGCTTCTAAAGTACCTTCTGATTCAAGTTTTGTTTTGGATTCATCCATCATCCTTAAAACTTCTAAAATACCTTTTGAAGGAGGTTTTGTTTTTCCTTCTTCTGAATCGGGACGAATCGTATTCTTCTTATTTGAAATAATTGGAATTTCATTGTCCAATTCTTCATGGATTGTTTCTTCAATAAATTTAACATTTATTGATTCTTCCACAACTTTTGTTTCTTTATTGTATACTCAATATGCCTTTGAGTTCAAAGAATAGCCTAGAAAGATAGCTTCATCTGCTCTCTCTTCAAATTTTCTCAAAGCTTTTCCTGTTTTCTTAACAAAACACTTACAACCAAATGTGTGAAAATAGGAAATTGTAGGTTTCCTTCCTTTGTAAATCTCGTAAGCAATTTTATTTGATAAAGGTCTTACATAAACTCGATTTATAATATAATAAGCTGTCAAAGCAGCTTCCGCCCAAAACTGATCAGCTATATTGCTTTCATTAAGTAAAGTTCTTATTATTTCTTGAATAGTCTTATTTTTGTGTTCAACTATTCCATTTTGTTGTAGAGTATAAGGTACGGAAAAATTATGAGTAATGCCTTTATCTTCACAAAACAAGATAAAATCTAAGTTTTCAAATTTCTTGCCATGATTAATTTGTAGACTAATAATAGAGAGGCCTTTTTCATTTTCGACTCTTTCAAAACTTTTAAAAGTATTACTTTTATTATGCAAAAAAAAAAAAAAAAGATTCAAGTAAATCTAGAGAAATTATCTACTATAACAAGTCCATACTTACTTCTTCCTAAACTTAGAGTAAGAGTTGGACTAAATAGATCTAAATGCAATAATTCTAAAGGTCTTTGATTAGAAATAGACTTTTTACTCTTATGAATTGATGAACTCATTTTATTCTTAAGATAAGCAGCACAACGAATATTGTCAAGAGCATGCAATTTTGGCAATCCTTGAACTAAGTTCTTTTTAGACAAATTCTCCAATTGTTGAAAGTTCACATGTTCTAATCTTTTATACCAAAGCATAGCATTATCATTTATTGAAATAAAATAGCTTTCAAATGGTACTTTAGATGGTTTAATTATATAGACATTCTTCTTTCTAAAACCTTTGAATAGTTTAGAACCTTCTATGTTAAAGCTTATACATTTACCATGTTAAAAAATTATTCTATACCATTTATCACACAACAAACTTATGCTTAATAAGTTATGTTTCAATCCTTTAACTAGTAATACGTTTTCGATTGAATGAGGTGACAAACCAATTGATCCTACCGTAATTATTTTACCTCTACCATTGTCACCAAACTTCACATAACCGTCTTCCTTCCATTCCATATTTGTGAACAACGAAGCATCACCAATCATGTGTCTCAAACATCCGTTGTCAAGATACCATGTCCCTTTAATCTTAGCTTCGTGAACCTACATACATCTAAGCATAATCAAGTCTGTTTACGAACCCAACACAGCTTGGGTTTATGAAAATTCAAGCTTGTGTTTAGAATTAGATTTTCATTAACTAAAACTTCACAAACAATATGCAATCCTTCAAAATCATTTTCTAGAAATCATTTTCATTTGCTATCAACTTATTAGCTTAACTAAGTGCATGCTTTTTAATTTTCAACGTTTTAACGTCAAATTCAAGCTTAGATATTTTATTACTTAACTTAGAAAGAGTTTTGAGGAGTTTGTTAATTTTGACACATATATCATCAGGTACTTCTAAATCAGAATCAAAATCAGTTTCAGAATCTACCTTAGAAAGTGTCATAAGACATATATTAGCTTCCTTGCATTCTTCTGAGCCTTCTGATTCAATTTCTAAATCTTTTAGGTCACTTTGTGTTGCCATCAAAGATTTGTGTTTCTTCTTGAATCTCTCCATTTTCTTAATTAACATGGGACATTCGTATTTGATATGTCCAAACTTCTTGCATTCATAACAAATAATCTCCTTTTTGAACTTTTCTCTTCTTTTTCTTTGATTGCTGTTCCTACATCAACAAACCGATTTTTATTAGTAGTAAATCTTTTAGTAAACATTTTCTTACCCTTTTTCTTAAGCCATTTGTTGAGCTTTCTAGCTAGAAGTGTTACGTCCTCATCTTCTTCTTCAGATGAATCTTCTCCTTCTAAAACAATATATGTTTCTTTGACTTTGAAGGCTACTATCCTTTTCCTTGTGTTTTCTAAGGTACTCTCTGATTTGAGAAAATCAGTTTCATTTGCCATGAGCTTGCTATGCAATTGACTCAAGGTTAATGTCTTTAGATCATAAGCTTCTTCTATGGCAGTTTTCTTTGCATTCTAAATTTTGGGAAGAATCCTTAGCATCTTGCATAACATATTTGCATCATTAATTATTTTGCCAAGAGAAGACAATTCATTAGTTATAGTAGTGAATCTACTAAAAGAATCCTTGATTTCTTTACTAAGGAAAATTCGAAAAGTTTCATATTATTGAACTAACGAGTTGATTCTTGTGTCCTTGATTGTTTCTCTACCTTCATAAGTTTGCACCAAAGTGTCCTAAATGTCTTTATTGTTTCATAAGAAGCAATTAGATAAAATTCTAATTGTGCAATAGTACTCAACAATAAATTCTTAGCCTTAGAATTTAGTTCGGCTTTGGTGATATCATCTCTTAATGTAATGATGGTTGAAACTTTGAGATCTCCTATTGAAATAATTTTCTAAGCCTAATAGTCTGATGCCTTCACATAAGTCTCTACGTTGAATTTCCAATAAGGAAAGTTAGTTCCATAAAAAAACGGTGCCTTGCCAGGCTAAAGTGTTAAACTACCACTTGATTCACTGATGATCTTGAACTTTAGAAGATATTAGAATGAGACTTTGATACCAATTGTTGATCCTGTATAAGATATCAAGAGATGGGGTAAATTGAATCTTTAACTTTTTGAAAACTGTTTGATATAAGCCAAAAAAAATTACCCTTCTTAACAACTTATAATGGTGAACAGTGATAATTTAATAATTCAACACACAACAATTAATAAAGCAAATTAAAAGAGTAGTGAAGGAGAATATCAGGCAAAGATTTTATAGAGTTTCAGCCTCCTGCATACTACTCTCTTCCAGCTCCGCTACTAGGGATCCGATCTACTTTATTGGCATCATTCTACTTGAATCCACTAAATCAAATCACAACAAGATTACAAGTACTAGTTATCTATGGACTTTACAACACTTTACTTTGCCTATCTAATCTTTCGACAATCTAAGCTAATATAGAACTACATAGTATAAATGTACATGTCTCAACACTCAAACAACAAAATAAAAATTGCAAATTATAAGTGAGAACAAAAGTATAAATCTCAATTAATTTTACTCCAAAGAAAAAAAAATGAATATTGAATAATTTGCTTCGATAGAACTTTCTAAAGAAGTATTTAAAGAATTTTTTGTAACTTTTCAGAAAGTATAATCTGATTCAATTTTTTTTTTTGTTTTTCAAGAGATTTTTCTAGAGTGTCATATATACATTTTGAATCCTTTCTCTTTTATATAGAAATCTTCCAATAACTAAAAATCTAAAAATTAACTTTTAGTATTCATCAATCGTTAGTTTGCCGAAGATAATCCTTAGATATTTTGAGAGGATCTTAGTCATTTGAATCTCAAAACAACTCTTCTTAATTTGTTTAGATTAGATAAACTTCAATTCGTAACCACAAAATAATCTTTTAATTTGAATTTAAAAATATTTACTTTTGTTAGCAACTTCCAAATAAGCCCTATGTTAAAAAATTTGAAACTCCACAAAATCCGAATCAACCTTATCCTTATTTATTCTTGTGCATATCTTAATTTATCCAAATATATTTTTGCTTAAAAAATCCCTATGGATCTTAGTACATCTTACGTAAAGCAGGACTAAATGCATTTTCCTAATACACCTAATCTAGTGGAGCTAAGCCTTGATTAATTCGAATTTGATTTAAAACTATTTTCAACATCATACTTTCAAACTTACTTTTTGAACAACTTTCTGAAGAATATCATCCTTTTGTTTTTTAAGTTTCTAGATAAGCTTCTAAAGTGATGTACTAATTCTTCTTATAAAAGATTCAGAAATACTTTCTAAAAGAATTTAAGAATATTCCCTTTTTCAGTCAAGTCAAACCTTTTGAATAAGTTTCTGAATATAACTTAGTTTTACGAAATTAAACTTTTTGAGAATCCTTTTGAATGCCTGCATTCTTAATGATTTATTGGTATTTAACCCTTTTTGTTATCATCAAAATATATGAGAGAGATCTAACAACTATTCAATAGGAACCTTAGTTATTCTTATCAAGAAACTTAACTATCTTCAATCTTGAAACTAAGTAATCCTTCTTTTTAGGAACTTAGCCATTCAATAAGAACCTTAGTTATTCTTGTCAAAAAACTTTGATTATCTTCAATCCTAAAACTAAGTAATCATTCATTTTAGGAGCTTAGCTATTTAATAGGAGCCTTAGACATTCTTGTCAAGAAGCTTTAGCCATCTCTAATCCTGAAACTAAGTAATCTTTCCTTTTAGGAACTTAGCTATTCAATAGGAACCTTATTTATTCTTATCAAGAAATCAGTCTTAAAAACCGAGTAATCCTTCTCTCTAGAAACTTGGGTTATTTTATAGAAACTAAGTCTTGAAAACCAAGTAATCCTATTATTTAGGAGCTTTAGTTATTTTACAAAAACCTCATGGAATCAAAGTTATCCTTGAATTAGGGATTTTAATCATTCAATTGTCCTCCCTTGAAACTTCAAGAACCTTAGTTATCTTTAGGAGCTTTAGTTATCTTTTGCTCATGTGCAATTCACCCACGAGGAACCCTCATTATCAAGTCAAACCTGGGAACTCTGGTTATCCTTTAAAATACCTAAATTGTACATCAAAGTGTCTTCCATTTTCATCTCCTAAATCCTTAGTAGACCAAGCTTAGAATAGCTAGCTAATTATAGCGCTTATTAAGACAAATTCACTTCTAGGGCAAAAAAAAGTGTCTCTTTTATCTTTATGGTAAAATTCCAGTCAAACTTCACTATAAAAAGAAGCAATTATAGATACCCCATTTTTTTGCCCTTCGCATCCCCATGTACTGCCCTACCCCCCCATAATTTTAGAGTTTGTAAAGTAAGGTAAAGGGTCCTAATATTTTTTATAAAAAAAAAAAGCACAAAAAATATAAAATTTAGAAAAGTACAAAAAAAAAGAAAAAAAATAATAAAATAGTTTTTTAGATAGAGTAGGATGTTTTTTAATTTAACCTTAGTATTTTTTAAGGCCTTAAATAATTAAAAGAGAAGAAGGATATTAGGCCTAGGCTTATATTTGAATCTGACCCAAGTTAACCTAGTCTATATATATAATTTGATTATACATATGGACAAGGCATAAGTCAACAGTCTGAAGGTAACGTACTCTAACTTGATATTGCATATAACTTGGAGATCCTAGGTTCAATCCATGGAAGGTGAAAAATGCATCTTTTGTTTTCTTCTCTTACTTAGACACTTATCAATCTCTCATTGGTACATGCGTCTATGTCACCCATCACATCACCATACTATGTCATCGCCACATCATTGCCACGTCATGCCATGTCACTTACAACATCATTGCCTTATCATCACCACATCATGCAACGTCATTGCCACATCACCACTATGTCATAAGCCACATCATCACCACATTATTTACCGACTCACTTTTGAATGTAGTAGACACACTCCTACACATGTTGGACATATTCCGACACACTTCTACAAGTAATAGGTACACTCCTAATGCATGTTAATTATGTTTTTCACGCACAGCTTTATATTTAGCATCATTTATAGTTTAGGTTCGCCTAATCCAAACATGAAAGAAAATCATATTGCATTTAATATTTTTCATCCTTAACTTGATAATGATACCTATAAATAGGGAATTTCATTTTACTACAAACCATCAACTCATCATTTACAACACCACTCTCTCTCTTTATACAGCCCCTTTTTCTCTCCCTAGGATTTGCGTAAGCTCAAGGCTTTCCAATCTAGGATAAGTTATGTTAAAAACTCCCTACGATGAGACCTTTCTAATCTAACCTGACTGCTTTAGCACCCAACTCCAACCGATATGAACTCTAACTTAGTTTGGCTCTACTTTGGTTTTGATTTGTATTTTGTTCTCCGTATTTTATATTTTTATTTATTCATTCTTGTAATGCATTGTAATTATAACTAAAAAAAAAGGAAAAGAAAAAAGAAAGAGAAAAAGGATAAAGTGGCATGGTTTATTTATTTTCTTTCTTTTTTTGCCAAAACATAAAACAATAAAAAAAGAAAAAATAAGAAGAAGAAGAAGAAAAATAATAAAAGAAATCCTTTTTCCAATAAAATAAATAAACTCTTTAGGCTTCTTGTGGAATTTTATAAAAGTAAAACACCAATCTAGGATCTTTTTCTTTTAGGCATGTTTTATATAAATCAAACATTTTTTCTTGATTCAAACATCTTTGCCATGATTTAAGCTTCTTTTCTATAATTTAGGTTTCTCTTCTATAATTAGATATATTTTCTATAGTTGAGGTATCTTTTCTATAGTTGAGCATATTATCTATAGTAATTTAGTATTTCATGAAAAGTTGCATTTAGGTATTTTAAGATTTTTCTAAAAATTTTTATCACTTAAAATTTTTTTCCAAACAAATAAAAATAAATGGACCCTTTTAAAAAAAATCAAATAATTTAAAATTTTCCCAAAAATAAGAACACTAAATTAGGACTCATTCCTCTTAGGTGTTTTTCTTAAATAAAATTAAATGGCTAAAAAACTTAAGGCCGACCATTTTCAAAATTAAAAGAAACCAACATGTCTAAAGTTTTTTAAACGAGCTATAGAAGTCTAATCTCAAACATTGAGTACGTAGGCACTCATAAGCAAAATACAAGATGACTTAAAATATGAAAAATTTTCTTTTTCCATTTTTTGTAAATATTTATTTGATTTAGCTATTTTGTAGATTTTATTTTATTTACTTATTTGCAAGTGAATTGATAATTTTTTTCAAGGGTATATTGAAAAGTAAATCTAAATTCGAAAAGTTAAAAGTTATATTAGTTAAGGATTTGAAAGGGTTAGCTTTGGACTCAAATCTCCCATTTTCAAAAACCTTTTTTTCTTAAATTGATTTTTTATGCAACCTAATATCTAGATTAAAATAAATCCACCAAATTGCTTTTAATCCAAACATTTTCCCGACTCCGGTCAAGTGGTGACTCCAAGTATTTTTCAAAATAAGTTTTTCTTAACTCCCAGTCAAGAGTTAGTATTAAATTGGTTAGGATTTAATACTAATTGGGTTAAGGAAAATAATAAAAACCAAGAAAAAATCAGGCTCGACAACCCTATAGAGAAAGATCATTACATTTCATATTCTTGTTTTTACAATATCTAATGAATTAAGCAATACAAATTTATATTGCCTAAAGCATTTTATTAGTTGCTTAATAGTTTTTGTGATAGTGACTTGTAGTAACAACCTTTTTTTGTTGCCTTAGCCTATATGCAGCAAAATTATAAGTATAGGCAATAGATTTTCTATAATACCCCTTCAATACTAGGTAGTAAAACTCAAATTATTGAGATATCTTTTGGTGTAGCGTCTTGGATTACATTCGAACTTTAAAGTTAAGTGTACTTATGGTGCAATATGGCAATGGGAGGAGTTACAGTTGAGTCGTTACAGAGTGTTACCATAGCAGTTCATCAACCAAAAAGGCGAAATTGACAAGAATGTTAGTTTTATAAATGAGTTTATTGTAATACCCATTAAATATTAGGTGATGAAACTTTAATTATCAATGTGCCTTTTAGTGTAGTGGATTGAAGTACGTTAAAACTTTAATGTTAAGCATGTTCGGATTAAGTCAATTCTAAAATGGATAACCTTTTGAAAAATTACTGCACTAAAGGTCAAAGCTGTAGTAGAAGAACTTTTATAACTAACTATACTGTATTGTAGTGCCCTAGGCTATAAATAGTGGATAACCAAGCCAACAAATACTAATAGATTTATTTCAACCACTTAGTCCAAAAGTTTTAAATTTATGTTGCTAAGATATTCACAACTATAGCTTTATAAACTAGTATCACAATCTTCCACAACTCATGTAGAATACTTAATCATAAGGTCTCACATGTATACTTAAGGATAATATATAAAGATTAACTCCATATATTATGCTAGGGTTGGGATGCGAGAAATTAAAATAAAATAATTACATTGAAAATAATGAGAAATGTAGGTTAAAAATCATTGTAGAGAATATAATATAGAGAAATCATAAAATAAAATAAATCCAAGACCATTTTGAAAATTGAGTCACCACTATATCCTTAGTGTTTTTTTTTTTTTTTCTTCCCAGCCCACTACATCCTTAGTTTATAACTTTTTATAACATGCCCAGTTTCAATCTTTTTATTGTTATACGTTAGTTTCATCAAATTATTTGAAAGAACAATTTTATGATCGCGTGGGCTAATGCGTATGATCTCGATTCTCATCATTGTACAGTGTAAATAAGTCTATTGATATTTTAAAATTATAAAAATAGAATATAAATTCATACTTATATTCTATCTAATCAATTACCTAATCATCACTTTCCTTTATCCCCAGCGTAGCGTAACATAGTGGCAGTCAATGGCAGATGAGGTTTTGACTTTTGAGTGGTGGTCAACTATGAGGCCTGTGGATACTTTCATAATTTGTTTATTTTTCTTATTCTACATAAATGGATCATCATTCACGGTTCAACATTCATCTCTTTTCACCTTTTTCACAATTTTCGTTAGTCTATCTCGTAGCGTATTCCCATGTATATTTAATAATTGAAATTAGAAAAAAAATGGATAACACCATAATAATATGGGGTGTCACAATTTATACCTAACTTTATAACATTTTGTAATTTTATACCTATAATTTCAATTTATAGCATTGTACACCCAATTGATACTTTTCTTGTCTATTCATTATATATATCAATTGCAAGCAATACCATTAGTATAGTCATCATGATCAACTAATGATATAGTGACACCTATAAATTCATATTTTTTTAAATTTTTAATTACCTAATGAAATTCTGGCAAGGTGTCATGGTAGAATGAAAAATCAACATCACCACAAATAAAAATAATTTTTTTTATGATAAAAAGAAAAAACTTACTCTATATCAAAAGGAAAAAAATCGCAAACAATAAAAGAAGAAAACAATTAGAGCATTCAAATCGAACTTACCCAAGTGGAAAGCAAACCCATTCTTCCATAAGATAAAAGTGTTTTACTAAACACCGGCCTAAATCTCCTACAAACAAACAAAAATTATTAATTCACAATTCTATGGAATTGATCAAGTAGCTTAACAAAGCTACAACCTTAGACTGCTCAAACTCAAAATACCAACAAATGACGCTGGGTTTTAGCTTAATGCAAATAATGAATCTAGATAAGAAAGAAGGAAAAAGAGGAAAAAATAATTAAAATCAAATATACAAGAGCAAAAAAAAACTTTAACTACAACATCGCTTAAGAATATTGAAAAAATAATAAATTTAGAATCTTTCAAGCATAAAAATCACTAAAGTTTGGAACTTTATATGAAAATGAATATTTCTATCATGAATATATGTAAGTAATAAATTTGCACAATGAAGAAGGAAAAGGAATATGAAAAACATTAAAACCAAAGATGGAAGAGCAAAAATTAAACTTTAATTGAAACATCACCCGAGAATATTGAAAACGCTACAACTCTAAGATGTTTTAAATACAAAAATCACTGAGGTAAGGAATTGTATATCAAATAAAGCCTCAGATTGTATATTTCTATCATGAAGTATATACAATCAAAGGTTAAGGTTAACCTTTCCTTTTGACATTGTAGAGAAATATGGGTTTACTTTTAGCATGTATTTATTACGATCTAAATATTTTTATTGTTTTCCATTTTTTCCTTTGGATATGGGGTAAATTTTTTCTTTTAGCCAAGAAAATTTGTTCTATTTGTAGTGATGTGGAATGTTCATTCTAATGTGGATGCCTTCATTAGCTAATTAGCAATTTAAAAAAGAAAAAATAAATTTGCAGGTGTCACCATATTATTGGCTAATCATGATGACTCTACAAAGGGTGTTATCTAGAATCAAATGGACGTAGTGATGGTGACAAACGAAGTATCAATTAGGTGTAAAATTTAATAAATTAAAACTGTAGGTATAAAATTCCAAAAAAATTGTAAAGTTCAGATGTAGATCATAACATTATCTCTAATAATGTCATTAGTAAGCGCTATCATGTTATGTATGCAAAAGATAAACAAATCTTTATAGGAGAATTTGTGACATGTTGAACTACTAAATTGTATCATTACTATGACAAATCAATTAAAATGTACCAAGAAAAATTACATATATTGTATGAAAAGTGTAAATAAATAGAGATTAAACAATATATTAAAGAAAAACTAATTGCAAGTGATTTGCTTCATAGAAGAAGTAGTATACTTGAAAAAAAAAATTGTCATATTAATAGAGGAAATTTGTATATAATAAAGCGAGGCTCTTTTGTATAAGATGACATTACCTAGTACTCAAGTTATTAAGCTACTCTACAATAATTCAAGGGTTAATATTTTAATCCTTAAGAACTACAAAAAAGAACATTTAAGGTTGCAAGTCCAAACAAAAAGTGTACGTTATTTAAAATAAGAAATGATATAATAATATGGTAAAACCTTGGTAAGTCAAAAGTGAGTGACAATATAATTTTTGATAGATTCCATTAGCTAGTACGATCTATATTCATTTCCAAAAATAATTGCCTATATACCACTAAGCATAACACTATTAAAATAAAATATTAGATGCTATATTGAAAAATATATTAGATAAAAGAAGATACATTTATTTCAATATTAATCGATAGTAGTATGGTTTGGAATATTTTCAATCTATTGTCTAATAAGCTTAATCAAAGATCTTCTATCAATTATTTTTTGAATAATTTTTTGGAATGGCCTTTGTAGATATGTTATTATATTTAAGTCATCATTGGCATTTGGCATGGTCAAAAACTATGTAATAGACTGAGATTATGTTAGCACTTGTGGCTTACTGTCTTATTGCAAGTTATGCTGTAGATGTTGATGTAAAGTATAGTAATCGTGAAACCATGAAAATGATCAAAGATTAGAGATGATGAAAAAGAATTTGTTTTAACTATTTCGAGAGAGCCATTGCAAGAGTACAAGACCTTACTTTCTTGGTTAAAACTTTACTATTTCTCTTTATTGATATTTCATTATATATGAAATACATCTTCTCATATATTTGTTTATTGTGGTAACTAACTTTCCCTCTTATTATAACTGCTATTATGACTATTTCTTGTGGCAACTAATTTTTCCTCTTATTATGACTACTATTACAACTATTAAAAATGTTAACTTCTATAAAATTGTACAATTATCTCCTAATTATTTATATTTATACAACTATTATATACTTAAATTGTAGTAATTTTTGCCCTCATTGAAATCAACCATGTCCTAAGGTTGAAGTAGAAGGAGTCCCAATCTAAAAACCCGTAATTGCAAAATCCTGAGGTCTTGTATACCATGTCTTTTCCCTATTATGTTTTATGTGAGGATTGTAAGTCCATGTCCCTTTAATATTTAGAACTTTCACCTTTGTTTGTCATTATATAACTTGTAAGGTTGCTTTGTAGTTGCTAGTCACTAGTTAAAAATATCTAAATAATTTTGTTCGTTGTGCTTTTTCCACAAACTCTAACATTTCCACCAAACACTTTTTCTAAATTGCAAAATTCCCTTAGTAAAAGTTTATCACCAAATATTAACATGTCAGTGTATGAATTGTACTCTTAGTTTCAATAACGTTACCAAATCTAAAATATTCTTCATTATGACTAATGTGATTATTCTCTAAAATTATTTTTTGTGTTGCATCTTGATCAATGCATTCATTTGCTTTATTAAAAATGTGACAACTAAAAGACTCATCATGCATATCTAAAAGTACCTCCATTGTTTGTTCTTAATCATGTAACTCCAAGGTTATTCCATTCCTATCTAATTCATTTTCGCTTTTGCACTCATTTTCTTTATTAGCATTCAATTAACACATAGATGTGGATTCTAATATGCCTTGAACATCACTATTAGGCAAAGATACTTACAGTGTACTATTTATAGTTTGTAAAGTTTGTTGAAATAGAGGAATAATGGGATTCTTACATGTGTTATAAGATGTGGATGAAAAAGATGATCAAAGAAAAATGAAATGTGTAGGTGGTTAATTAGGTATGTAAAACCAATCAACAATAGATTGATATCAAAACGTCAAAACTTGATCATGAGGTTTTTTAACAAATGTATCCTATATTGAATATTGATTCCATTATTATATCCATTTAAACCATTGAAGAGCTTTTCCTCGTATAGCAAAGAAGGATACTTGAATGAAGTGTTTTTCTTTGATTTGATAAAAATGAAAGAAAAGTTTTAATCTTAAGTGACCATTCAAATCACCAAAATATTTGGGAATGTCTTCTTTAACTTCATTGAGTTGTGTAGAAAGTGAAGAAAAAATTAAATCTTAAGAGAAAATAAACCAAAAAGCCCAACAAAACAACCTAAGCCTAGCACACCAAGAGAAGTGCCCCAAATGATTAAGCAATGTACTCAACCTACCAAGCACCCTTCTCATGACAAAATGCCCCATTTTGAATAGAGCCCCTAAAGCTATAACACCTAAGACAACTAAGAAGGTGCCTAGTTGATAAGAATCAACTAGTTAGACCTCTAACCTAAGCCCAAGCCTAAGCTTATGGGTTAGAAATCATGGCTTGAAGAATTCTCACCTTCCAACCTCTCATTTAGTTCAAGCTTCTCTACATGTCCCAAGTGTTACAATTTGCTAGAAGTCGAGGAACTAACAATGCACTAACCTAGCACCAACTTGACCAGTCTCCCAAACAGCTCAACAAACCTAGAGTTCGGCCGTCTTGATGTCATGTCACTCTAAGAGTTGAGCTGATTGACCTTCTACTAACTTACCCTTGACTATCGTCTTAGATTACTGAACCACCCTAAATGATTAGTTATTCGAAGGTCGTCACCAGCTACAATTAGACTCTTCCTCACTTGCTTTATGCACTTAGATGAGAATGCCTGTTCTTTGACATCTATACCAATACAAATGAAGCCAATATATTCTTTTCTTGGTATATTATGAATTTCTCCTTTTACGTATATTCTTCTTAGTATTTCCACCATTTTGGGTAAAGTGTCCATTTTTGTAAATTATCCAAATTATAGAATGCCTTAAAAAGTCAAGTATGAATACTTATGTAAAATGTAAGTCGTAAGCAAAATTATCCTTAATATAATTTCACTTTCCCCTACTGTAATTTGTTTTTGCCCATTGTAAGTTCATTTTACCCCTAGCTCTTATTATTCCCTTTAGTAAAGATTGTAGTAAATGACCCACCTAGCTTGGACTAGTGTATCATATCTAGTAAGCTTGTTGGTCCATTTATAGTTTTATGGTGCATTACATCTATAGGTTACTATGTAGAACTACTAAACCTATTGACTTCCATTTACCTTTCATTCCTTAGATATGTTCAAACTTACCCTCAATATTACCACCCTTGTCGATCCTTCATGTGACATATCATTGGCCTTTGGGTACCCTGCTCCTAACAAAATACCCTATACCCAATGAAATCTACTAAGTTGTAATACATTTAATGTACTAAGATAACCTACAAACGAGACATAAGGAGACCCAATACGCTAACCACTGCTTTTAAAATAAAAGAGTATATAATACTAGCAAGTGCACTAGGTCATATATGCAATATAATATTAGAAAAACCAAATCATTCCCACAAGGATTAGGACTAGCTCTTAGCTATATTAATCTTACCTATATCTAGGCAAACCAAATATACTAAAATAAAAAAATGTAAATCTACTCTTAATTAATATAAAATATTAAATATACTTCTAATTAATAAAGATAATATAGAAAATCAACACCTTAAAAGATTAAATTAATGAACCAGCAAATTGGAATCTTGAATTGATGTAAACAATCATGATATTAAAATATATCATAATTAATTATTGGATTCTTGAGTTGTTTAGATTACTTCCTTTGAATTCTCATTCGAGTTATTAAAGTAATGAAACATAAAATCACCTTTTCTTGAAGTGTGAATTACTTTAATAAATTAACTAAGTCTTCATATCTTTAGAAAAAAATATTTAGTTAATTACCCTTTTTATGTTCTAAGCCTTAACTCGATTACAATGCATTATCTCTAACGTCTTACTTATAACTCGATGTTAGTTTGTCACAAAATCGATTGAATTAATTTTATTCTTCTCATATTTTAACCCAATCTAACATGTATTCCATAATTAATAAACACATGCTCGATGATAAGAATCTTCTAATTGATAATTAAGCTAAAGAAAGAACTTTAATTTAATTATTTTATTTTTATTTTTATTAAAATATCAAGAATACGAAGATTTAAATAGTTAATAGAATAACATTATAGATCCATCAATCTAATATTCCAATAAAGAAAGCTAATTCATGATTACATAAAGTGTACGAACTACAAAGGGAATAAAGGAATTCATAACTAAAAATTAAGAAAAGGATAGAAAAAACTTGTTCTTTATCATAGAAATTGGAAATCCTTAGCCTTCAATATTTACATGAATTAACTTCTCTGTTTGCAATCATTGTCAATCTCGCTAATTATGTACAATAAAATTAAAGGAAACTAAAAGAAACTATTCTATAAGGAAGATTTACGGAGTTGACTCTATGAATGAATGCTCATATTTATAAGGCTCTTGGGATCTATGAAATCTTGAAATATATATTTCGTGTATCTTTTCAAAATTATCTTTAATTGTCCATGCAATTAAAAGAGATATGGCTAGATTATTTGGCGAGCATGACATAAATCTTCTCAATTATTTCCTTAAGCTTAAAATCAAAATATTATCTAATTAAGTATCAAATATCCACAAAATATCTATAAAAATATAAAAAACACCATAAAAAATTATTCGTAAATATATGTAATAAATCACTTATCAAACTCCCCTACACTTAAGAATTTGTTTATCCTTAAGCAAAATAAATAAAAACTAGGAAAAACACATAAGGACAAGAATTTTTAGTCACCATTACATAAGAAAATTGACCATATATTACATTCAACCAAAATTTAATATCAATTTGCTTCTATCAATTAAAAATTCTTCAACAACTTTACTACATAACTTCACTTAATCATACAAACATGCCTTTAAAACACAAAATACTTAAATACCAGGCATTGAAACCATACTAGAGTTCAAGAGCCAATCCATGTAAATTAGAGTTTATCCATGTCATTTAACCAAAGATTAATAAACTTAAGATCAGGTTTAACATCTCTCTAATCAGGAAAAAGTCATTAGAATTTTGTATACCTTGCTAAAATGTATACACTCCCCTCTTCTATCTCTTTAATCATCATAATTCAAAGTAAATGCATATTATATCCACCTATCCCTTGATCATCATCTTAGTATATATTTTCATTAGAAGGCTTCTTCTTTTTTTCATTTAATTAGGTAGAGCAATTTCATCAGTTAGTAAATCCTAGGCCAGACAACCTTAAGCTACTAGGCATTAAAACTACCCTTTGAACCATCTACTTACTTTATTTTTATTTAAGCACAATTATTTGAGTCCATTGATGGTAGAATTCAGACCTCACTCTTCTAACAGACCAAAGCGAATCCTTACCAACTTATCCTCACATTAGCAGTAGGAAAGAACATTTCTATACTAAAGGACCAAAGCCAATCCATACCAACATGATAACTTTCTTTCATCTTATTTCTTTTTTTCTCTTTTTTTTTTTCTAGCCTCCAACTAAATTAATTTTTTCAAAGGATTTTCAAGAAACAAGTTTCATTTGTTCATTTATTATGAATTATAAGGCTCTAAAACTTATAAGGAATGAGTATATAATAAAGTAGGCTTAAAAATAAAAATGACTAACTTCTAACTAGTGACATTGCCTAAATCTCAAGTCTAAAATCTAAGGCTAAATAACATATAACTCTATGGCACACAGATTATACAATTCAACTTCAACATTGTGTAACAAGGTCATAAATAATTAAGTAAAATTACGTAAAATCGAAAAAATTATGCTGAAGAGTTGCTATTTCTTCAATTTGAATGCAAATCAAATTTATAAAATATAATGGTTAATAATTATATGTAACAACAAGAATAAGGTAAATCACCATGAAAGCTCAAAGTACTTTATAACTAGTATCATATCAAAAATATCACTTTATCTATTCCCCCATACTTAAATTACACATTATCCCCGATGTACAAAATAAGTAATGAGAAGCATAAAGGGAAAAGGAGTAAAGAAACTAATACTTCCCTGGTTAAAGCGATTAGTACGAATAGCCTTGCCTTTTGCCACATCATCTCCATTAAAATCATCATTATTTTCTTCAAAGTCTGCATCCTCTTCCTCTTCATCATCCTCCTCTTCCTCAATAACCTCTTTATCCTTTCTCCTTCATCCTCACCTTCTTCTTCTTCTTGAGCTTTCTCCTAACTAGAAGCTTAAGTTATAGCACCATAGTCATATTCAAAAGAAAAGAAATTCAAGTCGCTATTTTGTTGACCAAAAGTTTTACCATACTTAAAATAAAGAATTATACCTAAACCATAATTAAGTGTGGAAGAAATAACACTATAGCTCATCAATGAATTTTATCAAACATTTAGTGTACATGCATGATGTAGTTGTGTTCTTGTGAAATCATTTATGCAATCCTCACAACTATTGTTACACAAGATATTCTAAGCATGCTTAATCACCAAATCTTGCAATTACATGAATGAATAGCATTTTTATATTGATTAACACTAAAACCCTAAGTGCTAAAATGAAGAACAAAGCATATAAATCAAGACAATCCAACACTTCCACACATGAAACTTGAACTCTACCATAACTAAATTTTATTTGTTATGCTACAACTATGGTGGTCTCACTAACCAGTTAGCAAGTAAGGGTCAAGGTCATGTAACTAGCTATACATGCTTCCTTTTTTATTTTTTTCACTATGTCATAAAATTGACTCCTCCAATATGCCAAATGCCCTATCTTTTACACATTAAACACAAAAAGATCAAGTTAACAAAAAATAAAAATAAAACAAAACAAAATAAAGAAAAAATAAAAACAATAAATTAAAAAGGTAGTGGGTAGCCTCTTACCCAATGCTTGGTTTATAGTCATCAACTTGACTATCCAGCTTTTGTTCATGGCGGATCAAACTAAGGCTTACTTTCGAGTATCCCATCTCTCATATGTCTCCCATGCTACTTATTCTTACTAGTGCTAAGCTTTACTCCATGTAGAGCATCAATTGCTATACCAGTTTTATCAATAAGAAGTCTCTCATTTTCCATCGCTTGCAAATATTCACATTGACCACTTCATCTTCAACCCTTAATGATAATTTGCCATTCTTAACATCAATCACAACTCCAGTAGTAGCAAAAAATGGGCACTTAAGGATGATTGAAATCCTCAAATCTTCCTTCATGTCTAAAATAATAAAATCTACAGGGAATATAAATTTGTCAACATTTACCAAAACATCCTCAATCAATCGTTAAGGTCTCCTAATAGATCGTTTTGCTAATTGAATAGTTGTCTTAATCTTTTTCAATACATCCTTAATCTTAATTTCTTTACCACTAAAAGTGGAATCAAGTTCGCACTAGCACGTAAGTCACATAAAGTGTTCTTAAATAACATATTACCTAGGGTACATTCTAATGTAAACTTACCTGGATCGTTTAACTTAGGAAGGAGAGTATCCTTAATTGCATTAGTGCACTCTTAAGACAACATGACCGTTTCTCTCCCATTTAAGTTTTTGTTCTCACTAAGAAACTCTTTCAAAAACCTTTTATAGTGAAGCATCAACTCTAATACATCTGCAAATGTGATGTTTATATGTAATTTCTTAAACATATCTAAGAACTTAGCATATTACTCATCATCTTACTTCTTTTTCAACCTTCCTAGATAAGGTCTCAGTGGTGCAATTAGCTTTACCTTAGGCTCAATAACTTTAAGAGTAAACTCTTGGTGTGCCACTTTCTCCTCTTGCTTAGATTTAGAAACTACAACATCCTTTGAACCAACATATTTGCCTAACCTTAATGTAATTTCTTATACTAGCTTAATGGGGGGTTTTAAAGTTATAGCACTATCAATCTTCTTTTCTAATCTCTCCAAACCCTCCATGTTCATATTAGAAGTTTCTCACATGCAATCTCCTAGGCTGGTTTTTCAACTTCTAAAGACTACTCACTAGGCACCACCAAAACGTGATATGTGTCGTTTGCTATAGTAGCTAGATTTAAAGTTTCTATCCTATCACTTAAAGTCCCGATTCTCTCTATAGTACTTGGCTCAGCTTATTGTATGGCAACCAAGCTATCTAATATCTATACAATTTGAGTCTCCAAGTTATGGATGGTGGATCACTAGCCTTCAAATTGTGTACCCCACTTCTACATTAAACTAATCATCATCTCTTCAAGAGTTTGCTTCTTCTCACAACTTATGTTTACTGGATGTGTAGAAGGTCTAATAGCACTATCTTGCCATGAAAAAATAAGGTTGTGGTGCCACTCTAGATTGGAGGTATTATAACATATCCCCCGACTCTCTTCAACTTGATGGGTGTCAACATAGTTGACTTATTCTAAACATAAATTTCCAGATGGAGTGAAAGAATTACATACCTAGCATTTTGAGTGCTTATGTGGGCCACCACATGATTCGCACACTACTAAAGGATTTAATTATGAAGTAGACATAAGTCTTTCTACTTGAGTAGTTAGAGTTGCTACCTGGTTTGTCAACTGTATGATCCCATCAACCTTATGTACTTAAGTAGCTCTTCTTTGTATCGCTCTCTCCATCTACTAATTATAAGAATTTGTCACCACCTCTTCAATCGGTTTGTAAGCATCATTTGATGACTTATTCATTAATGTACCTCCAGAAGTTGCATCTAACATCATTTTTAACTGGGCTCCTAAACCATGATAAAATGTCTAAATCAATACCTTAGTAGGAAGCCCATGATGTGGACATGTTCTCAATGAGTCCTTAAACCTCTCCCAAGTCACAAACAAGGACTTGCCATCTTATTGCTTATAAGATATAATCTCATTTCTCAACTTAATAGTATAGGCTAGTATTATTATTATTTTTTTAACCATTTGATTCCATATTGCAATTGTGTTAGCTAGAAAGGAGTATGACTAACTTTTCACTTCACCATTTAAGAAGAAAGGAAATAAACTAAGCCTCATTGCATCTTTTGATGCTCCATTGTACTTGATCGTCTCACAGATTTGTATAAAATTTGCAATATGCTTGTATGGGTCATCACTAATAGTGCCTCTAAATTGGTTGGCTTAAACCATCTAAATAAGTGCAGGCCTTATCTTAAATCATTAACTTGAAAGGTAGGTTTAGAGCTTACATATCTAGCTCCACCAATTATAGGTACTCCATACTCCCCCAATGCACAAATTGTTATTTACTTGTATATTAGTCGTATTTGCTCTCGAATCAATAACTGACACTCTATTATGTGAACAACTAATGCAAGTTTCATATCAATCTCTAGATCAAAAGGTATAAGTTCCGCTCTCTAGGTTATTCTCACAAAAAGTACCTATAAAAAGGAAATAAAATAAAAGTAGTAAACTAAAATTTCACAAAAACTAATAAGACAAATAAAACAAAAAATGAAATATTTTTGTGTTTTCAAATTTCTTCTTTTTTATTTTTTTAATGATAGAAAAATTTAAAAGAAATTAATTAAACCTAATTACAACTTAAGAAATAATAAACAAAGCACCTAATCTATAAGCAGTCCTAAAAACTGAAATTAGCACCATAATCCTCAGTAACGGTATCAAAAACTTAATACACTAACCATTACTTTTAAAATAAAATTGTATATAATATTAGCAAGTCAACTAAGTTGCTTATGCAATATAATACTGACAAAATCATATTGTTCCCATAAGGATTAGGACTAGCTCTTAGCTATATTAATTTTACCTATATTTAAGCAAACAAAAATATACTAAAATAAAATATTGTAAATCTACTCCTAATTAATATAAAATATTAAATCTACTTCTAATTAATAAAGACAATATAGAAAATCAACACCTTAAAGGATTAAATGAAGGGGAAAATGCATAAAACCCCTCAAAACTTTCACTTAAGTATGGTTTGACTTCCTGAACTTTCAAAGTATAGTTTTTAGCCCTCTAAACTGTCATATATTGGCAAAGAACTCCCATAACCCTCTTAAATTTTGATTTTGATATCAAACACTTCTTAAATTTTAATTTTGGTGTATAAACACCCTCTAAACTTTAATTTTAGTGTGTAAATATCCTCTAAACATAGGAGTTATTCTCAACCTAAGGGGTTGTTTGCTAATTTATGAGAGTTTAGGAGGCTCAAAACCTTATTTTAAAAGTTCAAAGGATCAAACTATACCTAAGTGAAAGTTTAGAAGGGTTTTATGCAATTTCCCCTTAAATCAATGAACCAACAAATTAGAATCTTGAATTGATGTGAACAATCATGATATTAAAATATATCATAATTGACTATTGGATTCTTGATTGGTTTTTATTATTTCCTTTAAATTCCCTTTCAAGTTATTAAAGTAATGATGCATAGATTCATCATCTCTTGAAGTGTGAATTACCTTAATTAATTAACTAAGTCTTCCTATCTCTCGAGAAGATTAATTAGTTAATTAACCTTTTTATGTTCTAAACCCTAACTCAATTACATTGCATTATCTCTAACATCTTTCTTATAATCCAATGTCAGTTTGCTGCAGAATCGATTGAATGAATTTTATTCTTCTCATATTTTAACCCAATCTAACATATATTCTACAATTGATAAAATACATGCTCATTGACAAAAATATCAAGAATACTAAGATTCAAATATTTAATAGAATAATATCATAGATCCATCAATTCAATATCTTAATAAAGAAAGTTAATTCATGATTCTATAAAGCATATGAACTACAAAGGGAATAAAGAAATTCATAAATAAAAACCAAGAAAAGAATAGAGAAGACTTATTCTTTATCATAGAAATCGAAAATTCCTAGCCTTTAATATTTACATGAATTAACTTCTCCATTTACAATCAGTACCTATCCCACTAATTATATACAAGAAAATTAAAGAAAACTAAAAGAAACTACTCTATGAAGAAGATTTACAGAGTTGACTCTATGAATAAATGCTCATAGGATCTATGAAATCTTGAAATATATCTTCCGTATATCTTTTCAAAATTATCATTAATTGTCAGCGTAACTAAAAGAGATATGGCTAGATTATTTGGATAGCATGACATAAATCTTAATTACGTTAGAGCTTACACCATGACAGATGAGGCCTTAGCTTAGCCACCCAACTTGGATTAGACTTTACAAACCCACAACTATAGATAGCCACATCTAGGTATTTAGAAAAGGAGATTGAAGGTAATTACATACATACTCCACCATACTTATTAGTTACTTTAAGGGAAAACTCTGATGCCCATTCTAATGGCTATTACTATTTTGTAGGCCCAACGAAGCCTAACAATAAGCTAGACAAAAAACTTGCCATCGACATTTGGCACCCACTGTGAAAAGTGGCATCTCACAACTACTTCCAAATAATCCAAACATACTAAACAATATCCTAAAACACCATCTAATGATTAGAAATACGTGCAATTATAAAAACAAGTAGGTGGAAGACCTTCTATCACTACCAACTACCCAAACAAGCTTATTAGAAGAAACTCCTTGGGTAAAGCCATCAAACAACCTAGCTCTACAACCATCGAGGCCATATGACAAAGGCTTCATTATGTGCCTTAACAACTTAGAAAGAGGTTGATAATAGGACCCTACTGCACCAATCGAGTAAGAGGTCATCCATGACTTCGTCTACTCACAAAGCCCTCTTCTCTACTTGACTAAATAACATGGCCTCCATCGAATCCTCCATTGACTCATCTTGCAGCATATGGGACACCTTAAATTACCTCCTCTTCTTCTAGTTCTTCCTCCTACCTTAGTTCTTCTCTTACTTTATAGCCAACAATGCTTTGAGATTGCCCCCCACCAGACGTCATCCCTACAAAACAAAATGATACTCTTATAGTACAAATGAAAAGACAAAAACAAAAAGTCTAAGTAAGAAAAAACACCAAGCAAGAGCCTTAACAACAGTTCCTCTTCCTCATATCACAAAAGGGTACAATTAGCTACCCCCTCAGTGTAATTCAATGGCTATGTTCGTACCATCAACCTGAGTATATCCCATGCCATACCGATGCTGCTTCAGGGTTAAACACATGGAGAAGCACCTCAACAAAGTGAACTGAAAGAAGGTAAAAGAAGACTAGCAAAGTCCAAGCAACTACCAACTGGATATGATACACTAATCGATTCTACTCAAACTACAATCCGTCAAATATGACTCATCGGTTTGAATTATAAAGTCACTCGCTACTACTCATTATTAAAGGGAATAGAGTTAAGGGTAAATGACAAAACTAGGGTTGCTTGAAAGGGAAACTTATATATTCTAATCATCAAAAGGTGATATCTGTGTACAACAAATGGGGTCTATATACTAGCCTCACTAAGGTTACAAACATATATGGAAAAGACAAAAGGGTAATCTACAATTAGGATACATGAATAATAATAAATAGGGTAAAAGAGATAAAGAATATTCTATACAAAAAAGTAAAGAATCCTTTTGGAATGTTAAACTAGAAGAAACATGTCGCATGGTGGCTGGTGTTCTAAAATATAGTATAGTTTGGACAAAATGAAGAAGAGAGTGACATCAGGTTAGAGCTCAATCAATTAGTCTCTAAAGTATTTAACTTGACTAAGGTTAGGTGTTGATGGTTGGCTCAGGTGATCGACTCAGATAGTCATTTGAGGTTGGTACACTTAGATGTTGTTTGTGTTATGGCATAGTTACTGGGTAGGTCAGCTTGTATGCTTAGTAGGTCAACACATCTACTTGGTAGCTTCAAGAACTATGCCAGCGTATATGATAGCTTGATATTCAAGTTGGTAATAAAGTGAAACATGGAAGTCATGATAGGAATTCTTGTCTTAGATGAGGCTTTAAGCTAATATTCTCCACATGAGTCCTTAGAGTCTTCTAGATCGGTTATGTATGATCAATCTAAGGAGTTGATTCCTATCATTAGCCTAGGGTTGGAAAAGATTTGATCTCAAATCTAAAGTGGTCTTAGGGTCTTATTCTTCTGAGGCATCTACAAGGTGTTCTTCTTTTAGTCGATGGGGAATCAGGTCGAATACATTGAAAGTAGAGGAAACACTATAGTTCTCAGCCAACTTAATTTAGCAAGTGTTGCGATTGTTCTTCTTTAGGACTCTAAATGGACCTTTAGCTCATGAAGATAGCTTACTCTATCTTAAGTGCAAAAATTCCTCTAGGTTGAGGTGAATTCATATTAAGTCTCCTGTTCCAAAAGAAATAGCTCGCCGACCCTAGCTACTAATCTCTTGTTATCTCTAGTTGAACTTAGCGATCTTCCTTATCATAGATTGATGTAGCTCTTACAATTCTTAAGCTTAATCGACTCCAAATTGACTCTCTTCAATTGTTGTGGGGATACCGATAAAATCTAGTGGAATAGTAGGATTGAGGCCATAAACAACCTTGAAAGGAGTGTTTCCAATAGTATTGTAGATAGTTTGGTTGCATGTGAACTCCATAATGGGTAAAGACAGATCCCAATCCTTTAAGTTCTTTCCTACGACAGCTTTAAGTAGATTACTTAGCGTCTGATTCACCATTTCAATCCAGCCGTCAATCTAAGGGTAGCTACTAGAGCTAAGTACAAGTTTAGTCCTTAGTCTTCTCTAAAGTCTTCTAGAAATAGCTTAAGAATTTTATGTCTCAATCTAAAATGATGGTTTTCGGCACTCCGGGTAGTCGACAACTTCATGTAAAAATAAATTAGCAATTTATAAGGCATTGTTAGTTCAATGGCATGAGATGAAGTATGCCATTTTGCTAAAGTGATCCACTACAACAAAGAACAAATCTTTTCCCCTAGATGTTTGAAGCTACCCTAAGACAAAGTCTATGCTAAGGTCAGCCCAAGGTAAGGTTAGTGTTAGTAGGAGCATATACTCTCCATAGGACTCTCTCTTCCTTTAGCCCTCCTACACACTTCACAACTACCAACTACCTTATGGACATCCTTAGCTAAACCAGGTTAGTAAAAATTTTCTTTCAATAAGTTGGTTGTTTTGGTCTCTCTAAAATAACCAGATAATGAGCTTCCCTAACCAATAGCTCACATATGGAATAGTTAGGTATGTACAGCGTTCTTTCATTAAAGAGATAACCATCTTAGATATAATAACCTCTAACAACAATTCTGTCTCTACATTGCTCTACAATAGTACCAAAATGAGGGTCATGAGTCTATTACTTAGTGATAAGTGAAAACCCCAATAACTTTGTCTATAAGGTGGTCAGTAAAGTTTGCCGATGTAATAAAGCATTGGTAACTATGTTAGCGTTTCCCTTCTTATGTCGAATCACATAGGAAAGACTTTTCATAAATTTTAACCATTTGGCTTGCCTCTTCCAAAGTTTATCCTAACTCTTAAGATGCTTTAACGACTTATGATCAGTGTAAATAACAAACTTTTGTAACAATAAGTAGTATTGTCAGATAGTAAGAGCTCAAAAAAGAGAGTTCAACTCTTTCTCGTACATAGAATAGTTTAACGAGGCATCATTAAGCTTCTCACTATGGTAAGCAATTAGGAGTCATTCTTGCATTAATTTCTCAACTTGTAAAATATCAAAAATAGCTTGGAGATTTGAACATGGTTGTTCAAATCAACATTGTACATCAATATATCATCAAATTACATGACCACACATTGTCTAATCAGGAGGCACATCACATCGTTCATAAGCCCCATGAATGTGCTCGACGCATTGGTAAGTCCAAATGGCATAACTAATCATTCATAGAGACCATGCCTCATCTTAAAGGCAATCTTCCATTCATCACCTAGTCTCATGCGAATTTAGTGCTAACCATTTCGCAAGTCAATCTTTGAAAACATCTTGGTGCCATGAAGCTCATCTAACATATCATCAAGCCTCAATATTGGGTATCTATACTTGACTGTGATATGGTTAATAGCTCGGTTGTCAATGCATAAGTGTCATGAACCATCATTCTTTAGGATGAGCAAAGCTAGTACGATACAAGGACTCATGCTCTCCCTTACATATCCTCTCCCTATGATCTCATCCACTTGTCTTTTTAGCTTGACAGCTTACTTAGGATCCATTCTATAGCAGGTCAATTTAGTAAGGCTAGTTACAAATCAATACAATGTTCAATGCCTTAGATTGGGGGTAATCCAATAGGCAGCTCTTTAGGAAATAAGTTGAAAACCTCATCAATCAATCTTTAGATCTGTTCAAGTACTTCTTCCAGATCTCTCATCTCTAGCAATCTTCTAATCAATAGAAATATAGGCCCATTAGCCTTCTCAGTAGCTAGGAGCTCTCTTTAACTCATCACTAAGGCTTTCTTCTTACTAGCTCAGGTGAGTTGATTATAGGTTTCATTCACTTAGATCGGTGTCATAGGTTGTAGCACAATCTTCTTCTTATCCTTAACAAAGGCATAGGTATTCTTGTATCCGATATGAATAACACGTTAGTCAAATAACTATCACACCCCAAGGCGGCAAAGTCGTAATAGTGCCGCCGTACAAATCATCCTAAGATAAAAGTTGGCCTTACAACCGTTATCTTAGAATTGATCTATATAAGGCATCTATGACTAACTTGCTTTGAAGTAAACAGTTCATAATTTAAATAAATCATTTACCTAAGAAAGTAAGAAAATATATATACACTAGAATTCAGTTATTTCAATTAACATTTACAATGTTTCACCATACTCTATTTCCTAGTTAATACATTATTCAAAAATGAAAATTTCTAAAATAAGAGCTTAGACCTTAAAAATATATGTCTACTCTTCAAATGTTTTTCTTTACTCTTCAGGATTCAACAATTGCTAACGTCAAGGTGATTATAAGCCGCTTTATTGCTAGCACCTGCAATAGCATCTATAGAGATGTAAGTAAATACGGCTTAGTAAGTCGAGACAGAGGACTTGAAACTATATCACCAATACAAACAAGCATTGCACGAACACACAAATGCCATTGCACGACGTTGTCCGGCCCATCGTGAAATTAGAGAAATTGTACCCACTTTAATCCGAGTTAAGGAGTTGCCATTAATGCAATAGCTCATAACCAAACCCAAGCTTGTGCAATGGAGACACTACTCTTTCCATGACTACCTTCGAACCATTGACTTCACCCTTGCTATGACCTCTTCACTTGTCACTTAGTTCGACTAAAGATGAAGAAAGGACCAATTATGCCATTCGGCGCTATCTCTTTTGAAGGGGTCGGTATTTGGCCGAAGAATCCTAATGTTCCCCTAATGGGTTTCTCTGTAAGTTTGGTTTATAATTACAAATCATATATTTGATTAAGTCCAGTTTAGGGTGATCAATTAGTTCATACAATGCAGACCAGAACAATAATTTAGAATCATGGCATTAAACTCAAAAACAAGCACATACATATAGCCACTACCTAACAAGCACAATTAGATACAACTTCAAGTCTCCGAAATATGGCAATCGAAGTCTAGGTAAGTTGAGATTAATACATTACCCGGACTTCTCGCTTGCTCATTCGAAGTCTGACTTACTCAGGCCATTGCCGATCATCCTTATAATTTAAACGTGATTTCAATTTTCCATATAATTATGATAGGTTGGTTTTATCCTATAATGCTTATTGTTATCTTTGGTTTAGGGTTTAATATGTCCAATTATCTAGGTTCTCAAATCTTTTATAATTATTCTCAGTTCGGGGCTAGGTTTTAGTTCAGTTTTCGCATCGATTTCTAAATTTGGTTCTAGTTCAGTTTTTAAGTACAGTTTTATACACGAACCCTAAAAACTCATTTCAACCCATAATGTGAAATTAATCACATTACTTCCAAGTATCCTAAATATCGTAATTACTCCCAATTAATATTTTATTCTACCGAATACATTTAAATCCTTATTAGTATATCGAATTTACTCTAGATGTGAGAAATTTTTACATTTTTCATATAATTACCTAAATTTAAGTTTTCTATCAGATTTATTATATATTCCTATTATTAGTATAGTATCAATTTTTATTCTAATATCTTCTATTTATTATATTTCTAGTTTTTGCATATTATGTATTATTATCTATTATGTACATAATACACATCTAATATTTCTATCACTCCAATTATCATGTCCCAACATCAATTAACATCTCAAAATATATAAATTCATCCTAAATCAGATTTTACTCCTAATTACCCTAATTTACAAAATTACCTTAAAATACACCATTTTTACCTATTACGTATATACTACATAATACCCTAATAATTACATCTAACACCTTAAATACTACAAATATCATACTTCATCAAATTTCAATATCCTAAAACATATAATTATTCACTAAATCAGTAATTAACCATTTAATTACTTAATTAACTAAAAATAACCCATTTTATGCATCATTTTAAGGCATAAAAATTATCTAAAAATTTTGAAAATTCATTTTTTGAAAAAGGGCTTCGTGGTACTTTTCTTTATCACCTAAATAGTCTACACAAAAATTTTGAGTCCAAAACTACACTCTTAAGCCTATTTATTTCTAATTCAAAACATGTTCGGTTTTACATGATTTTTTAAGGACGATATATTTCTAAGCATAAATTCATCAAAATAAAAATTTTCCATAAATCTACATATTCAAATATTTTATAATAACAAATTTCATAATTTTATAATAATATTTCATATTTTTACAAAATTACATAAAATCAAGTTGGAAATTGAACTCACTTGAATTGGTGGCTTTGACCACTGCTAGCCACCGTGGCCTTGTCAGCTAGTCTGGGTGCTACCACCACCATATGGTGGTGATGGCCATCCATTCCCAAGTGCTCGTTGAGTGTTGGTTCCTCTCTAAGGCCTTAATTGTATAAATTTGAGTAATTTTTTTGCAATTAATCCTAACACTCAATATTTTGGTTCTCTCTATTTTTCTCACTCTCCAAACTGACTATATAAGCTTCTGTAATTTTTTGAGTATTTATAAAGCTCTAGGAAAATTATTATACATTAAATTAATTAGACAATTGCCTTATCTCTTCTTTTTATTACTTTGTATTTATTGTAATTTAATTGGTTGCTCATATTTAATCACTCCCAAGCTGCCACTCCTCAATTTTGGAGATTTCCTTATTTTTCTATAATTTTCTTGATTTTTCCTTAATTATTCTTGTATTTTCTTTAATTATTTAACATTATTTTAGCCTATTTCACGTATTTTAAGTAATCATACATATTTCTACCTACAAATAAATATTCCTAAATATTATTTAAGTTGTTTTATGATTTTTGGTGTACATATAATTTATCTTTAGTGATTTGTTAATTATCAAAATACATTTTATGTATTTCCGATAAATAATGAGTAATACATTTGAAATTTGAAAATTTTATATTCTTTTATTTTATTACTTATTTTTCTAAATTCAAATTTATGGGATCATTTTTACTAATATTTCTAGCCGATCGGAATTCTGAGTAACTAGTTATGGGGTTTATAATAACCAAGGTCTTCCTAATAATAGATGTGAAGCTCCCATAGGGACAATATCACACACTACTTCCTCCCTATACATATTCCTAACATTGAACAATATAACTACTTGTTCCATCATATGTAGAGTACCCCTTTCATGCAACTAATGTAGCTTGTAAGGTTACAGGTGCTTAGAGGTTAACAATCCTAACCTCTATACAAAGAACTGTACAACAACATTAGTACAACTTCTTCTATCCGCTATGATAGTGTATAGTTGTCCTTTGACGATACACTTCATATGAAATAGATTCTCTCTTTAGTCTTTCTCAAAGTTCAGCAAGGAACTCAATACTTACCTTAGCACTAAGATCATCACCTCTCCTTGGTCAGCATAGACATAGGTCTCCTATTTCTCTTCGACTTTAACTTTCCCAACATTCTTCTCCTCTTCGAGCTCACTCTCATCGGTACTATCTACTATATCTTCTCAAAGCACCATGGCATGTCTGTTTAGACAATTAGTAGCCATGTCTTTGAAGCCTAAACATTTAAAGCATTTCACCTCGCTAGTCTTCCATCCTAAGGTCTGTCCCTCCTCATTTGTCCTTAAGGTCAACCTAACCTCATTTCAGCTTGGCTAGGTTCATTGGCCCTACTGTCCTACTTAGCTATCATTAGGTTAGTCATTTCTCTCCTTGGCTCAGCATGAACAAGTTGTCATGGAACAAAGACTTGGTAAAATGTCAACCCAAGTCTACTCAGAGCATTTCTTCTCTGTTTTTCAACCCTCTTGCTACCTTAATGGCCTCTTCTAGAGTGTAAAACCTCTATACTTCTGCAATATTGCAAATCTCATATTTAAGTCTAGAAATAAACCTTGACATTAGATGAGCTTCAAGTTCATCTACGTCGTCTCAAATCATCAACATCTAGAATTCTCTTACATAGTCATTAATAGATTGGCCTCTTTGGCAAAGTTCTTACAATTTTGTAGACATGTCCTATAAGTACATCTCGAGCACAAATTAACAATCTATCTAGCTGTTTATGACACATCAACAAGATCTTACATGGCCTATAACTCACCAAATGTGACTTATTGGTCCGAGTGATAGGGTTGCTCACCACAATCCTTACTAAAGGGATTGATAAGAGCAAGTAGAGGAGACTTTTCTAAAAGAAAAGTCTCAAAAATTTTTCATTAATATGCTAAAATCTGTCTAAAACCCTATACATGTATTATATTTATACATATTGGAAACTTGTAAACAAAAGGACTAAAATGATGCCATAGTGGTATTCTCGCAAATACAAAATAAATATGAGAGTAATCAAGAAAAGTATAAGAAATAGGAAATCTAAATAATATAAGCAAAAATATGTAATCAAATGAGATGTTTAGGTAAGGAGTAGATGAGTTGGGCTCTAGCATTTGGTTAGGTCGATACCTCAAATCCTATCATCATCCCCCTCTTGAAAAAGTTTCAACCCGAACCTTGACAATTTACTACTCCAACTTCTACTTAGATAAAAAACAAATCTACAAGAGTGAAATAAAAATAAACTACAGCAACTCAACTCAATGATCAAAGAAAACACAATCCGTCACTCTTTTCACTCATCTTGAGCATAATCAATCAAGTACTTCATTAGATACCCTTCCTTCCACTCATCATATATCTTGTCAATTACCCTTAAGTAATTTCAGCAACTATCAATCATGGGGAATAGCACAACTTCAAGCTAAAAAATGACATGAGATTGAGGGATCTAAACTTTTAAGACTTTAAATTCTTACTTAACCTCAAGTACTTCACTTTTAGCAGTTATTACCTCATTCACTTCCTCATAACTAGTTTCTTCTTTGGTCACCATGGAGGGTATAATGACTCCTTCATTGACTTCCTCTTCCTCTTTGATGGCTACTTCGGGAATTTTCTTTTCGATCCTTCATCTCTCTACTAAAGTCCTAACAATCCTTAGATTTTCTTCAAGACCAACTAGGTATATAAGATGGGGCAAAACTCATCCTTTGTCATAAAGGAATAAGTGTTCTCCAAAGGTACATAGTTCATGTTTTGACTCGTCTTCTATGAAGAACCTAAACACATGTAACAATCTTTGATGTTGGCAACATCACATAAGACTTCATCTTGAAATTTGCCAATGGAAAAGGCTATTTTTGTTTGCTTTGTCACTCAAATCACATCATCATTATAAAGAAAGTCATACGAGTTTGAGTGGTCGATAGTTTCATAACCCAATCTTTCAACAACAATTTTAGAGATAAGGTTCACAAGATAGTGACTAACCTAAATTAGTATAATACCTGGTTTAAGTCTTCCCTTAATGTAAAACTTATTTGATCCCCCATTGCAAAAATTGAGCTCATTTTCCATATTGTAAAATTTGACTCAACAATTTGGAAAGATAGAACACACACACACACACACACACACACATACGACATCTCAGCTATAGATCAAGTCCAATTACATGTACAACAACTCAATCCTTTTGGCACAAAATAGCCCAACAACATTGTTCAGCACTTTTACTTCACCTTGACAGACTTAACAACAACTAGGTTCAATTGATAGTAACTCAACAACACACCTACAATTTTCTACTAGCTAAGCTTGGTAATGGACAACATACGCCCATTATTACATAGTGCTCGGCACATACACAATAGTATACACAATCTCAACTCGATAGTTATCACTTAACCTCGAATCAAAGATAGCTTAACTATTAAGTGCAACTCAATAACCTTCACTATTGCCCAAGCTTAACACTTCAGATGTACAACAACTTTGAGCTCTACTTTATCTTGGATTAAGAATTGAACAGCATGTGTTTAGCCGCTTTACCAACCAATTTAACTCAGCAATTGCTTGGACTAACACTCAAACAAGCAAGTATAGCTTGGTTCAATACTTGAATCAATTTAGATTTGCACTTTAGCAACCACTCGACACTTAAGTTCAACTCCGCTCAACACTTTAGCTTAGACAAAGCTAGCTATTAGCTTAACACGACTAACAACTTAGCATAAGTCTAAGATCAATAAAAGTTATTCAACTCGGTACCTCTCAAAACAACTCGGATATATACTGTTAGCTTGGTTTTAATGCTATAGTACGTTAGCTTGCCAATTTGCAAAATACAATAGCTCAGATACTCACACAACTTGGGCCTTTAATTTCAACTCGAACACAAAACAAGTTAGCTTAGTAGCAACTTAGTTTAGTACATAACTTGATAATTGATGAGTTCCTAGTTGCACATATTTTACATGGTGATTTTTTATGATTTTCCTTGAAAGTTAAGTTTATTTTTAGATAATAATACTTAATTGAGTAAAATTTGTATTATAGGTTTTGAACGCAAGAAAACAAGAAGATAGAAACAAATTTTACTCAAATTGAAGTTAAAATGAGTAAGTTATGAAGGTTTAAAGAGCGACACAACCGAACGACATGATTGTGTCATTTCTAAGTGAATTTAGAGTTTATTTTCAACTATTACAGCCAAGGACATGACCAAAAGACATGGTCGTATCTTTTCCAACAGATCCATTTTTTTTATCTCTTCCTATATAAAGCCTTGTTAAGGTTTTCTTAAAGGAGAGAACTTATTAGACAAAAATTTTAGAGAGCTTTTTAAGAAAAGAACACTTTAGGAGTGAAGGACCATCAAGAATTCAAGATTCAATCTTATTTAGACTTCATGATTTTCTTTTCTACAATTTTCTACTCTTTGTTTTTAGAATCTTATTTTAGGATGTATATAGAGTAGATATTTAATATCTAGGTCTTGTAAAACTTAAGTCTATTCATGTGATATGATTATTATTTGATTAATTTAATTCTTTAGTCTTTTCTTAGTTTAACTATGTTTGTTTCATAATTTAGGTTATTATTTCCACAGATAGTAATCTAAAGTTTGATATCTTATAAGAGAATCGAAAGATTTTGTATAAGATTAGATCTAGACATAATTGATGAGGATTATTGCAAGATTAGAGATAATTTGCAAGATTCTCCTAGAATTTTGAATTAAAGCATAGAGAATTCATTGTTCAATAATACAATCTTAGATCATGCTATTGAGAAGAGATTCTAATAGGTGATTTTAAGGTTAAGATTAGGGTTAATTGGCTTAAGAAAGTGATTAACTTTAGTATAGAATTCTCCAAGTCAAGTAAAATTAAATAATAAATTAGATTATCTTTGAGAAAATTACAATTAGATTTAGGAGAAGCAAAGATTTAGATACATTTTTGTAAACCTTAATGTAGTTTATAATTCTATTACTTTCTTGTTTAAGTTCTTAAATAATTATTAATTAGATGTTAATCTATTAGTTGCTACAATTTAATTTAGGTTTTTTAACTTTCTTGAAATTTAATTTGCCGGTTAAATAATAGAGACCTAATAAGTCCTAGTAATCATAGTTTCAAAGGGATCGACATTTAAACTCATAATTCACTTCACTATAATTTGATAGATACACTTGATCATATTAACAATCGATCAAGTTTATAAATGTAGTTTGACACACATACCTAAATAATGTTCAAATAGCTTAATAAGACTCCACTAAACAACTTGTAGCAACTTGACACATAAGCTCAGCAATTCTTTGTTAAGTACAGCTTAGTCGTACTTCCATCTCAACTCAATTCTTAGTTATCTTAAGTTCACCTCTGTTCAAAGCACTATCAACTTGAATACGCACCACTCAATTCAACTATTGCATAGTTAAGTGCATATCTCTATCTCTAATCAAGAAACAACTTAACATGTCAGATCGAAGCGGCTTGGAGTCACAAGCTCAACTTGAAGATGTAATGCAGGAGTTTGGTTTAAATACGAAAATCAGCTTAGGCACAAAGCAAGCTTAGCAATGATGAATTCAATAAGTCTTAGAGCACAATAGCTTGATTTGATACTACCTTAGTTTGGCTACAAATTAAATAGAACAAAATATGACAATGAGCTTAGAGCTCCTCTACAGTTCACAGCTGTAGTTACACTCACACGCTTTGACCAAGTTCTCAACTCCATGCAAAGCACCCATGCATAGTTTGATGTACACAAGACTACTCTACGCTCGATTATACATAAGAGAAAGCTCGCATCGACAATCTCATATCAAATACTAACCAAAATAGCTTAGCAACAATTACTCTTCGATACAACAACTTGATCATATCCAATTTCAACTTTACACTTTGAATGGTAGTAACTTAGAGCTTAGACAATAACTGCAATTCAGCTTAGCAACTTGGAATGTAGTAGCGCAAACCTATCGCTCAACTTAAGATATCAAGTTCAACTTAGTTATTCAATTTGGCACTTGACAAAATCTATACAATACTCTCACATGGTTTGAAGAGAATAATATAACAACTTGGTAAGCAATACAATAACTCAGATCGAATAATTGCTCATATACTCCTTAATCTTACAATGTAGTTCACTTGCAACACTTGGCAAGTTTAACGGTTAGGGTAATTCAGTAATCCCATTAACACTGTATAAATTCACTTCAAATACTGTAGATTTACGAACAACCACATAAAGTACACCTTAGCATAGACATAATTCGTCCAATTCAATAGCATTTTGGACACAAGATCTTGGCATAGTATTATTAGTGAGCTCGGTCTATATACACCAGCTTAACTAACACTATGGCAGCAACTTGGAATGTATGCAAGAGCAACAAAACAGCTCGTCTACTACACCGTAGCTCGATAGCATGTTGGCAATCAAACCACAAACAAATCAGGATAGCTCAACATATGTACAGTGAGCTCATATGCAATTAGCTAGGTACAATAAATCATCTCGATAGTAGTTCACAGCAATACCTACATAGTAGCTATTGGTACACCAACATAGATTACAACTACAATTTCACATAACCTAGAACCATTAACAACACACAACTAACTCAACTCCGATGACAGCTCACCTTAACTTACATACGCCATTGACCCTCACTCGTACACTTAGTTGCAAGTTCTAAACACTAATATACATACTTTTCAAACCCCTATACACTATGCACTGTTATTTTCACCACCGTAACCACCACTCTCTCGAAAAAACACCAATGTACTAACAAGCCAACATACGCTATTATATAAGTCACTACTACTACCGTCACAACATACAGCAACTCTCAACACCTATGGTAATACCAACTCACGCCACCACTCCTTTATGGGCTACAGCTCAGCTTCGAATGCACATAGTACCAGACGAAACAACCACCAACACAACTTCGATGATCAACATTCAACAAATCCATAAACTCCATATACTACTGTTGCTCCTTTATAGCCTTAAACTGCACTTCTTCGATACTGCAGTAACATAACTACCAAATGAACACCTTTAGTCCACAATTGAACACCCAAATCAAAAGCTAGAACACCTACTGTCAGGAAATCAAACACCTACTCCTCAATTTGAGCACTTAATTCAAATCCCCAACAATTTCTCGAAGATTTAACTCACAATTTCAAAACCCTAAGTTAGGGTCCTCATGTATCAGTTGTAACATAGTAAATATACCTACTGCAAAGTTTAAGAAAACCTAATGAAGGCCTTCACATGTCCATCAATGCTTTCCTTTCTAGTTGAAGATGGCATAATTTGTATGTGTGTGTATGTGTGTATGCGTGATTTATTAAACCAATTTCACAATACCTAACACAAAACGGACACTAGAGATAAACCCAGTCGAAAAGAAACATCCTGACCTATTGCCATATCCTCAAATAACAATTCTCTAGTAAATAAACTCTTTGTAGTACAACAAAACCAACGAATAGGCACTTTCTTGAATACTAAGTAGCAACTTTAACACACTTTCTATGGTAGCTATGGGAGGAATACAGTAGCTAGCTTCAGTACATAAACAAAAACTTCACAAAACCTAATACGCTCCCTCATTAGAATTTCACTCTAATACTAACGAAGCTAATACATCTCTAGAGTTGTACAATTGGAGAGATACTACTACAAACAAGAGTAAGAAAATAAAAGAGGGGGGTGGGGGGGTGAAGGGGGTGTGTTTAGTAAATCTGTAAGCTATTTAACTGGATATGACAAACTAACATGATCCTAAATAGCTTACAACTTGCTAGATGTGACTCATCGGTCGAAGTGATAGGGTTACTCGCTACAATCCTTGCTAAAGTGATTAATAAGAGCAGGTAGGTAGAAAAGAATTTTCCAAGAGAAAAGTCTTAAGGGTTTTTCATTAATATATCAAAACCTATCTAAAACCCTATACATATGATCTATTTATACATAGTGGTAAACTTGTAAACAAAAGGACTAAAAGCATGTTCTAGTGGCATTTCCATAAATACAAAATAAACATGAGGATAATTTAGGAAAAAATAAAAGAAATAGAAAGTCTAAATAACATAAGTAAAAATGAGCGGTTAAATGAGATATTCGGGTGAGGAGTATATGAGCTAGGCTCCAGCATTTGGCTGAGTTAGTACCTCGAATCCTATCATCACCTCTTAGTAATCTCTTCATCTCTTCCTAAGTTCTTACACTTCGTCTCCCATCCCTTACATTAGCTACATTTAGGTTCTTCTATCACATAGCAACATATTTAAAGAACTTAAGTGAAACAAGACACACTTTAACAGCATCTATATATCGATAACAGTCGAATACTTTTTCCACCTTCTCTTCCCATTTCAAATATTCATCTGCATCTCTATTTTTATTGAAGGGTAGGATTTAGACCTTAATATTGTCTAGTCCTCAAGGAGTTCAGCATCCTCACTATTATGCTCGAAAATAATCAGCCTCTTCTTCTTCTTCTCCATACTCTTTGGCATCTATCTTCTCATCATCTTTCTCAATCTCCTTTAACTCTAACCTTCATCTAGCAGTCCAATTTACTACTCCTCCAACTCAAAGGGCTCAAGCAAGGTGCTTGGCTTAGATACCTTGACCATAACATCTCTTTAAAACATTTTGAGGTAAGTATGCTTTGGTACACCTTGAGGTTGTTGTCTATTAACTTACACCGTAATTACTAGACTCTCAACAAGATTAGTGAGTCTGTCAAGTTTATCGTCAATTGACCTAAAAGTATTACTACTATTGTGACTATAACTAGGTTAAGCACCACTATGCTAGTCACCAACAGTACCTTAAACACTCAAATTTGACATGGTATGATACTCCTCAAATAGATTAACAACACAATACATGGAAGTAACTACTATCTTACTACCCAAAACTTCGACTAACACACTCTAACAACTCAACACCTAATAATCACTTGAATAGGACAAAAATCAACTTACTCTATTTTTACAATGAAAAATAGAGTAACAATAAGAATTGTACTTACCAACACACAAATCTTTACTACATAGCAGAAAACATCAAAACGTACTTCATACGAACACAATGAAGCAACTATGTAAGAAACATAGTACCCACGAACAGCAATCTTGAACCAAAACTTCACTATAACTTCACATACTCTCTCTTGAAACCATACTTTGATACTAGCAAAGTTGATGCATCTTTAAGATTATATACATGAAAGAGTACCATAACGAAGTGAACCGAAAGAAGGTAAATGAAGACTAGCAAAGTCTGAGCAACTACCAACTAGATATAACACACCAATTAATCCTACTTGACCTACAATCCACTAGATATGACTCATTGATCTGAACTATAGGGCTACTCCCTACTACTCATTATTAAAGGAAATAGATAAGACCTAAGGATAAATAAGAAAACAAGGGTTGCTTAAAAGGGAAGCTTGTGTATTCTGATCATCAAAAGGTAATATTTGCATATAACAAATGAGGTCTATATACTAGCCCCACTAAGGTTACAAACATATATGGAAAAGATAAAAGGGTAATCTATAATTTGAATACATAAATAATACTAAAAATGGTAAAAGAGATAAATAATATTTTATACAAAACAGTAAAGAATCCTTTTGGAATGTTGCTAAAAGATACGTATCGCATGGTAGCTAGTGTTCTAAATTATAATATAGTTCAGATAAAATGAAGAAGAAAGAGTCCATATTCAAAGCTAACCTGATATGTATCAAGTTGAAGCTTAACAATCAATTACTAGAAAGTATGTGGCTTAGACTGGGTTCAGGTGCTAGTAGTTGACTCAAACAGTTGTTTGAGGTAAGTACACTTGGATATTGTTTATGTTATGGTATAATTGGTTAGCAAGTTGGTTTATATGCTTGGCAAGTCGGTACATCTACTTAGTAGCTTCAAAAACTATACTGGCGCATATGAGAACTTAATATTCAGATCGGTAGTAAACTGAAACATGGAGGTCGAGATAGGAATTTTTGACTTGAATGGAGCTTTGAGCTAATATTCTTTACATGAGTCCTTAAGTCCTCTAGCTCGGCTACCCGTGATTGGTTCGAGGAGTTTATTCTTATCACATACTATCCCTAGACCTATGCAAAGATTGAATCCAAACAATGAATTGGCTTACCCTAGGGGTAGGCGAACCTAAACCAACCTATGAACCATCAAAACCTAAAAGTCCAAGCAATTTGGCATGGTGAACCCATCGACTAAGTAGGCTTATGAATCGGCAGTTTAGCCTACCCAAACTTTGTTTTATTTAAAAAAAGAAAAACACTAAAATATCATCTCACCATCTCCATTTGAGTTTGTCAATTTTTTTTTTCATGAGTTATGACATTTTACTTTAATATCTATACTTTCTCTTCTCTTAATTATTATCCTCCCTTCATCCTTTTCTGTATTAACAATATATTATGAGATTCAAATAACAAATCTTTCTCCTTTGTAATTTCTCTTACTTTATGTAACATTACTCAATATTTTAAAGTTAAAGTAACATCACACTCATGCGGTTCAAATCAATTATTTTGGAATAGAATAAAATTTGAATCGAAAATAACAATGAATTATTCACGCATTAATATTTGAACAAAAAATAACAGTAAATTAGTGCTACAATAATGTCGGGAAAAAAAAATAAAAATATGAGACAAGGCAAAAAATTATTTATATTAATTGATGGAAATGCGAACAAAAAAGAAGAAACAGTTCAAGGGTTAGTTCACCATATTTGAATTTTTTTATTTTTTATTTTATTTTATGTTAATTTATTTTAAAATAAATATTAACATATATAACTATTACATACATTACTAGCAGTTTTTTTCTTTTATAGAATTTTTTATTTTATTATGTATTTTTTATTTTTCTATATATATATTTTAATAATTTTATTACTTTTATAATTATTTTATCATTTTTTATTTTAAAATTATGTGTTGACAAATTATATGTTAACATGTGTCTACTTAACGAAAAATTTAATAAAATCTAATGAAAGAACTTATTTAATATGATTTAAAAATGTTGACAACTTAAATGGAATAAATAAAAGATTAAGAATTCAATTCATGAAATGTTAATAATTTTTCTTTTACCTTTTTCTATTTATAAAATACCACTCTAGGACCAAGCTCATTCTCAGTAAGGACATTACATAAGAAGTTTTTTTTTTGAGATGGGTGAGAGGGACACGGAGAGGAGAGGGAATTCCCAATGCCTGTTCAATCTATAGCTACCCCTACGAAATTTTGCTTTGGATTAGGGAAGACGCGAGGCGAGTATGATTCTGGCTATTCTTTTTCGGCCGTAGTGGGCTACTGGGCTTTCTTGATTCGCATGCGAATAACCTTAATACCACTAGTAGACAAAAACCCAACAAATAAAAAAGAAAAAAATAAAATTAAGAAATCTCGAGGGACCTTAAAACCCCTTCAATTTTCTTCGTCACTGGAGTAACTTTCTCCTTCTCTCTCTCTCTACTGAGGAATGGAGGGAGACACCACCAGTGCAAACACAGATGTGAATCTGGGCAGCAATATTATCATCTATTAACCCTTGTCTTTTCCTTCTAAAAATGAAATGAAATGTCTATAGCTTTCGTCTATCTCTTCTAATCTGAAGAATGAACATGGCTCTTCAAGAAGAACATCCCCACCATTTACTTAACATCCTTGACTCCGCTCTCTATTGCCAAGAAACAACCTTTGATGAACAAGACACTGAACAAGAATGTGAAAGTGAAACCTCCCCAGAAAATGCCATAAAGTTCTCGCCTTTCATTTTCGCAACACAACAAGATTTGTTCTTCTATGACGAATGTGAAGTTGAAGCTTTGTTTCTGAAGGAAAAACAGACCCATCCTTGTTACGGGAAGCTGCTAACTTTTGATGGGTCTTTACTTTTAGCTCGAAAACAAGCTGTAGACTGGATGTTGAAAGTGAACACACATTATGGGTTTAGTGTTTTAACTGGTGTTTTGGCAGTGAACTACTTCGATAGGTTCATTACTAGTCCTGTGTACCAGAAAGATAAGCCTTGGATTAAACAGCTTGCTGCCGTAGCGTGTTTGTCTATTGCTGCTAAGGTTGAAGAGACCCACGTGCCTCTTCTTCTGGACTTTCAAGTATGTATGGAAGGTTTACATTTACTAAGCGAAAAATGTTTTTGATTGGTTATTTTTTGGTTTAATAAGTGAAAATAGCTCTTTCTTAGTGGACTTATCGATGAATTTGACATGGGGCGGTTTTTGTGTATATTAGGTGGAAGAAGCAAAGCATGTGTTTGAGGCTAGGACAATACAGAGAATGGAGCTTCTGGTGTTGACAACATTGGGTTGGAGAATGAATCCCGTTATTCCAATTTCATATTTCGATCACATCAGAAGGAGATTTGGGCTAAAGGGCTGCTTCAATTGGGAGTTTATGAGGAGATGTGAGCAGTTGCTTCTGTCTTTCATAACAGGTAAGAATTTCAATGTCATGAGTGGCATTTGTTTGTTTTGTAAAGGAATTCAAAGATTAGGATAAGCAATGACATTTTGTTGTGATTTTAATTTCTAGATGTGAGGCTGGTGAGTCACTTGCCTTCAATAGTCGCCATAGCTACAATGCTGCATGTCAACAAGGAGATTGAGCACTCGAACTCTAATTTGTGCAAGGAGCATTTGTTGCGCACCTTCAGCATTGATGAGGTTTGTATTTGTATGTACTTTGGTGGAGTCCTTGTTATGTTTTAGGGATAGTTAGAGTTAATGCAATATTTATGGAGACATTAGTATTCTAAGGTTTTGTAAGTTCAGCAACAAAGGATAAAAAGGGACAATTTAGACATTATAGTGAATCTTTGCTTTTCTAGAACATATCCTTATATACCATGGCCCTCTTTAAATCAAATCGGGATTCAATTCATCGGGTTGTTCTTATGCTTTTGACAGGAGAAAGTGAAAGATGCCTATAAGCTTATGGAAGAGTTATCGGGTGACAATTGTCACATCCTTAATTACAATAACAAGCGGAAGCAATGTCCTGTGCCTAGCAGCCCTAACGGCGTGATTGATGTTTCTTTCAGCTATGACTCATCAAATGACTCCTGGCCTTCAGTACCATCAATATCATCCTCTCCAGAGCCCAACCTCAAAAGGAGCAGAGTTCACAACCAACACATGCGGTTCCAGTTGCCATCAGTACTAAACTTTTTTTCATTGGATGTTTCGAGAAGCCAATATTGATTGTGCTTCATCTTAAATATATCTTCGTTGAACTTGGTACAATACAATGTCTCTTGAGTTTATTATTATTATCAGCCACAGTGATAACCTATTTATCTCAGAGTTAGATGTTTTACTAAAGATTTTGTGCATTGGGTTATCGTATTTGCCAATTATATTCACATTAACTTCTCTAGATCCTGGTCATATCTCTGAGGATGGATTGAGGACAGAGGAGAATATCATTCTTAGTGTTTCCTGAATGTTAGTTGATGGAGTCCTTCGATGGATGTTTGTATGTGTCTATTTGTCTCATGCTATTAAGATCACCAACTAACAATTAGAGTGCGATTGTGTAACCATTGGCTAATTTGTTTCATTAATATGATAGGCAATATGATAATCATTTATGATTTGCATGATTATTAAATCTCACCAATGAATAGACATTTGGTGAAGATTTGCAGTAGTTTTGCTATGGAAACACAGCAAATCCCATCTCAGATCAATATATCATCCATTCTAATGTCATTGAAGCAGTAATGATGGAGTCATCGGATTAGGATGATTAATTTCCCCTGTCCATGTCTCTGCCATTTACATGCTCTCGCATGGTAGATAAAAGGAGTCTGTCTTGACTAATGGATGCATGTAGCAGTAGCATCACGTTAGAAATCAGGAAATGGATGGAGAAAAGAAATGAAATGAGACTGAGGATTGAGGAATTTCAACTCTTGTGGTCTTCATCTACATTCATTTTAATTAGCTGGCAGATGGAACCATAGGTAAAAGATGGCAATGGAAGTCTTTGGCTCTTTTTGTTTGAATGGACATGTCGATGTTTTGGGTACTAAAAAGTCTCACCAGACAGCCAGACAGGTGCAAGTCATATTAGTTCACTGGTTATTTAAAGAGGGAGAAACAAGAAAAAGAGGTTCAACTAGGAAGTTGAGTTGGCCATTAAAATAAGTAGAGATTAGGTTGTAGTGCAGTGAGGACTCTTTCATCAAGGTCAAAGACAATAACAAAAAAGTCCTTCTTAGGGACAACAGAATTCCCGCTGCCCGACAATCTCCTCCTGTCCTCAAGCACGTATCTCCAATATCTCTAGGCTCTAGGCTCTAGGCCAAGGCTTGTTTCTTTGTTCAAGGGGTTCAAACGTTAAATGGCTTTTACTAAAATTTATTATATTGTTGTTTTTCTAATGGAGAACAAACTTAGAAAGGTTTTTTGAGTTTCTAATGTTTTTAAATGATTGGTCCTTGATTGTCGCATTCATCTCTCCATTTGCATTCGAATAATCAGATCAAACTCCTCTTTAACACCGAAAGGAAAATATATATGTATATATATACATATATAGACACACACACAAGTAAAGGGGAAAAATAAAAGGGAAAAAGAAATTGGGTGGGTGGGGGAAGTGGGGGGCAAAAAAAAAAAAAAAAAAAAGGACACAATCGAATGATTAATTATCCAAAAGACTTCGAAGACTTGACAAAGATTGCGATCTATATATAATGGTTATCTACAGACATGTTTGTGAAGACTCATCCAAGCGTTTGATTTTTCAAAATAAAAGTCAGCTGAGTTAGTATGGCATCCGATTTATTTCGTCATCAACTACCCTACCCTTTCCCTTTCCCCAGTGAGACAATAGCAATATATTGCCTTAGGGACCTACACCACTGCAAAGACAGAGATACTAAATATATATATATATATATATATATATACACACACACACACACACATATATATATATATATATATATATATCTATACATATTAACTATATATACATCTTTTTATACATTTTTGAATGTTCAATAAGATTTTCTTGTCATGTTATTAACTAAGTTAGAGGTTTCTATTAATAAGCATTTTGTGTGCTTGCTAAATCGGTACAAGTTGGGCCAATTAGACGTCAGTGTCCTACATTTAAATCGTCCAACTTCCTCTTCTAAGAGAGGTTCAATTAACTTAACACACATATTCTATTAAACTTACTCTCTCTTTCCATCATCTATGGTTGATTTAAGTATCGAAATACTTCAATTATTTTTTTCAGTTCACTTGTTTTGTTGGCCACCTAATACGAGTTCAAGGTTTTCTATTGGTGGAATCTATGATCAACAATCGGAATGTTGCTTGTCCCAGGAAAGTCTCTCACAATCAAAATCAAAACCGATGGTGATGATCTTGAATGTGTTCTAAGTTGGCCATCGCATCTCCAAGCACTTTCTTCATTTAATTGTTTCATAACTACTCGGTGAAAGTGAAACTGCTTAGCCATAAAAAAGATTTGGTTGCATCTCCTTGTGATAACTAAGAACTATAAAAGATACTCCAAGAGTTAGCTTTTGATTGAGTCACATTGAACCCTTGCGATTAATAAAGTAGCTTGAACCGTGATGAAAGCTATTCCGATATAACGCGGACAGTGCATGTAGTTCAACAAGCGGATTCATAGATTTGGGGTTTAAACTTTTGTGTAATGATAGTCAAGAACATAGGAAGAATAAAAGGGTAAATGCTGTTGGAAATTTTGAGGTTGGACTTAGGCTAGTTCTTGTGGTCCTGGTCTGCCTTGATTTTTGTTTTCATTGTCGTAATACAGGCATGGTTTGGCAAATACTTGAATATTCATGCTTGTGACTCAAAGCCTGCACAGTTTCCTTTAAAGAGAATGGCTCTAGAGAAGCCACCTAAGCAACCAAAGAAAAGAAGAGGAAAAAAAAAAAAAAACAATTTCTATGTGAATATCTCTTCATTCGTTCATGTCAATAATTTGGCATCTATTTTAGTTAATTTGATCGATTGACCATAATTGACCAATGCCATGGATCCAACATGCAACAAGGTGCTTGATGCTTAAGCCTAGTATGGATTTTCTGAATTTATTTTAGGATAACTCAAGACTCTACTCTAGAGCTCTTAAATTACTGAAATGTTTTTATTTACTGCAAGAAGCTTGACCATCTTGATATAAACAAATTCATTGTCCGAAAATACCGTTTCATGTATTCTTCATTTCATCTATAATGGACCTAAGATTTCTGCACCAGTTAGGAGAATTCAAGCCTTTGTCAACTAGTTGGTTGAATTTGCGTGGCTACAAAAGAGTACCATTTCAATCGCCTTAGGAAAGAAAAGAGAAATGATATGGAGACCTATTTATTGAGTTGAACTAACCTAGATCTAGCTTAGAATCATTGGTTTACGGATCGAATAAAGCTAGAACTGTCACCGATCTGATTAGTTATAGTTCTAGGCTGGTTTGCCAGTCCTTAAATCCTTTTTTTTTTTAATCTAATTCTTTATTAATTTTAACAATTTCTATTTTTTTATTAATTTTCGACTTGATGTGATTTTAATTTTTGTATATTTTTACCCCAAACATAGCCTCCTTTATCTCTTTTTTTTTTTAAATTATATTAATTCATTAATAATTTCTATTTTTGTTATTAATTTTTGACTTAATATGGTTCAAACTTTTTTTATTATTTTTTTCTTCAAATTTTATCTTTTTTGCATATTCAAGTTCTTAATATTTAATAAGCTTTATAAAAAAAATTTATATTAACTTAAATTGAATTTTTCATCTATTTTTAATACATAATCAACTTATAATTAGTTATTTATCATTAGTTTGATAATATTATTTTTAAAAAATTATCATTTACCATCATAAATAAAATAATTTTGATATGTCATAATATAATGGATATCATTTAATTATTTTTTCCGAGACTTAATAGTCTTATTTCTCTCTCTTTCTTTTCTTTTTTTTTTTTTTTTAAAGGTAGTGAACTGATTGTGTCGATTCACTGGTTCAATGGTAGGTTGGCTCGCCGGTTTAGGTAGTTCCTATCCCTTGAACTGCTTGGGCTCTAAAGGTCCGGTGATTCTGGAGGTGGTTTAGGCTCGATTACTTTCGGGCTAAACTAGTTTACAACTTAAAATCAGTTTTTAAACGGATCTAATGATATGTAATCCATCAATAATTCAAACTATTCAAATTTTTCGAAGGTTAAAAAACCGGTTGCATTATTTAAATATCGAGGAATTAGTTTGTTGAAGCTAGAAGGATTAGCTTCACATGGTCGTAGTTCTTTTCATCTACATGCGGTTAAAAATGTAAATAAAAAGATAACTGGGAAAAATTTGACCTTATTGTGCTAGCTACATTCCATTACACTATCCAACAATTACAGCAATAGTGAAAAGAGGACAGGAGTCGACCAGTGCCCAGTTGCAAGGACACGATGCTTAGAATCCAAGGAAAATGACTCCTCAAGGGATTTTTTTATGATGAGTAAACATTAAAGAAGTGAAGGATTCTGATATAGGCAATTACAACTCCTAAATGCCATGCATCCACCAAAAACGTGCAAGACGGTGGGAGGTCCCAATTGACTGGCCAAACGTGACTCACCTCACCACATGAGTGCAAAGCCCAGTATATAACATACGCGAGCTGTGAAAATTTGGTGATTACTCAGTCAGTAGTTCCTATTTTTTCATTGGTGTCCTTGACATATGATTTTGGCCTTGCCAATGTAGTATTACCAAATTTTTTAGTGCCGCATAAATGAAAGTGATAGTGCATCAAAAGCAGGTCTCGTCCACAAAATAATTATAACTGGCAATAGCAGTAACACGCACCTTAGATTGACCAAGTACTTGATAATAGTTCAAAATATCTTTTTATCTTTATATGCATGCATTAGCTACGTATAAAAAGGGAAAAAAAAAAGAAGAAAATTCTCGAAGTTGGAAATTTCAGGGAAGTTATTTGATGTCGCTTAGAACTGTGAAATGCGACATTTTATGGGTGTTGTCGAGGAAGCTAAGAACCCTGTAGAGCAAAATTTAATTTATTCTTAATCTCTTGTGATAACCGTTAAGACAATTAAATTTGTCTTGTATAGTTATTACCTGTATACTTGACACACGTATTAGTACATTCATTTCAATTGATACTTGCATAGCATGATTCAAATAATTTTTAATACCTATTGAATTTATGTATATAAAATTGAGATCTCATTTTCATAAACGAACGCATAATGGGTGAGGGAAGTATGTCCAAAATGCATTAGCTCCACTAATGTACAAATCATGCTTTTTCTGAACATCTGATTTTGTGCTGATATTTATGAATATAAGTCCATTAATCAAAGAAAAAGTTGAGAGAAAAAAAGACACTGGTTGATAATTATTATGTGTAGCCATCTATAAACATTAGAAATTGGTGCTGTTGCAGAGAGTGATCCAAAAGACAGGTAAAATAGCCCTCCCAAATGGAAGATGCATATCAAATGGCACATGTTTTGTGACAAGGGAGTGAAATAGTACCAACATGTGAAAGAACAGAGGGCATAAAAAGTGGTTGAAACCAGTCAGGAAAAGCTTGTTTTTATACGATCCATGATTTAATGTCAAAGCTTCAGTACGTGGCTTTGAATATGAAATAGGAAAATTAATGGGTGAGGCATTAGGTGAAATTTCGAATGCAATTCCTTTTTTGGTCACCTTGCAGAGCCTAGTCTATCTTGATCAGAGAAAAAGGGAAATAAATGGCTATTGCGTTGAAATTTTTTCAAGTTTCCTAGAGTCTAGGAAAGCACCCACGTTGGTACAATCCTATTATTAAGGACCCTCAAAGGAATGACAAATTGTAGCTCATTCCAGAGAGAGAAATGAAAGATTAACGAGAATTTGATGGAAATATTAACGTTTTTATTTTTCAAAGAGCTAATTTATTTCAGTATTTTGTCAACTCCCGTAGCAAAGACACACATCAAAGTTGTGATATCCCTATGATAAATTTGGTTCCATGGGATTGTGAGAGAGTAGTTATGTTGATTTACAAGCGTATGAACGTTAGTTAAAAGCTTTTAAAACTAAGAAGTTGAAAGTAGTTTATTAGAATTTGTTGACTTAGATTATATACTATTTTTTAGTTAAGGTATTATAAATGGTATTAAAGCTTGTATGCTAATACTCGAAAAAAACTTTTGAACTAAATGGTTGAAAAAATCTCAATAATATTTGTTAGCTTGGTTTATACACTACTCTTAATTTACCAGGTTAAGAAAGTTATGTATATATTTTTAATCGTAAAGTTATAAAAATCCACTTTTAATATTCACATTGAATAAGTGCATTTTCATGAAAGCATAATCCTTAGTGGTGTTTTCATCGACCAAAATATGCTGATGAGATTTGTACGGTAATGCAAATACAAAAAGTGTTACTAAAAAATAATTAACTAAATATCATTTCAAGCATAGCAAATATTTGTTCTAAACATAAATCAACTAAATCCCAACCTAAGTCAAGGCAAGACTAAGGCTGTAAACGAATCTAAGCTGAGACAAGCTTTTGTAGGATCAAGCTTGACTTGTTTAAACATTATCAAGCTTAAACTTAAACTGAGCTTTTTATTAACTCTACAATCGAGATTTGAGCTTGGCTCATTTAGATAAAAAAGTTTTATCTTGAGTTTAAACTTGACTTGTTTACTAATTGGGATCGAGCATAGTTGAGCCTAAAATGAGCCAAACCAAGCTTAAAAGAAGCCGATCTCGAGCTTCTCACGAGCTTAGGTATACAAAATAAAGAAAATATATATAAACAAATAGATTAATTAATAATGAATAAGGATTATAATATCTATTATATATTTATATATAATTTAAATATTAGCCTTTGAATTTTAATAGTATGTTATATATAATTTATAAATCTACTTGTAAGCTTAAATGGGTTAGGTCACGAGTCTAAGTAGATAAACTAGCAAACCTGAACTGAAGCTCGAGCTCGGCTTGTTTAGATGAACGAGCTTTATCTCAAGCTATTTAATTGAATTCAAGTTAAGCCAAGCTCGAACAGCTCACAAGTAACTTACCTCATTTGCAACCCTAGGTAAGATAACTTGAACTTAAGTTAGATGACTTGAAGCTGAGTTGGCGATTTTAGAGAGCTAAATTTAATATTGGGCTTCAAGTCCATTAATCAAATGGATTTGACTCTTCGGGCTAAGGTGATAGGGTTCGAGGAGTTAAGCCCATAAATTATTGGGATGATCAAGGGAAACTTGGCATAGTAGGCTTGGAGAAGGGCCCGTTGGATCGGTCCATCTAATCCAACCTTTCTCGATTTGGCTCACACTAGAATAATAAATAAAGCATTTACTTGGGCTTAAACCCATGAAAATAGCCCACTTAAGATCCATTAATAAGTGGTTTCGATCTCAGCCATTGATGACTGTCATAATCTGACGGATAGAGCCTTACTAAGATCGCCTACTCCTCCTCCCTACGCTTCTCTCTTGACTATCTTGTACAAGTCACTCAAGTCATTTCCCTGGTCACATGTAGCGCAACTTCATATGTGGCACACATGTGAAAGTTGTATCTGTACCCAACACCTCTACATTTTTTCTAACAACTTCATTAAGGAGGGAAGACTTGATACTCACATCATGATACCTCTAAGGTGAAGACAAGCCGACCCTACTGAAAGAACTAATCAAGAGCAAAATGTTAATACTATGACCAATGATTAAAATCTACCTCTAATTGGAGACACTAATCAAGGTGACGGTATACAGGAAGGTGACCTTGATAATGTACAATTAACGCGTAAGTTGCGGGAGACTAATCGAAACCTAAGTGAACTTATGGCAATGTTTTCTCAATGTGCGCTTGCTTTGGCTACCTTTGCTACTACGCAACAAGGAATAACTTCCTCAAATCCTTCTAATGTGGTGCAATAATATACCCTAACTAACCTTCCAATTGTCAATGAGCATGTTGCTCCTAACATTGGAGAACAACTTCCTGCTGTAGAACCTATAGCCATACAAGATTTGTTACCTAAAGTAAGGAATCAAGGAGTTTAGATTAGAGGCTCATCATCCTCGCGTACTATACCACTTGTTACAATTGTTGACTTTGTGCAACCAACACCAATGAATCTTATGTCTGCAAGATCTACACCTGTGAATCTAGCGCCCATGCATCCTACTCCTATGATGTCACTAAGGGAAACATCTACTCAGAGAGGTTCATTTGTAACTAAAGAAGATTTGGATATATATTTAAAGGAGATACAAGCAAAATCTACAGTTGGGATACCATAACTGAAGCTTCCGTATCACTAATGCATTACCGTGAAGTCATACCCTAAGGATTATGTCAGTTCGAAGTTCATGCTATTTAATGGCAAGAAAGGAAGTGCTAAAGAACATTTGCTGAAATTCATCGAGATGCTAGAAGTATATGACCTAGATGATGATTTGAAACTGAAAGAATTCTCCAAGTTACTCACTAAGAAAGCATACACCTGGTATGTTAATCTCCCTCTAAGATCAATAGATTAGTGGAGTAGTATGTGTAAGATGTTTTTGAAGAAGTTCTTCTCTACAAAAGAGAGAGTCACCCTTATTGACATGAGAAGGATCCGATAAAAGTCCAAAGAAGATCTGATGGATTATATTGAGTGCTTTAGGAAGGGTTCACTAAATATACAAGACATTTGTGATGAGAGAGAGTTGGTCAAGATTTGTATCCAAGGGATGTTTCTTAAGTATGCGGTTTACCTTGAAAACCTTTCGTTGGCCTCCTTTGCTGCGCTAGTTGAGAACGCGCGAAGGACTAACAACTGAATGGCACAACAAAGAAGTGAAGTTAGGAGATTCAACAAGTGCACTTCATTTGTAAGTATAGCTCAGGGCGAATCACCAAGGGGAGCAAAGAAATGAAGAGATGATAAGCCTACTAACACCAGGCCATCTTTGACATATCTTGTCCTATGGCCAAAGTGCATCAAATACCGGTCTTGACCAGTGGCTCCATGATGGAAACATCAAGCTTCCGAGGGTCGAGTGCCTCCCCACAAATGAAGAAAAGAGTGATCCCAAGTATTGTAGATTTCATCGGATTATTGGTCACCCAATTAAAGATTGTTTCACTTTGAAGAAAATATTTAGTGATCGAGTTACACATGGTGAGTTGATCATCAATAACAATGATGTTAGAAACGATCTACTTCCTACCCACAACAACTAAAGGGGTGCTGTCAACGCCATTAGCTATGACCCCATCACTACTGAAATAATTGATGCCCAAACTATTGGAAATGATGAAGATAAGGAAAAGACAATTGAAGCTCAAGATGATGAACGCTTACCTATTGTTATGGCATTGTTGAAGGCAGCTAACTTTAGGAATTTCTTTGATCTCTTAGGATTCAATGAGAAAGCTTAGCTTGCAGCAGCAACTACACTCACATAGATCTCTGAGAGTCAATACGTGGAGTGTAGTTCAGCGCAGCCCATGAAGAGGATGGCCACAGCATACGAAAATGTGATTTTATTTACTGATGCAGACATGTGTGTAAATAATTCCAATCACAATCGCCTTTTATATGTAGAAGGTGTGCTTAACGAGTCCTTGGTCAAGAGAACGTTTATTAATAATGGTTCATTAAATATCATGCCAATAAGTACTTTTAAGGCTGCTAGAATTGATATCCAACAATTGGTTAAACAGCTTATATTAATAAATGGATTTAGCTATTCCCCTATAGATTCTGTTAGGTATGTTAATGTTAATCTCAAGGTTGGCCCTATCCATGGTACTACTACCTTTCATGTGACTGATGTGCCGGTCCAAAACCATCTACTCATCGGTAAGAAATGGCTGCATGATCACAACTTGGTCCCATCCACATTGCATTAATGTATTAAGGGCCATTGGAAAGGGAAGGATGTATTTATTCAAGCTACCAAGAATCCTTTTGAGCAACACAAATCATATTTCACTGAGTCATCCTACTTTGATGAATTTGCTGAAGAAGGCAAGATCACAATAGCTAAGTTGATTGGTGTCCCTTTACCTACATGGGAAGAAATTCAAGATAGTTAGCAAAATAATAGAAAGATGCGCGGGTGTCGTAGGGGAAAAAAGAAGAACAAGCAACCTAAAGGAATTGAAAGCTTCGTTCGAGAAGATGGAAGAAGGGTATACTGCTTATGACGGTTTCAAGGGTTTGAAGAGGTATATTTTTCCTCTTCAGATCCCATACTAATGCAAGAGGTCTAACCCGCCTTACAACAACTATAAGACCAAATGAAGCTACAGGTTGAGGAAATAAAAGATTTGGATCTAACACGACCGGGAGAGTCACAGTAGCTAATCTTCATAAGCAAGAGCCTCCTACAAGAAATAAAAGTTCATATTGTTAAGTTGCTAAGAGAATATAGAGACGTATTTGCATAGACCTACGAAGAGATGTCAAGATTGAACCTTAATCTCATAGTACACAAATTAAGCATTGCCCTGGGAGTTACGCCTGTAAAGCAAGGATAAAGGGTTTTCCGCCCTGAGATTAAAGTCCAAATTAAGCAAGAAGTCAACAAATTATTACGAGCTAGATTTAGAAGGCCCATCCAACATCCTACTTGGCTTGCCAATATTGTTCCTGTAAGAAAGAATAATGGACATATAAGAGTATATGTGGACTTCCGGGATTTAAACAAGGCTTGTCCTAAAGATGAATTTCCTATACCAAATGTCGATACTCTGATAGATGCAACTGCGGGACATGATTTATTCTCATTTATGGATAGATTCAATGGTTATTATCAGATTAAGATGGCAATTCGGGATGCAAAGTGTACCGCCTTTCGAACACTAGTTGGAAATTTTTATTATACTATCATGTCATTTAGACTTAAGAATGCAGGTGCTACTTATCAAAGGGCAATGACTACTATATTCTATGACATGATGCATGACTTTATGGAGGATTATGTCTATGATATAGTCATCAAGCCTAAAAGAGCACATGATCACGTAGTTCATCTATAAAAGGTTTTTGAACGATGTTGGCTATATAAGCTTTGCATGAATCCTCTTAAATGTGTTTTTGGAGTGTCCTCAGGGAAGTTTTTGGGGTTTGTCATCCATTGGAAAGGAATTGATGTTGATCCTGTGAAAGCATAAGCCATAAGAGCGATGCCATCCCCTACTACTTTAAAGGAACTAAAAACTTTCATGGGAAAAGTCTCTTATATCAAAAGGTTTATATTAGCACTTGTTGAGATTTCACACCCATTGAACTAACTTTTGAGGAAAGGAATTTCATTTGAATGGGAATAGGTCTACGAGGAGGCAATTAAAAAGATCAAGATGATCTTGACTTCTTCTCAGACCATGACCATGCCTGTCAAAGAATTGGCATTGATTTTATATCTTACGTCTACTGACAAGTCCATTAGAGCCTACTTGCGCAAGAAGTTAATGGTTGAGAGCGACTTGTAGACTATTTGAGTCGAACCCTTCAAGGCAGCGAGGTCAAGTACCTAGCTTATGAGAAATATTGTCTCGTGTTGGTATTTGCCATGCAGAAGTCAGGCATTACTTCCTTACGCATAAGATCAATCTGGTAACTCGTTCCGATTCGATCAAATATTTATTGTCACGACTAGCTTTATTAGGACGAGTTGCTAAGTGGTTAATCTTTCTTAGGGAATTTGACATCTTAGTGAAATCCCCTAAGACCATTAAGTCACAAGCCCTGGCCGATCTATTAGCACACTTCCCAAATGCCCAAGGCTTGACTAAAGGTGTAATACCAACTGAATTTTATGAAGATATTTTGATGGTCGAAGCAGATGGTGAATGGACACTTCAATTTGATGGTTCTGCAGGAAATCAAGGCTGAGGAGTACGAATCGTATTAACATCACCTGAGGGTCAAGAGATACCCTTAGCAATTAAACTTAATTTTTGATGCACCAATAATGAAGTCGAGTACAAGGCAGTATTACTCAGTTTGTTGTTTACACGGGGAGTTAGAGTGCATGATTTGTGTATTCGAGGTGATTCAAATTTAATCATTAGATAGGCCATGAGTGAGTTTAGATTGAAGGAACCTACACTTGCGCCTTATAGGGCTACAGTACAGGTTATGATAAAAAAAATTTAATTCTGTATGGTACGAGCACACGAGTCGATCGATGAATAGGTATGTCGATGCATTGGCCACACTAGCATCTAAAATATCGATTTAAGATGCTAGTGGTAATGTGAATATCCAAGTAATCAAGAAATCTATCCCATATATAGCTTTAAAATTTGTTAGTGAGGATGAAGACATGCAAAACGATTAGCGCAGTTCATTCATGGAATAGTTAATGCACCCTGATGCAGCTTCTATTTTGGTTTGAAGAATTTCGTTAAAATCAATAGAATGTTATATTATAAAGGTTCAGAAGGTGTTCTTTCTCGATGTATTGGTTCTAAGGAAGCCCGTCTTAAGTTAAACAGGTATCACTAGATCTGGTGTAGGGAGGAAAGGCCACCACTATATTGTCGTATTCAGCGTGTAGAGTATTATTGGCCATTGATGGCTAAAGACGCACTTCAAGTGCAAGTATATTGCCCTAAATGTTTTGAGCTTCCCGACCAGAGTGAATATAATTTTGTATCTAGTGCTGGAGACTGGAGGCGCCCATACATTGATTACTTGAGGAACAATGTGTTACGGACAAATAGTATGGATGTTAAGCTTGTAAAGAGAAAGGCTAGAAAGTATCTTATGCACGAAGGTGAGCTCTACAGAGTATCTTTTATGGGAAAACCCCTAAAGTGTATTGCTCCTCCTGAAATGGAAACGGTTTTGACTTAGGCATATGCTGGAGAGTGTGGGGAGCATCAAGGAGGAAGGAAACTATATTATTATCTACTTGATAAAGGATACTATTGGCCAACAATGGAAGTGAACGCTTCCAACTTCACTAAGAAGTGTGTTGTCTATCAACAGCATGGAGATACCATTCATATTTCTACAGTCACACTCTATAACATCACAACTCCTTGTCCTTTTCATACATAGGCTTTTGACCTTATTGGACCTATCCATCCACCATCGAGAGGATGCATCTAGATTTTAGCAGGATCAGAATGCTTTACGAAGTAGGTAGAGGAAATTCCTTTAAGGAAGGTTATAGGACTAGTAGTTACGAGTTTCATGAAGGAGACTATCATATGTAGGTTCGAAATCCCGAAGCGTATTTATCTGACAATGGCACTCCTTTTATCAATTCGCATGTCCGCCAACTACTGGTTTCCTATAATATTGACCATGTAAAGTCTATGCTGTATTACCCAAAAGGAAATGGACAAGCTGAGGCCACTAATAAGAGCTTATTGAAGATACTTAGTCGTATGGTTCATGATAATCATAAGACATGGTATGATCGCTACCATTAATGCTTTGGGCCTATAGGACATCTAAATGAAGGCCAACGTAAGCAACTCCATTTTCTTTAGTATATGAGACTAAGGCAGTAGTTCCCATAGAAGCTTTGATCCCATCTACTAAGTTGGTAATCAATGTTAAGCTCGAACCTAACATATTGTGAGTGATGGATTTGGAAGCATTAGACGGAAGGTGTGATATCGCTAAACATAATCTCATCAATTATCAACATAGGCTTAGAGTGGCATATAACTGTCTAATGAGAAAGAGATCGTTCCAACAAGGCGATGTTATACTTCGTGCAACCAAGCATGTACGTCAAGGTACCCTAGCGCCCAAGTTTACACCAAAATGGGAAAGACCTTTCGTAGTTAAGGAAGTATATGAAAGTGGATATTGCAAACTCAGGAATCCTAGTACAGATGCTATTACTGCTCCTATCAATTTTCAATATATCAAAAAGTTCTATTTGTAAAAAGGAAACTATGATAAAGTTAAATGAATGAAACTTATAGCTCGAGCTATAAGAGCTTGTTTTGCATATCTATTCCTACTATTATCTCCTTTGTGCACCTTAGGTTAAAAAAATAATAATAACAAAGTATTGGTGTTTGTAATGTTACTTCTTGGTAAGAGACTTGCCTCCCAAGTGCGCAATATACATCTATCGTATGAGTTATCGACTAGTTGAAGGTTTGACTCCTAGGCGTACTATATAATGTTCTATTGAATAAGACAATGACTTGCACTATTTGAGTATACGTTCGTGGAGCATGTAAAAATAATTAAGTAGTGAGTAATACCCCCTTAACTCACGACATAATTGTCTAATGGAACTAAAATTCCTCGTTTCAATCAATATCTCCATACTATCGGATCATATATTTGAATCCTTTCTTGCAAATGGAATACACCTCTACTGCGCAAGGTTTTCTTGAAAATTTATCAAGCCATGAAGTAAACTATCATGTAAAGTGCTGCTAAGGAAATGTAATGTTTTCTAAGCGCATAATGATGTGAACTTTCAAAGGCTTACTAAATCAACAAACAACTTACGTCAATTCATGATGTTCTTTGTAAAGGCATGGATCTCAAATAAGTGAGAAGTAAAACTACACATACTAAGCTTAACAAGTCCTTACACTTCATTAAAAAAAAAAAAGTAGGGGTGTAAAGAGAACAAAAGTAATACTATCAATACTTAACACTAGATGCTACAATAGAATCAAGATTTGTGCCTACTAGACACTCCTCTCTCTCAAGTTCTGCCTTTGCAAGTTCACCTTTAAGTAGCTCACATCTTTCCTCAACGTCTCGACTACCCAACACCTTTTAAGCTTCAACTGCAATGATTTCCATCTTGTTAAGCTTGAACCTGAAGACATGTGCTGCAGTGACACTACTAATCAAAAGTTTGAGATTTTCTATGGATAGCGAGTACTAAGCCTCATCGAACAGCCCTACAGCTTGCCCAAGTAGGCCTAAGATATGAGTAGTCACATTGGAATCTAAATAGATCGATCCTATCCAAAAATCCCCCTCCATCCTATGTAAGCGCTCTAGTGGTGCTAGGAGGTTAGAAGGTATTGTGAAGCCATGAAAGGAGGAAGTATCTTCCGAGCTCACTACCATCTTGGTTGCTGATCCTTTATCTCCATATTATATTATTCTAATCTCTAGGGGAAGTGATGATGTGGGATCCCTTAGAACAGGCAAAGTCGCATCACTACAAAGGGTAGGAACGTTGCTAACTACAGTAGCATCCATGGAAGCATTGGGAGCAACATGTATCTCTTCATTACAAAATCTTACACCCATCAAAGCATCAATAAACGCTTGGATCACACTTTCCTCTAAGAGTAAAAATTCGCAATCTTCACAATCATCAATGATATTGAACACATCGGGGATTCTAATATTACCATGGGTGTCTTCATTAACCTGTTTTGTGGAGTCTGTTCTATCATTGAATTGTCCTTCTTGGTCATCATCAATGTCTATCATGGAATTTTCTCTATCATCATCTACGTATTCAAGAGAATCCCCATAATCAACCAACTCAACATCATCTTCTCCTTCATCCACAACCTTAGTAACAGTAGGCGGATCTTTAACTTGAAGTACCTTTCCCATACCATAGTGACTTGGAAAAGGACAAGTGATAGGAGGGATACTTTGACTTGAAGAAGTTCCTTTAGGGACGCTACCACTCACTCCATCAAGATGACGCTTCATCACTTTTTGTTTAGTAGAAGTGACATCCTTCGCCTTTCTCTTTTGCTCCTATGACATACACAAAATTGAGAAAACTAAGAAGAGTAAGTTTCAAGAAAATATTAGTATATAAAAAAGGAGGAAAGAGAGTGTAATGATAATGCTACCTCATTAGTACGGCTATGCTTAGGTTGTCTGATGATCAATGGGGGAGAGGGTAAGCGTTTGCTTTGCAATTTACCCCAAGCATCATCAGACGACTTTGCATTATTAGATGATTTTGGGTCTTCCTTAAGTCGAAAGTGAAATTCATGTCTCCGGATAACTATTTCAAGCAAATCCCCTTCAACTGTCTTCGAGACATACTTCTTAAACCCATTTAAGCAATTCTTCCAATATGTGAGCCAGCCACTCGAAGCAACCCCAACATGACTTATAGAAGGAAAGAATAATTGCCTGATCCTCCCATGAATATTCTTCCGGCTCTCAAGTCTGAACGTCTTGCAATACTCATCAAAACTTTGGCTAATGACCAAATCATGATATACTCCTTGATCAAACCCCATTTGTCGAGCAACCCGATCAAGTAAATATTTCATGACACTACACTTAAGGAAACAATTAGAAGCATTGACCCAATCATGAAGTGATGGAAGACCCCTAGGTATACTTCATAAGATAAACTTTACCTCAACATCAGAAAGCTCATCATGAAGCTCTATCAAGTTTACTAAGTCATTTGAACCAGAAGGGTAGATTTCTAAGTACCATTCATATTTGGGCAATTCCTTTGTATATGGATGAAAGCTGAACTCATGACAGGTGTCAATGACATTCTTCAAAGTACTTGGGAGTTTTCAATTGACCCATCTGCAAGCCCGGGGCTTGACGGCATCAGAATGTATAAGCGGGAGACTAGAATATCTCCTATAACGCTTGTAGAAAAACATATGAAGAAACACCAAGTCTACATACGACACCACAACGTATCTCCCTTATGAGTGTATCGAAGCTTCATGAAAGAGGTCGAAACGCCTATATAAGGAACCTAAGTAGAAAGGCCCCAAAGCAAAACGTTCCCCTTGTATGATACAAATAGTTAAGTGGAAGAGTCGAGGACTAACGCCTTTTTCGGGGCCCCCTAAGAACACAAACGATGACAACCAACAAGCAATGAAAGCTTCCAACTCGTATTTGAAACATAAGACAAGACATATTAGGTTAGGGTTATAAAGTAAACATCAACAGGAAAAAGGGTAAACAATGACTATGCCACATCAAAATGTAGGAACTTACTTGCACTGATATCGAGGCCCCATCTTATTACCCTTGTCTGGCTTAAAGGAATGCTTAATCCATGCATTAAACATACCATGCCTACGAGTATCTAGAGCTTCTCTTTTGTCCACTTCTAATAGTTCAATCAATGCTCAATCGTCTTCTGAGATTGAAGTTATGGTGATGTCGGTCAGTCTAAGATTAGGAAGGCTTAGAAGGACTGCAATATCCTCTAGTGTTAGAGTGATCTCACTCTATGCTGTCATAAAGGTATGTTAGTGAGTGCTCCAACGAGACATGATAGCTCGCCAAGTTTTTATTTCTTATAGGCGGTGCAAAGTTAAACGAGAAGACACTTAATGGGGTAATACACCCCCGCTTCTTCCAAAATGGATGCATATGTGGGGTTCTTGAAAATATACATTATCCAAGACAACCAACTGTTCACTCTGTGCTTTAGGCCATCAAAACTACTATCTAAGAGAGGGATTTCTTTCTTCGCATTTCTAAAACGTAGCATAGAATTTGCTTCTATCTCAACCCTCTTATGTACTAGAGGTTCTTGTCTTATGAAATGCAGCTTGCCATCCTTAGGTGGATGTAGATGTGTATCCCGCCTCTTTATATCTCACCAGAAGAAGTCACCTTCAATAATTAGGTCTACTTACTTATCTCGAGGTAATGGGGTTGCCGAGATGTGATCCTTAGAATATGCTAAATTTTCATTGTTCTTATCAATATTGTTGCTACAAGAGCGGCTCGTACCAGATTCTTTGCCCATGTCAATGATCCTTAAAAGTAGTAATGACGTATATATGAAAGAAAGTAAGCACCTATAAATGAAGGGAAGTAAGGGAGTTAGTAGAAGTAAGGTGCATTCGAAAAGTATGACATCAATTACGAAAACTAGAGATGATACATATGTACAAAGATTCTTGCAATACATGATGACAATACGCAATTCACACATAAGATCAGTGATACTATACCCAATTTACATGCTTGTGATGATGTTTTCCAGTACGTGTTCATATTAGAAGACTAACGTTCAACACCTCACGTTCAACTCGTATAATGGGATCTTACATCGCATTTAGTGCTCACGTCATGTCCAACGTTGTGTTCAAGGGTTATATAGTTCTCATGACTCATGTGATGCTTAAACCTCACGTCATGTTCAAAACTCATGTTGTGTTCAAGCCTCACGTTACGTATGGGCCTCATGCGATATCATGCTCAACACATGTGACATATTTAAGATTCATTCCATATTCAAAGCTCATGTTACATTCATAGATTATGCCGTATTGAGGATCTACTTTGATTTCAAGACTCATGACTATGGCTCACACTCACTTACATTTAACCTTAATGTTCAACACTCATATTCACTATCATGTTCAAGGTTCAAATGTGACCCTTATGTTCACTCATGATCAAGCCTCATGTATCAAAGCTTATGTTCGATGCACATGATGAGACTCATGTTTAGCTTAAATACGAAAAGTGCTACACTCAAGTTGCATACTTAACTCATGTGTACTAGTATAGAAAGTTTAAAAGTGCTCATGTTAGAAGCATACATATGCTCGTTCTAAAGAGACTATACTGAATTGAAGTGTTCAATCCTCATGTGTTCAAGCGCAAGATTTATGTCTTGTTCATGTACACTGAGCTCGCGAACTTGTGCTCTACTCTTATACACTTATGTTCAAGGTTTATGTTCAAATTCACATTTTATGGTTATGTGAAGGCCTCATAGTCCTTCTATATGATTATTCTGTGAGTGTTTGTATTAAGGAGTAGTGAAGTTCGTTTTACATATTACTTCACGAGTACTTATGTTAAAGGAAGGTTATGTCCAACTCAAGCGCGTTACTCTTATACACTCGTGTCTCAAATTAGTATTCGAATCGTAGTTAGCTATATGGAGGTTATAAAAGGAGGCTACATATGACCTAATTGTCATACATCTGTGCTATCACCCATTGATGAAGATCAGTACTCAAGCCATGATGACAAACTCTTAACCTTCAGTTGGCAAACAGTCACGATTCAGGTGGTAAAGAGTTTACCCTCTTTAAACTGTGTCGATTTCCTAATTGTTGCTAGTTTGAGATGTGGTCTTCAAGTTGTGATTGCAATCTTTTAGCCTTCAACTACAACTAGCTACAATTCGAGTGATGAAGAGATCTTCTTTAAACCAAATTCTCAAATGTTGGTTATACAACCTACAAAGTACGGATAATGAGGAGAGATCAGTTTCACATTGAAAAAGTGAAAAGAAAACAAATAAAGAGATGTAAGAATTAACGGCATGGAGACAAATATGGAGGCCAACATGAACAAAGATGTTGAATGGTGGGAGCTATCTCATTAGTCATTACATGAGAAGGAAAAGTGGATCAAGTGCATAAGCTAAATTGCAAACAAAAGCATGATCATCCTTACAAAAAGAACATAGCAAACGTAACAAGACAAACAATTCATGGTGATAGAGGGGACAAAAACGACATATGCTTTATCGCAGGTCACAAATATCTTGTAGCAAAGTCATTAAAGGGATTCTTTGTGGTGTTGCCAAAGATGAACGAATGAAGAGAAATAAGAAATAATACTAGCATTGACATTCCTAGAGGAAAGCTTTCGATCCTCAGACTCTATTGTTACCAATATCCTTACTATTTGAGGGTACATATGGATCTCGCTTTTGTAAAACAAACCAACTTACTTTTATTTTAAACACTACCGATCACATAGAAAGATCTTAGTAGAAATCATTAACTCCCTGCCATGGCGTGCAACCAATCAAAGCAATGCTTCATTAATAGATAACAAAAGGTTATCTAATGCATAGGAAGTCTTACTAGATTTACAAGTGAAATTGGTGTAGACAAGGAAGCAATAGAAGTGAAAAAAGGAAAAGGAGGCAATACAAGTGCTAGTGACTAAAACTAGCTTTCAAATAAGTACTTTAATAGAGAATTTTCTCATCGAAGTGCTACTGGAAGGTACAATTATTAAGAGGTTGAGAAATGTGTCTAGCCTTATGAAGGTTGGATTTAGAATGACACCTTGGGATTCAATATTGAAGTTGGTGCATTACTTGATGAGATTAATGAAATTAGGAATTGAAGATGTTTCAAGACTTGTTAAATAGTAACAACATTATAAGGTAAGCTAAGTTTTGGTGCTCCCACCACCTTACTTTAAACCAAAAACTAGACCTAAGGATAACAAAAATGGAGTCGATATTGAGTCTACTTTAGCAGTTCTCAATAACATTAGGGCCATGAAAATGCCTTTAGCTCCTCCTAGTGAGAATCCTGATAGAAGGTTTGAAAATATTGAACTACAATCAGTAAATCCTGAAGATGAGACAAGGGATGGAGGCATTGCAAGATTGGTAAATCATGGTATTCATAGAGATTATGGAGAGGAAAATGTGGTTGGTTATCTTATTCCTAAACCAAAATCAATGAGGAGAAAACATTCAAAATCATGATCTAGCCGTCACAACGTTGATGGCTATAAAGATGCTGGAATTGAAAAACGATCATCAAGTAGGAATAGAGACGATTCAAGACAGGGTCTAAAGATTCTATTTGATGATGAGCGTTGAGAGAAAGATGAAAAAAAAAAAACTAATTATTGACAAGCTACTGATACACTATAGTAAAAAAAAAAAAAAAAAAAAAAACCACCTACCTATGAACAAGTTAAACCAAGAAGAAAATCTAAGACCCGCAATGTCCATGATGTTGAAAAACCTTGCCGAAAAATGTGCTATGCTCTTCCCTCACTTGAAAGTTTAATTGTGTCTCAAGCTCTTACCATTTTATTGATGAGTAAACGAGAAATGAGGATCTATTTTGCTGGATGAATTCCAAATCTCTTTTGAAGACACACATACAGTCTACATTGAAAATAAAAAAGGGCGAGGGTCAACAAAGTGCAATCTCCACTTACTTTAGGTTTGGTAACTCAAAATAACTGATAATGTAAGGAAGAAGCAATTGTAACTTAATGTAGGGCAACATAGAATTCTCTAAGGTCGACAAGGAATGTCACTAGAGAAAGAAGTGAAGAAAGAAAAGAAAAAAATTTCATGCTAATTGCTTCCCTTACCGTCAGCCAAAAGAGAAGATTATTTACTTCTCATAAAAGTAGCTCCAGAAGACTTCAAAGTAAGAACAGAGTTCGTAATAAAATGAAACAAAAGAAAAGAGTGTGAAACCAAGTAAGTGCAGACTCGAGTTGTAGTTGTCAAATGATCTTTGGAACGCCTACCACCATTTGGAGTCGCCGACTTTCCCAACTATCGATCTTGTTGGCCTCCAAGCTCACTAGACTTTGACTTGAAAGCGAAAATGGTGATATGTAGATTTTGCCAATGGAACTCACTTGTTAATGGAAGTTGGATAATGCTGTTAATTCATCATCTATAAAAGAGGAGACAATAACTATCACAACTAGCTCTCTTCAACTCTACCCCATGCTCTACGGATGACTCTTTAAGGATTCTACACTTAGCTGTCGTCGTTTGGTTCTTCTTGGCCCTTAGCTGTTGTGATTTGCTCAAGCAATTTGGAGCTAGTTGACGTATAGGAGTTAGCTCGGTTTTCCTTATAGTCGCTGGTCATGTATACTCCATTGTGATTGAATACTTGATATCTAGCAAGTGTACCTATCAGTTTTAATATAGTAGATGTGAGTCCGAGTTGATCCCTCAAAGACTTTGAGTACTAATATTAACCTTAGCTCTATTATCTAACCGGAAAATTGTGATGGGTTAAATGAATTAAAAATACTAAAATTAACAAACTAACCTAATTATGAGACTTAATTAAGCAATTTAGAAAGCGATAAAACTAAGAATGACTTCAAGAAAGCAAATAACGTATTTAAGAATTATTTCCCCTAGTGTTTAACATGTAACCGCTTAAAATGTATTCAATTCAATCTCTATTATTCTTGATCAGAGAGATTCACAGTTAAAGTTAACACCTTTCTCAAGTATATTAACCCTAATCCTAAATTATTTACCGAAATCTCTTCTCTTAGTAATATAATTCAGAATCACATTAATGTATAATGAATTCCCACACAAAAGAACAACTTTCCGGAAGAAATATGTATCTTATCTCTAAGTACACATGCAATTCTCTCCAATTATGTCAAGATCTCATTACATATGTGATTTCTCAATCATCATGCATAATATTATAGATTGATACCCTAGAAATATCAATTAACAATTAAATTACATAATTGAATCAAGAAAAGATAGAAACTTTATTGAAAATTATCAATCAATCTAATAGTCATATGAAACTCTAGATTCCACAATCCTAAATACAAGAATCTTAAGCTATCATAATGAAACTAAAAACGAATTCCAATAAAATCAAGAAATAAAACATGAAAAACCCTTTTTTGTTGATGAAAAATCTCTTCAATTTTAAAGTTGGGTGTTGCTTTCGCCTTTTTCTTCTCTTTCGCCTTTTTCTTCTCCTTCTCCTCAAGTCTCTTCTCTTTTGAATGTCCAATCTTGTGTGTGAAACCCTAGTATGTCCTTTTATAATGTATTGTAAAGTTTCTTTTTTCATCACCAAACACAGCCTAGGATACATTCGTGTCCCCAGGTTATATAACTTTCTGACCTTGGCAAATCTTCTTGGATGGACACAGCTTGAGGATACAGTTGTGTCCTAGACTGTGTAACTTCAAAACTTTATAACTCGTTCATTTGAACTTTAAATTGAGTGAAACTTGATTCCTTTTCTTCATTTTCAATCCAAAAACGCGTTCAAACCTTGAAATCAAAATTTTACTCAATTAAGTATTAATTTCTTTAAAGAAAACCAAAGATGTAAGGGAAATACTATAAAATCATCATATGAAATGTATTTAAAATAAGAGTTATCAATACTACAGCTTACGAATCTGTTGGTTGGACTGCTAGTTAGGCATTGATTGAAGCTAGTTTAGGCTACATGTGTTACTCGGTCTATAAGAGAAGTTCCAGCTACTACATGCCCTGAGGAATGGTCATGGAATTATCTGTTTATGGGGATAGCTGAAAGATAAAAGAAGGAGAGAGAAGAAAGGAAAAGGAAAATAAATCGAAGGAAAAAGGAAGCCATTGGTAATTACTTTGTCAAAAAGCTGCTACTACTTTTTCTGTGAATTCAGCAAAGCAGGGACCTAAGAATCAGAAGCCTTATTAGCAGAACATGTGGTGTCTAATTTGCCAAGTGTCGAAGTTGCATGGATGCCTACTAGTTCACTAGACGAATGATTTATAGGCTATGGAATTTACATGGGTTATTAACTAAATGGTGCAAAAGGATCCTACAAGTATACTTTGGGAATTATTTTATCAAGTGGACATCAGTGTGGTATGTTAAAAGTTTGTTATGATTCAATGGTGAAACTTAGAAATGAATGGGGCAGTTGTAAGATTCTTAATAAAAGTGGAATATTAAAAAAAAAAAGGGAGTTGAAAGAAAAAGGAACACAGTAAGGATAACCAAGAGAAAATTCATAGGAAATCTAAGACATTCTTCAAGGACTTATATGGGAAATACATTGAAGATTTTATTTTTAGGCCATACGTACTTGGGTTTCACAAAGTGTCATATGACTTAGTCTCTAGATGGCATAGGCTAAAAAAATAAAAAAGGGGACAAACCAATGTGGGTGCATATGGGCTTTTATAAAGATCTAATGGCTTCCTTTTTGTTATTGAAAATTATGTTTATCATTTCTAAGCTTTAGTCTATACAAGGAAGTACGAAGTCCATCATGTACACGTTTTTCAACCCCTTTAAGCTGAGCTAAAGCAAGGATAAATAAGAGGGTATATTTTTCTTAATTTTTCTTTGGTTGACATCTCCAAAAGACATGCTTGGGTCACAAGTTGGAGTAACAATGGGCATGACTTTAAGTAAGTTAGAGAAACAACACTAAAAAATCTAGGTTCAACATAAGAAAAGATGAAGGTCAGATGTTGATAAAGACGCTTTCTTTAAATACTTTTTGAAGAATTTCTCTAAATAGAGATTTGAAATTTCATCTAGCTTTCGGGGCGCTGCCCTTGAAACCTTGCAGGGGATACTATCCCCTTGACCCCTACCCGTTAACCGACTAGCAGGATTGCCGTGCTTACCAATCATAGCACAATAAATAAAATCTGGTTTACACAAAGCTTTTACATTATATATGAAGACCATATAAGAAGAGTGCTCTTATATGAAAAGAAAAATCAAGGCGACAATGATATACGAAGTCAATCCAATTAGATCGCTAATGTGAACCCAACATGCAAATTCAACTCAAAAGGAGTCAATAAGTCATATGGATCAAATTGAAGAGATAAATCAACTCAAGAAGAGACAGCTTAAAGAAGATTTATTTCAGAGTGTTGCCTTAGGAGTAACATACAATGTAACCCAACTAAGGCTTGACATACAATTAAGAGGTGCTGCGGACTCGCGCAATAAGATAATTCTCAAATTAATTTAGCAGCGACGCAATTGTTTAATAGTGTGTACGTGCTTGAGTCATCTAAAAGGCTGACTTAATGCCCAAACTCCTTCGACTTCGTCCGAAGGATTTTGGTCAGGGAGCAAAATGTAGATGGCCAAATTTAATATTGGGCTTCAAGCCCATTAATCAAATGGATTTGATTCCTCAAGTTAAGGTGACAAAGCCTGAGGAGACAAGCCTATAAATTATTGGGATGATCGAGGGAGACTTGGTATGGTAGGCTTGGAGTAAGGCCCGTTGGATCGGTCCATCCAATCCAACTTTTCTTGGTTTGGCTCACATTAAAATAATAAATAAAGTTTTTACTTGAGCTTAAACCTATGAAAATAGCCTACTGAAGACCCATTAATAAGGAGTTTCAATCTCAACCATTAATGACCGTCATGATTTGACGGATGTAATCAATTATTCTTTCTTATAAATACCCTACTCACATCCTCATTTAAGGAAGAGAAGAGAAACCCCGATTAACATCGTTACTTTGCCTCAACTTTGCCTCAAGGATTAAACACTTAAAAATATTTTAAGAACACTACCTTGTTCTTCATTAATCTTAGAGTTAGATGTCATCGTACTCCTCCACCTGTCACCATACGTGATAGAGCCTTATTAAGATCACCTATTCCTTCTCCCTACACTTCTCTCCTAACCATCTCGTACGAGTCACTCAAGTCATTCCCTTGGTCATGTGTAGCATGACTTCACACGCGGCATGCACGTGACACTTGCATCTATATCCAACACCCTCATAGCAATCAAGGGATGAACTAGGCAACCTGGCATTGGTTGGCTAATCTAGGCCTAAAGGCCCATGTTTTAGGCAGGTTTTTAGAGTTGCTCTAATGGGCCTAGGTTTGAAAGTCTACGTCTAAAAGATTCATCAACACTTAACATCAAACGCATCAACTTTAACACCCATAACTATTGCAATAACTATATCTGAAAGGTGTTTTACAAGTAATACCACATATTAATAGTATAACGAAGACATTAGGTATCACAAATATTAGCTAAAAATGCTTTTTACTTGCTTTCATCACAAACAGTACAATTCCTCTTTAGATTTAATTAATGTCTCAATTGATGTTCGAATTGATCCTTGTCATTTGAATTTTCTCGAAGCTGAACACAACGCCTAAGAAAGTAACAAAAGGTCTTAAATATTGTCTTAGTATGTTAATGCTTGAACAACACATCATGTTTTCATTCAATTTTAGTTCAGTCATGGACAAGGTAACGATTCTGAGGTGGACAGTGAATCTGAAAATTGACCAGCCACCTTTTGACGTTTCATGAAAACTACCCCTTAGTTTACTGAAGAACCAAATTTGGTGTTAATTAGCCGGTTAAGTTTCTTTTTATCTCCACCCAAGAGTTTGGAGTTGGTGCACAGAACAAAGAGAACCACAAACAAAGTATCATGAGCAAACGCCATTATGACATTAGTATGTCAAGGAGAACCAGGAAGCCATTGAAAGAGGAAGTTAATGCCCATAATCAAGGATTGGAGCTGGATTATCCTTCTGCGGAGGTTATTAAAGAGGATAGCAAGAAAAGCCTAAACTTGAAGCAACTATTAGTTGGGGATCAAGAGAGCAGAGGCAGGAGCTCACTAGGTCAACATTTCACTGAAGAAGAAAACCAACTTCAACTGATGGTCAGATCAAAAGATGGTTCTCCTGAAGGGATCAAACTCAAGGGAATGGTTAGACAGTGTGCCAAGGTCTTGAGACACTTAATGAAGTCTAGAGGAAATGCAAGGAAAAAGCTTACCCTTGGGCCTCCCAACTAGTGGCTACTTCAGATTAGTATTTTGTTTCTCATCTCATCTGCTCTTAATCCGGATGCCATCTAGTATTGGTAATTTTAGGATGTTTTAATTTTAGGGTTTGTTTGTTTTAAAAATGATTTTCGGATTTTTTAAAATATTTATTAAAATCAAAGCTCTGCAATTGTCAGTAGAGAGTAAGAGGTTGTGGGTACAAAACCGGCTGGCCATTCATAGTAGTGGCGGTTAGCAGTCACAATAAATACTAAAGAAAAATAAATAAAACAATTTCCTTTTTTCAAAATTCAAATTATTTTTTTCCTATATTTCATTCATTCCGTGATTTTGGCTAATCACCGGCAAAGTCTAGTGGTGATCTTTACCTCCTATCATTAAAAGCTAGTGGTGAATGCAAACTCTTGAGATTAATACGGTAAACTTAGGTAATTCTAATGCTTTGATTAGAATAAATATTGGAAAAAAAGTCTAGAAAATGTTTTCCACGAAACAAACACACCCTTTATTTAAAGCAAATATACGATGCTATTTCCTTTCTGTTTCGATTCCAAAACCAAATTCAAGAACCAATATCTAACAGGTAACCAAATGAAATATATATATCAATGCTAATATATCAACGACATTTATGCAGATATACTATTAATAAGATTACCTTTTTTATTTCTGTATGCCAGAACTTTTACTGCATCCTAGCGGTTCAGCTGATTTATATATTGCATCATACTAGCAGATTTCTAATATTCTTCCTTTTCTCCCCTAGAATTCGTTTCATCATACTTTATCAGATCATTCCCAACCCTAATCATTGGCTCCAACTCTAAGGATGAGAACATGCTTTATGAGGTTCTTAAGGGACGGAAAGAGGACTTAACTGGAGATCTTCTTTTTGGGGTCCTTAGCAACCCCCCACCTCCTCCTTAAATCTTATGTTAGTTTAAATTTAAATATCATGGATTACATAGATGATATAAATAAATGTTAAGAACCTTTGTAAAGAAGTTTAAAGATAAAGTAGAGAGTTTATTAATGAAAAAAGAGTTCTTAAAATATTGATATAATACTTATAGATCCTAAATAGAGTCCTTAGCATTGAGATGCTATTATGGACTTACTTAACAAATGCTATGTCAACATTCATGTTGAATAGATAGGAACTTAGTAATCACCAAAAACCAAACTACACTTAATCTAGTTAAATGTTTTAAACTAGAAATATATGCATGTACAAGGTTATTTTAGTAATTGGGTTTTTAATCCAATTTAATGCTATTAATCAATTTATTAGGCTTATGATAGAGTTTAGGAAATTGATCTCAATTAAGGATGTCTTAAAGAGATTTGACTTAGTAGGTTTGGAATAGAAATTACTAGATTGAGGTTTTTGTTCTCGACCTTACTCAATTATCTTGTGGGCGAAAAACAAACTTGGAAATAGCCTTTCGCAACTCATTGGGGTTTCACTTGGCTTTATTGGGCTTTAAGGAGGCTTAGATGTGCTTTATAGTGATAATGAGCTTTCTTTCTTTATTATGAGCCTTTAGATATATCTAAGCCCATATATAAACCTATGAAAGTTAAAGGAGAGTATAAGTTTTAATAATAAAAGTTTAATCTCAATTATCCATTTTATTGTCGTTTGACATATGATATTGACCTCCAAACTCTAGAAATAGAAGCCTCCTCTCATTTGAGACATTTAGAGCACTTGCTAACTTGAGACAAATACTAAGGTTCAACTGAAATCATTCCATAGAAGATCAAATGTTCAATTTATTAAGAACAATTAAAAACATCAAGTCTAGTCCACTGTAACATGCTTAGACATGAGATACCGAGTTTACATGTTTTTCCTCTTATGCCTCTATCTAATGACATTCCTCTATGTGTTATTGAATCAAGGCATCTCATCGACTAAAGCATCTATTGCACATAATCGATCAATTACAACAATCTTACCACACAGCGCAAATCAAAAGAATGCTTAAAAGAGTAGTATAATTTTATTTGTATTGTTTATGTTAATGTGTGATTTTCCTTATTGATGTTATCTTGTTTGTGGATGACATTGTACATAACACACACACATGTTAGTGATCTAAGAACTTATTTACAAGCCACTGTGAACATTTTCAAAACTTTTTAAGATGATATATTCAAGAAATCTAAGAAAAGAGTATGCATGAGTAAAATCTTCACAAATTGATCATAAATATAAGTACATGCATAAAAAGGACTGGATCTTTGTTGATATTAGTCGATCAAACCTAAGCAAAAGATTGTTGTTCAATACATGAATAGAGTAGATACGTTCCTAGTATTGGGATGGAGATGCAAATGTAGTCAGAGATTGTTTCCTCAAGGCAGCTGAGCATAAGGGTAAGATATAAAGGCAAATATTGTATGTCGCACAAGGTCGAGCGCAAGAAAATAGCCGATTCTATAACCAAATACCTTTCTTGCTTCGACAGCATCTGAGGAAGCCTTGGGATCCTAACCTTTTGGAGAAGTTGGAAGTACTTAGTAAGGTCATCCTAGGAAAAACCATGATCTCACCAATGGATTCAAATATGTATCGTAAGATACCAAATCCTACAAGAGATGCTGCTGTAAGCCAGGGTTGGGCAATTCTACTATTGTCGTGCTTGTCACTCCTTTATTCGGTAGATACATAGGGACCATGTCCGAGATTGTAACCAATAACTGACGTCTGGCATTAAGTGAAAATAAGAGTTTGTTAGTGTATACACAGTGTCAAGACACTAAAGAAAGGATTTTAAGAGCTTAACTTGGTTTTTTTTTTTTACGTTTATTTTTATGAACTAACATGTAACGATCTCCAGTAAAAAAAACTATGTCGGCAAGTACACTTGATGAGTCATATGTGAGGGTTTTCGGATATTACATTAATCCTGAAAAGATTCGTGCTCGCGTGAGTGCTTAGAGGAGACATGGACGTAAGATATCGTGTGTGTTGATCCAAATCATAATCACTACGTGAATGAATTGGTTTCAAGAATGATATACATGAGAAAGCCTGACTTGATGGGTAATTAGACACAAACCACCATTTAGGGAGTAGCTATTCAAGCGTCATTAGTTCTTCCCTAAAGAACCTGTGTGATTAATCTTTAAACCCTAGATACAGGTATACTCGGACTGTCATGTTTTGATTTTAGCAAAAGGAATTTTATCCGTAAGTCACTATCAAGCTAATTACTAAACCTAGAGTGCTCATGATGCAATGACAAGTCAAGACTGGATCTATTTTATCTCCCAATCCCAAATTGCATCCCCCTTGGCCACTTTGTTGGGCATGAGTGACTCAAAATCATAGCTATAATAAAGAATGATCGAATCTAAGTGTCTTTGATAAATCAAGCTAAGAATTAAATTCGTGACAACACAATCATATAATTAAGAACTAATCTTGGATATCGATATAGAGAGAGAGATAATCATATATATGGATTCCCAATCAATCTAAATCATAGAGATCATTTACAAAGTAAAGGATGGCCCAAGGGATACAAATAGGTGTTTAGAGTCTGTACAAATATGGTATGGCCAACAAAACGGAGAATTAAAGGGTCATACACAAGACAAGAAGTGATCAGGTTGAATGTACACGGCATATGCTGGGGAAGCTACGCTACAACAAAAAAAGGGGTTTTAGCCAACGAAACAAAAGAACATATCAACCAGTTCTTTGTCTCCCAGAAATTCTGCACATGATTCTTATCACGCCCTTGATCATTTCGCTGAAAGGGAAATCATAACCTCTGTTGGTTTTAAAGAAAACCAAAGGCAGCACCACTAGAATACCATTTGTTCACCAGCCTAAACTGTAAAATGTCATCCAACTGAATCCTTCATCAAAGTAACTTGGAAATTGGTGACAATCATGGAGTCTTTTCTCAAAAAAAAAAAAAAAAAAAGGAACATTATAAGCTTAGTCAACTAATTGAATGATCAATTCAAATATATTGAAACCACAAAATGATTAGCTCAGGCACAATTACAATTGTACGTCTTCATTTACTAAGACAACTAACATGAACCGTACTAGCAAAAAGGTTGACAGTCGAGTTTCATTTTTCTGAGAGGTGAATTTCTCAACCTCACATTTTCGCCACCGCAACGGTGCAAGCAAGATCCTTCCACTAATAAACTGTTCAATGGGCGTCCATTCATAGTTGCATTAAACATGAATCTTCTTCAAGTATAAAAGGTCGATTGTATTTGCAACTTACTCTATACAAAAATTAAGGAATAGAAAGTGGACGCAACGAAGGGGTTTTCATGCCCAGAATAGGCAGATTGTATTGCTTAAAGAGTAAAAGGATGGATTGCGTTATCATAACTGAATTGACAAATAAAGATACACTAAGCACTAGATGCAACTTGTCCTCCTTCCAATGGTGGTGAAACTTGAACAAGAGGTTGTTAACATCCGGCTTTCGGAATGTTACTTGTTCAATCCGTTAACTTTGGTCTTTGGTCATTTTGCAGGGACAATGTCCCATAAAACATTTTATGCAGTTCGTAGGGTCACAATTGGATAATTAACCTACTTTATGCACACTGTTATACTTATTTTTCAAGCTTCCGAGGGTCAGGCGATTTTGTCTTTTGTGTCGAAAATGTACATTTAGCCAAAGTGTTTGTTGACGCAGAAGCAGATACGTTAAAGCTCAAATATTACAGCCTATATTTACTGGAAGGTAATAAGTTGGAAATAGAATAAGTATTTACTCTATATGTGAATAACCCCTTCTTCTTTGAAAATGTGTGCAAAGAACCTCTATTCTTCTCAAATTGTGCAAAGCTTGATTTCTTCCATTAATTTGCATGAAGATGTTAAAATACCACTTTACCCATTTCTTCTTCATTTAAATAAACAAAAACATCAACAACTCCGATCCCTATTATTTTTTTATTCAAATGCAGAGAATCAAAATGGAAGACATATTTCGACACTAATCACTTTCTGGACCTATTTGTATATTAACTTATATAATCGGACACAACTTCAAGATGTATTCTATCTGTCTCACTTTACCGTGTGATTGTCACCACAATTTACAATTAACTACATTTCCAGTCACAGACTATGAGAATAATGTCATTTCGGGTAGAATTTCGGTGAAGTCCAAACTACCTTTTCGTTCTTCTCATAAATTCATTGGAAAACATTAAAACGTTATCCCTAGCGTCTACATAATAGTGGTGAACTATGATTAGATTAACTGAACAACTAAAATAGAATCAAAGACATAGTTAGGCTTTACGGGGTTCGGTATGCGGCAAATTGCTTTGCTTTGCCTGGAGCTGCAAAGAAGAATTGTTTTTAAGTGCTATCTTCACTTTACTTTCTTTATTTAAAGATCAAGAAAAAGCATTCGTTACGTTTCGAAAATACCGATGAATTTAAGACTTCAATTTTGTCCTTAAGAATATCGGATTGTCTCCCTCTATTCTCATAATTGTTAATTAGCTCCAAAAATGTTAGTTTTACCCTTTCTTTTATTTTTTTTTTCTCCTTTGAAACTATCAGGTACGTTATCATGCATATCAAGATTTCGTTGGTTTATAATAATCCCTTACTTTCAAATATCAAGTGAATAACATTCTTTTTTTTTCTTTCATCTTAGCTGGTAAGATGGAACCAATTATTTTTTCTTATGGAGTAGAGATATTTGGAAGGATACATAATCAAGATGATACACTTTGAGAGAGCTTCTCTCATGTTAGCTGCTAGACAGTAGTAGGGAAAACGGGGAATATGGTGGCAAGGAAGAAGTAGCTTTCTGCTTTCTCAAATATCGATCTTTGGCTTTTTCATTTTTTTATCCGCTTTCCCGTTATTCTTTATCCAGGGGTAGAAATGGGCATTCGAATATCCGTGGGTTCTACATTTGCATAGATTAGTGGAACAAATCAATCATCCTTAACAAGAGCACGCTTTTGGAAGATTAGGGTGTCGTTTTGAACATATTCTAAGGAGAGGGATTATTGCACAATACTGTTTTTTTTTTTTTTTTCGAGAATACTTACTATTATCTTATTTACTTGAAAATTGGTTTGAAAATTTTAATTTCTAATAATATTTTCATTTTCTCTCTACAGAAAATATAGTTATACCCTCTTTAAAAGAAATAAAAAGTTTAAGCAATAGATAATTACTCTCTTATTTAATAAGAAAAAGTGAAATAACTTGTGTTAATTTTCAAAAAAAAAAAAAAAAAAAAGAGGACCAATAGGTATTTTGGTATTTTTTGTCATATTTTCAATTTAACATTACAATTAATTAGGTACTTCAATAAAATAAATTACATGAAGTAAATATTAGGATATAAATTCTTAGTTTAGTCACTTTTCTACTTCTTTGTTAATTTTCCAAGGTTATTTCTTTGATAAAAAATGCTAACTTTAAAAGCTACACATCTAATGCAAAAGTAGCTCGTGTCTTTGAATCTCAAAATAATTAGCAGGAGATTTTGGAAATTAATGTGAAGATACTACTTAGTTTGTATTTATATTACATGTGTCTTTATTTAATTTGTTCATGTGTATATTGATTTGTCCAGTTAGTTAATTTAGTCATTAAGGTATAAATAGTTGCAACTATTAAGAAGTTAGAGAGATATGCAATACATTTTACTTCTGCTCTAGTTACAAATTGATTTCTACTTCATGATTGAGTACAATAAGTTTAGTTCTTCTGCGGACTCTAATTCTTTGTTTGATCCAGTTAGCTAATTACAAACCTTGACATGGTTTTAGAGCTCTACCAAGTAATTTAGTATTGATTTTCTTGTTGATTAACAACGGCAAATTTGACACAAATCATTCATATGGAGCAAAATATTTCAAATCCTCTATATCTTTCTACTTCTGATTATCCTAGTATGTCAATTGGAAACATTTTGATCATAGCGAAAAACTATTTAGCTTGGAGTCAATCATTAGGATAGGACTTAACGCTAAACTAAAATTAAGTTTTATAGAGGGTGCTATTACTAGACCTAATGAGAATTCTCCAAACTAAATTAGGTGGATAAGATTTGATTATATGATAAGATGTTGGGTTTTCAATTCTATGCAATCTAAGTTTTTGTAGAGTTTTTTATATGCTACATCATCTGTGGAATTATGGAAGGAAGTAAAAGAACAATATGGATTTGGAAATGGACTAGTGATTTTTCAACTTCAATTTAAATTGCATAATCTGAAATAAGGAAATCAGTTAATTAGTAGCTATTATAGTAAACTTAAGCGATATTAGGATGAGTTGCATGCTCTTAATAGTTATCATACATGTACTTGTAGACAATTCAAGCATCGTACTTGTGATCTAAAAGATCAAAATCTAGAATTTGAGTCATGATCGAAAGTTATGCAATTTTTTATGGGACTAAAGGAAGGGTTTGAATCAATTCAAAACCAAATTCTTTCTATGGATCCACTTCCCTTTGTTAATAAAGTGTTTTATCTAGTGTAGGAAGTTGAATACCAACAAATTATTATTTTTGTAACCACTTTAACATAGAAATAGCAACATGTCAAGTTAATAGAAAAGAAGGATCCGATAAAGTTGTTGTTGATAAGAGAAGAAATAATAATAAGTTGGTTTGTAAACATTGCAAGGGAGCAGGTCATTTAATTGATAGTTGCTTTCAATTCCTTGGTTACCTTGATTGGTATAAGGGTAAAAGAACTAACAGAGGATAGAAAACAGGAGTTGTTGCTCATTGTTCTATCAAAAAATCTTCAACAACTTTGTTAGATTGCTTTTTAGACTCTAATGACATGGTTGCAACTTTCGATGATAATATAATAGGAATTAATCAACAAGTGCTGTAAGCCATGTGTCAATAAGTGTTAAATATGATGTAAGACAAAGGATGATAGAAAGGAATTGATGCATCCAATAGATTGATTAATCATGCAACAACTGGTATTGGTAACTCTAATCTTCTTTTTATTACTTTAATGCTCTAAATAGTAGTGTAACTGATTGGATTGTTGATACGAGAGCCACAAACCATATTACTTCTTTATATTCACTTTTGACCAAGGTCTAAGCACTACCAAAAGTAATTTCTATCAAACTTCCTAATGGAAGTATTAAATAGGTCACAACTATTAGTATGACCAAACTCAATTCATCACTTGTTTTGCTAAATGTTCCCTATTTACCTAAGCTTACCTATAACCATTTGTTTATCCACAAATTTTTACTTAATAACAATTTAAGTGTTCATATTGACTCCTGTTCTTTCACATTTCAAGACCAAGTAAATGAACAAATTATTGCATTAGTAGGGTTAGTTAATGGGTTGTATATGTTGGAAGCTCATTCTACTAAGGATTTTTCTACTTCCTTAGTAGATTCTTCATATATTAAGTCATTATATATGAATCATTCTTTGAATAAACTCGATTTCCTTGGTTTATTTCACAATAGTCTACATTATGCTTCTTGGTCCAAGTTGAAAGATGTTGATTCTTGTAAACAAGCAATTTAGATAATTTTCCTTGTGATACTTGTCATATTACTAAGATATACCATCTTCCTTTTACTTGTAGTTCTCAAAATTCTTTGAGTACTTTTCATTTATTGCATATAGATGTTTAAGGACCATATTCCATTCCTTCAATCACTAATGCACGTTATTTCCTCACCATTCTTGATGATTATACATGGTGTACTTAGACTTATCTTTTAAATAATAAGTCTCAAGTTGGTGCAAGTCTTCTTTAAATTATTTAAACAAATAGCTAATCAATTCTCACGTGCTCCAAAAATCATTTAGTCAGATAATGGTGCTAAGTTCTTATCTCATGTATGTCAAAATTTATTTGCCAATAGAACATATTGTTGAGATTTTTTATCCCTCTTCTAATAAAGGTTTTTCACAACATTACTTTTGTCCTTCTTCTATTTCTCCTTCTTTTAGTTCTCTTCCTATCAATATACATTTGTTAAGGACAAACACATGCCATCTTAGTTAAATGATTATGTGTTTTCATTGCCAACTCACTCTAATACCATTGTTGATGCTATTAATTCTTCTCCTTCTTCCACTAAATATCCCTTATATACACTTAACTCCTTTTCTTCATTACCACCAAATCATATGACTTCCTTGGCTTATGTCTTAACAACCCAAGAACCTTGCTCTTATTCTTAAGCTTCTTGACATAAAGATTAGGTGTTAGCTATGGAAAAGGAGCTAGAAGTCTTAAAGCTTAATGATACTTAGAAGCTAATTGAATTGCTCCTAAGGAAAAGAGCTTTAGGTTCTAAGTGAGTTTATAAAATTAAATTTAGACTTGATGGCACTATTGAATAGCTAAAAGCTAGATTAGTTGCTAAGGGGTATACATAAGTAGAGGGCGGGGATTTCTATGATATTTTTTCACCCGTAGCAAAGATAGGAACTATACAGATCTTAATTGTAGCAGCTATTTCCTATCAATGGCCTTTACATCAATATGGCATAAATAATGCATTCTTCATGGATTTTAAGATGAAGAAATTTATATGTTACCTCCTAAAAGCTACTTTAAAGCTATAACTAATCAGGTGTACAAGCTTAAAAGATCACTTTATGATCTAAAACAAGCATCCTGTCAAATAGAACATTAAAATTTCTAAATTTTTGGTTAGTAGAGGGTTTATTCAATCTAAAAGTGATTACTTTTAATTCACATACAAAAGGATAGAGTGTTTTTAGTTGCATTACTTTATGTTGATGACTTATTACTTACAATACTTATGAGTCTTTTATTACTCATTTGAAGCAAGATTTGGATAAAGCTTTTACCATCAAAGATCTTTGTCTTGTAATGTTTTTCTTGGCTTGGAGATCTACCACTCCTTTGTTGGTGCTTTAATAAATCAACACAAATTTCTTTTAGACTTGTTAGCTGATTTAGGGCTTATAGGTTGCAAGCTAGTTGCCATTCGTCTTCCTTCAAGTCTTAAATTGGATAACTTTGTTGGAGAATTACTCAATGATCATGCTATTTATTGTTGATTAGTCAGAAGGTTGCTATATATGACCTTAACAAGAGCTAATATATTTTTTGTTGTCCATCTTCTCAATTAGTTCCTTTCTTGTTTGCGTACAACACATTATAAGGTTGTTGTTCATGTTCTCCATTACTTGAAAGGGTTGGTTGGATTGGAGCTTTTTCATTCCTCTCATAATTCTTTCAATTTGTTGGCTTATTCAGATGCAGATTGGGGGTCTTGTCATCAAATCACAAGTTATCAACTAGTTATCTTGTCATGCTTGACAATGCTATAGTTTGTTGGAAAACTAAGAAACAAGTTATAATGAGTACTACGACTACCAAAGTTGCTACTTACAAACTACTTAGGATACCCTATATACTTAGAGACCTTGCTATTCCAATTCTTTTGCCTATTCATCTTTGCTATGACAATAAATCTATTGAGCTCATTGTGGCCAATCCATGCTTGCATGGTTGCATGAAATATATTGACATAGATATTCACTTCATTCGTTATTACATTGGCAATGGTTTCCTCAAGACTTTGCATATTCCCTCTTCGCTTCAACTTGCAAACATTTTGCCCAAGTCACCTACTATGGATTTGCTCAAGTTATGTTGTTCCAAGTTGTGCCTTTCCAATGGCTCCAACTTGAGAGTGGGTTGTAAAGATTCCACGTAGTCTGTATATATATTGCCTGTGTCTTTATTTAATTTGTCCATTTGTATGCTGGTCTGTCCAGTTAGTTCAGTCATCAAGGTATAAATAGCTGCAATTAGGAAGTTAGAGAGATATACAATACATTTTACTTTTGCTCTAGTTTCCTATTGAATTCTATTTCATGACCGAGTACAGTAAGTTCAGTTCTTCCGTGGATTCTGACTCCTCGTTTGATCCAATTAGCTAATCACAAACCTTCACAATTAATCCCCTTATGAGTTCCATAAATGAAAATGGATTCCTTTCTTCTCCCAAAAGGTTTCGGTATGATATTCTGCTCATAGTTTTGACAGGGCAGGTGGCTAAACTAACTCCGACATAGGCAGTAAATTGTCATCCAATTAAAACATTGTTAACTCTCTGACCTCGAAAACCCAGAAAATGGAAGTAAGACTATGCTCGCGAAATCAAAGTGCAAAACACTTCTAACAAAGAAGGTAAACTTTATCGAAGTCATGCTAAGAATCAGCTACACATGTATTGAATCTGCAAAAAGCTTATTAGCAATTGCTTTACGCAAGCAGTATACGGTCACATATATTGCTAGTTTGAGCCCGAAAGTTAGTACCCCTTTCTTGTCCAACAATACAAATCTTCAGCATGTTTGGTTTTTGCAAAGGCCCGGCTGGGTGAATTCACTTACATCACAGCCTCCGCTACCAGGACTGTACAAGAAATATCTAATTATATCTTTTAATCATTCATCTGCCATTTCCCTCCAGATTCAAGAATTCCCCCATCAGAAATCAAATATTACTCATCAGACACCTTAAAGAATGTGTAAGATAAAATTAAACTTTTAATGCCATCCATGCGTGAGTCTGTCTCAAATTCAGGGTCAATGTAGAAGAAAACCTGCAAATGAGTTAAAATATGCTCAAAGTATAAGACACCATTATCTACAAAAATCTAAACATTTCCAGTGATGTCCAAGAGTTATTAAATTGATGAACAGATTCTTACAGGCATGTCAATTTGCTCTCCAGGAAGAAGACGCTGCTCTTCGAAGCAAAAGCACTGAATTTTATTGAAGTAAATTGCTGCCTGCAAGCAGGACGTAATGGTCAATTTCATAGGGAAAACCCGATTATAGATATCTGCTAGATATGATACTACCACATTTCAGCTTTTCAAAGCAAATACTGAATTTCATTAAAGTGAATGGCCACCTACGTGATGCATCATAGAGTGTTAGTTCTAGAGGGGAAAGCAGCAGTTAATATGCATTCACAATAATAGAGGATCATGTAGACACGAAGGCTACCGCATTTTAGCTTTTCAACACAATATTCAACCAGATCTATCATATGAAATGTAGCCATTCTCCATCTAGGAAAAATTTTTCAAAAGGAAATGCATGGAAAACCACAACTCTTAAATTGCTAAAAAGCAACTTTGCAGCACATGCAAAATTAGGGAGATTCATCTGTCAGAAAACAGGTAATCAAGGCCCTTTTGTCAGATGGATTGCCATGATGCAATGATCCTATCCAGGTAGTAAATAAGTATGTAAAATCTTATAGAACTTTCTTATCTGCAAGGTTAGTTAGCTGGAAATTGTGATGATCAAGGCTCCACAAGTGTCAAGTAATTAGCGTAATTTAGTATTAGTATTAGCTATAGTTAACTGTTGGTTTTGTGTAAAGTGTAAGGAGTTAGATAATTATTTAGGAGTTAGTTCAGAGCACTTGCAATCATGGGAAAGCTTGTATTTTAGTAACTCAAGCAATCACTGATAAACAAAGTACACGAATTTTCCATCATTTCTTCGAGTTAGCTCTCCACTAGAATAAAGGGCATTACTTTATTTAGATAAAGCAATAAAGGACATTACTTTCTTGCACTTCATTTTATATTTCTGATTTCCATACCTTTCATTTGGGTACATCTAAAAACCTCCAGAATCCATTCTGGTAAAAGGGTTCTAAAAAAAGGTTTTGACTTTTTTTCAGCAAAATTCTGTACTAAAGCATGCGCATGAACAAACAAGAGCAAAATAAATAAAGTGTAGATACTTGGAAGTATAAGGAAAGAAATGTCTAAAATAATCTAATGTGAGAAAAATCAGTGTAATTCCAGTAAGGAATAAATTGAGGAAAACATGGATGATTTGTAAATGCACTCAAAAAGACAGTGATCAGAGAATGACCTGGCATGGAAGCGATTTTCAGAAGGAAAAACAGAGAGCAACACAAAGAAGAGCTTTGTCATTTTTACTTTATAGCAGGCAACAGAGCAACTGCATAGTGATTACAATAGACATCTTCAAGAAATATGTAACTACATATTAAAGAAATGTCATGTCTCAAGCAGATAATAAGAAGCAAGCGCGTACTGGTGGCTGAGGATGTTAAACACAAACTCAGGTACGTAACTAGTCAATTCACAATCTACACGAAAATCATGTTGTTTTAAAATATCCCACATCATGCCTGCTACGACATTATTTGACCAGAAATTTACCAGCTGCAGCTGCAGAAGAGGATGCTAGCTTTTGTCAAGATTTCAAAGTCCTCAAACCCAAAACTTAAGGCACAATATGCCCACCTTCCTTGTAGAAAGGCCAACAAGAATTTTGTTTCATGATATTTTTATTTTTCAATTGGCAATTAGGCTAATGAGTATTGAGAGCATTACTGATATGACCCCACTTGGCATCTAGCTTGTTTTCTGTATTTTTTGTTATTTAGTTGTGCTTGTAGTTAGTTGAATTGTTGTTTAGCTGACATATAAATAGGATTAGGAGTAGTAGTTAAAAGAGAAGTTCAGAAATTTGTTAGCATAGAGAAATTCTCTAGAGAGAATTCAGAGAACAAGCTTGGAGCTTCAGCTCTAGCAGTTGTCAACTTCTGACAACCCTTGTATGAACTTCCTTCCATAATCAATAAAAACCCCCTTTTTGCCCTAATTTCAGAGTAAAGTTTTGATCTTTTCACCTTTATTGAACCCTAGACATAACAATTACTCTGGGCAATATTAATTAGATTTAAAGGTAAGGGATGTATACCATTTCTATTTTTTGGAAGGAGTGGGGAAAGAAGGGGGGTTTTGGAGGGCAGCAAAAACAGTATATTTTCTTTTGCAAGAGTGCTACCAGGTTAGAAAACAAATCTACTTTTAGTCAAACAATTCTATACACAAATAGGTAAACACTATGCAGAGGGGATAATTCATCAGACTACTTACATTGCACCTGATTTGCAGTATATATTTTGTCCGGGTACATCAGAATACCCAGCATTTGAATTCAGATACAGATCTCCCTTTTTGTACAGGAACCTTCTGGATTTCTAAGTAGTGCATTATGACAGACAAAAACCAGATTTCCATTTTCTTAAGTTAAACAAGCAGAAAATGGTATTAACCCCAATCAATCGGGATCTAACAGAGCCCTAATTGAAGATAAAGAATCTGAAATTCTTCTGTCTAGTTCCAGAGAGGGGCATTAAACTTTAATGAAGGAGTTTTGACATGCTTGATAATAATAAAGTTCATTTAGGATTTTGTCAGAGCTAGAGACATGCCTTCTAGAACTTTTGCACTTGAAGAAATAGTAGCATCAATTACCCTTTAAATGCTTAAAACATCAATAGAGCTTTCATCAAGTGAAATAACAAGTTTGTTTAAGTGCCTTATCTTACTAACTACTTGAAAAGTTCATGAACTTACCCTCTTAGTTGGTAAACTCTTTAGCAGATATCAATGACAAGTTTCCTTATAGGTTACTGAATTATTCAACAGGTAGTAACATAAGCATTGAAAAGGTTTCCAAAGCCACATGGTCACAAATTTATACAACCTTGAATAACAGCTTCACTTGACTAAGTGATATATGTAGGAACTATCCTTGTGTTCCCATAGCTTCAAGTCTAGGATGTAGGATATTTTGATTAAGTCACAATAGAAATCTTGCAGCAAAACTTTGGATATGATCAAGAGGTCCTGGGAAGGAAGGTGATTTCTACCAGCTACGGTACTTGAGCCAAACACAAGGACATTCACAAGAAATAAGGAAATAGGGTGCTACAGGACATGAGCCTATTTAGAGTAAAATGCTGACAAAGAATGTCTAAATTGTAAATCAAAGTCATTAATGCAACCACACATACTTTTAATTGGATGAGTAGAACAGAAAACATAGATGAAGAGCAGTGCATGATTTATCTTGGGAGAAAAATTAATCCACTTGCACTAATAAAGTCTGTTTAGCTCTTCAATTGCAACATAATATGGCAATTTCTATTTCGTAATAATTAAAAGAAAGCCATAATGATATGAGGAACAATGGATGCTTTCTTAGGATGAGCACATACTATATCCTAGAACAACTTTAGCATTACTGCCATGTCAGGCACATCATGGATTCTTTTTGTAATTAGGAAAGCAACAACCTGAAAGGCTCATTGGCAATTGCCAACAAGAGATACTCATATCAATTTTGTTTGGCCTGGAGCCACTCTGGGCATTCCAGAAACTTCCTTAGTAAAACTCTTGATATCATAACTTACCCAAAAAAATAAAAACAAACACTTGATATCATAGCACTTCATATTTTTCCAAAACTTAGTTATATAATTATATGATACCTTCATCGGGGTAACATTATATGTAGAAACACCAGTTATTGGTCTTGAGCTTTGGTTCTCAGCAGTGTAAAATGCAAGGGCACTCTCTCCAGGTTTGACTCTCACCTAAAGAAGGAACTCAGGGGTATTAATGCCGACATCTAGAAGAAATAAGCTTACAAACCACATGAATTTGGTTAAAAGGAATAGGGTATAATCTATAATGATGGTATACTAACTCACCTCTCTCTGTGTGGGTGTGAATTTCCAGGGCATTCCATCAGCAACATCTGCATTAAATTGCACAGCAATTTCCCTAGAATAAAGACATTTCCTCAGAACAATGTCTATCCAAGTTATTACAAACAAATGTACAAATTAGCAGCCAAAAAACACTTCAAACAAATTTATAACAGCCAGTGTACATTTAGCTGCACACAATTCTACTTCCCACAAGAAAAGGGGCACTAAATAAGAAGTAGATGGACAACCTTGTAGCTACAGTTCCATCCTTCGCATGGCGTGCAATCTTTTCTTCAACACTCTAAAGGAGAAGAAGTTTTCATCATAACTATTCATGATTTTAATTAGACAACAATCGTGAGTTAGATATCACTGAATGGTGAAAAGAATGGGGAATGAGATTTGGCAATACCTCACGCCGCTGAATGGTACCACCATACCCAGTAGCCTGACAGAATCTTCTATACAAGGGGACAGCAGCATAGGTACCTCCTACCATTGCAAAAACCAATGCAGTGAGGTAATAAAGCATCTTTCTTGATTTCTTTTCTACAGATGAAGAAGAAGCACTAGTAGAATAACAGTGTTGGTTCCTAACTACATGACCCCAATGCCCTACACTTCGAGAAGCTGGAAGACACTGCAAAGGCTTATTGAATTTGCATTGAGGAACCCAACCACCAGCTACCAAACTTAAACCATGTTTAGAATCAGCTTCAAGATGATTCCGGGTTGCTTTTGAAAGTCCGGAGATGCACCTATATTTGACAACATAACGTTAAAACCAACTCAATCTTGAATGGACAATAGTTCGAATACAAAAATGGAATATGACTCTCATCCATATAATAATGACAAAGAAGTAAACTTTCAGCAACAAGAGAAAAATCACACAGGCGGCCCAAACATTCATCAAGAGTTCGTAAAATATAATAATAAACCTTGGAAAACAAAATGCTTCAAGTGTCCCGCACTTACTAACCGAACCATGGCGTAAAAATCATTCAAATGATTCTAAAAATCTGATTTATAGGAGCAATTTATGATAGGAAACTTACCCATGGTTAAAAGTTGGACGCAGCACATTTCCGTTAGATGCGAAGAGATGGTGATACCCTCTGCAGAGCCTTGACAATGCCATTTTATAACGAGGGAAAGGGAAAACCTGAGAAAAAGGTGAAAAAGCTACAAGTTTCTTCAACTGGTAGGAAAATGATTCTGCCACTCTGTGATGTGGATTGAGCAGAGTCGGAGAAGTGTAATGCGTAAGAGGCATTAGAGAATCGGAGAGACCACAGAGACGTGAAGATGCAGAACACAAACAAGCAAAGCAGGTTAAAAGGAAAAATAATAATTTTTTTTTTTTTTTTTTTTTTTTTTTTTTTAATGTGCTGCGTCCAACTTTTAACCATGGGTAAGTTTCCTATCATAAATTGCTCCTATAAATCAGATTTTTAGAATCATTTGAATGATTTTTACGCCATGGTTCGGTTAGTAAGTGCGGGACACTTGAAGCATTTTGTTTTCCAAGGTTTATTATTATATTTTACGAACTCTTGATGAATGTTTGGGCCGCCTGTGTGATTTTTCTCTTGTTGCTGAAAGTTTACTTCTTTGTCATTATTATATGGATGAGAGTCATATTCCATTTTTGTATTCGAACTATTGTCCATTCAAGATTGAGTTGGTTTTAACGTTATGTTGTCAAATATAGGTGCATCTCCGGACTTTCAAAAGCAACCCGGAATCATCTTGAAGCTGATNAAATATTTTAATTTTTTTTAAATCTTATATTACCACTACTTTTTAAACAATATATAAAATATATTTAATATAAATATTAACTTGTGTAAGATTTTTCCATCGATATTTCATATTATATTTATAATTTATTTATTATTACATAAAAAAATCTTATTTATTATTACAAGAATTCCTTTTTGGAAGAAAATAATGGATATTGTCATAGAAGAAATACAAATCATATTGATGTAGGAAAAAAAATGAAAAAAAATCAATTCTATCATCATTAGCAACAATTAAATTTAGAACCAAACATGTTGAAAGTTCAACATGGACTATAAATAAATTAAAACCACACAAGTTGGACAAAATAACAACATATGGAAAAAAATGGGGGGATGGGAAGCCAACAAGCCTATACATAATATGAAAATCATCATTTTTTTCTTAATCATTGTTCTACAGTTGGTCCCAATCGTTGCCATGCATGCTTAATTAGATCAAATTATTACTGACGGTGTTTAACCCTATTACGAAGCTGAATGTTGTTTTGAATGTAAATTGCATACTCCGTAATATGGTTATTAGAGACATGTGGTACAGGATTAGCACTGTCTCTCAACTTATAGTTTGAAACTTGAAAACTAAAACTATAGTTATGTAGACTTTATAAATTTAACATTTTAAATATGGTGTCGGCCTCGAGTATCGTAAATATTTCCCTAAATCGATAAGACTACATAAAATGAAAACCGACTAAAATTTTAAACTCGAAACTTAAAACGAACTTGAAAGACACTATTATATAATTTGGAAACCCTTATCATGCAAGAAAACCCCAATCCCTACATACGTGTACTTTAAAAAAAAATGTAAACCTAAACTTAATAGAAATCGTAAATATCAAATCATAAAAAATTTTTTAAACTCTATAAAATTATCTTAATTCTTGAAAGCCATAAATCAATAAAATTATTAATAATTTTGTGAAATCATATAAAACTGATAACAAATGAATCAAGGACTATTTCAAGTAATAATAAACAACAAAACTAAGCTAGTTAAAGGAATAAATTAATAAATTTACAAAAATTATTTTATTTGTGTACATAAGTAGCTTCACAATATGTATGTGTATATATATATATATATATATAAAGTGGTGTTCTTAAATAATTAAGCCAATTGATCCTTAAGCTCCTAAATGTAAGTAAATTATTCCCAAGTTGGTGAAAAACCTTAAAACATACTTAAACTCACTCGAATTCTAAACCTTGGGATAATCAGGGACTTATAGCCCTAAATAAATAATTAAAAATATAATTTCAATGAATTTTATTTAACTCTAGAGAACTCTAAAATTTCTTAAGAGATAAATCATAACCTACAAATTAATTTGAAAACCAAACCTTAAAAGAATTTCATATAAGACAATTCCCTTATTTTCACTTATAAGCCATATTATGTATGGATAAGTTGTAAATCCTACTTTTTAGCGGACTTATGATTCAACTAAGAATACTTCCCAAATGATCTCAAGAATAAACTAAGCTAAAAATTCAAGTTTACATTTAAAAACGAATTTGATTTTCCAATTCAAAACCCTATTATTGATAAAACTCGAATACGAGAACCATAGACTCTAAACCCAAAACCCTAAAACAATTAAGGACTTGTAACCCTAAGCGGCTAATTAAGAATTTAATTTGAAAAGTTTTATTTAACTTTAGAAATTTTCATAATTTTATAAGAATTAAATCATAACTTACAAATCATAACTTACAAATCAATTTAAGAGACAAACTCCAAAAGAATTTCATATAAGATAATCTCCTTATCTTCATGCATAAGATTTGTGCACATGAATAAGTAAATCAACCAATCATCCTAAATAACTTATCAATTGATAAATATAAACCCTACTTTTAGTGGGCCCATGATTCAATTAAAAATACTGTCCGAACATTTTTAAGGATCAACGAAACTGAGAACTTAATTTTACATTTAGAAACAAATTAAATTTTTCTAATTCAAATACCAATTATCGAGAAAACCTGAGCTTGAAGAACTACGAGCTCTAAACTCACCTAAGACCTTAAAACCTAAAACAATTAGAGAATTTTGACCCTAAGTAACTAATTGATAATTTAATTTGAATAATTTCATTCAACTTTAGAAAATTTCACAATTTTATAAGAATTGAATCATAAAGTACAAAACAATACAAGATGAAAATCCTAAAACAATTTCCTATAGGACCATGCCCTTATCTTCATGTTTAAGCCTTACATATAAATAAGTAGATCAACTAATCACCTTAGATGACTTATCAATTGAGAGTTGGAATCATTTATCAATTGATCACTTATCAAAATCTAATGATAAGACATTTTCCTTATCACCCCTTCACTTATACTATATATTGGCAATTTTTCACAAGATTTCACATGCTTAACTTCATTAAATGAGACAAGACAATTCCATGACCCCAAAGGACACTAAATGGTAGATTTGAACAAGAAGAAAAGGGGGGCAATCCTCTTGTTTTTCAACCATCAATCACTTTCTCTTACACACCACTATTCACTCCTTAATGCTTACATCATCAATAGTTGCAATTGCTGACTTTGGTGTAAGTTACAAGACAATCAATTAAAGCTTCTTGCATACACTTTTTCTCCTATTCAAAAATCTGCCACTCTCTCCCTCTTTCACTCTCATTTTCACTTTCTTTTCTCTCACTTTAAACACAAATCAAAAGAAGAAATTCAACCCTACAAAAATCCTCCATTTGGTCACTTCTAAGTCCCACTCACGGCACTCCCATTTCTTATTCTTGTGTCATTTTCTTCCAGCATCTAAACTCTTTTAGAACCATTAGAACCTTCCATAAACCCTACTCCAAAGGATCAAACAACTCAGGTTTCCAAAATGTTGCAAAAGGAGGAAGCAAAGTTAAGAGCTTAAGTGGAACCTTTGTGCACAACCACCATATTTCGCTTTAAAGGCGAGTAAGCATTTCTTGTGATTAGTGGGTTAATGTTTATGTTAGGAGACTTTGATTTCTTGAAGATATGATTATGATTTTAAGTTGTTATAACACCAAAGACCATCCTAAGAAACAAACTCATGAAACCCTTACATGAAGTTGAAACATGAGTATGTAAAGTTAGTGTTTTGTAAAGATACTTGTTTAACACTTTGAATGGAAGATTTTAAGTTGAGAAAATCTTGAAACAAGAACTTGAATGGGAGATGAGCATGCTGGATGTGAGGATTCAAAGGTCATTTGGATGTTGATTTTATTTACATTAAGTTAAATATGCTCAAATCTAGACTTAAGTTAAGGAAAAATTCATCACATGAAGTTTTATGAAGAAACCAACTTTGTATGACATGAGCTATGATATGGAAGTTGTAATAAGTGTAAGATCTTCTATTTCTTTGTGTGAAGCATGAATTAAAGAATCATCTTACGGAAGAAAAGTTAAGTTAAGATTTGGATACAAGTAGTTTAAGTGTATGATCTAACACCTAAACTTAAGGAAATGATAAAACAAGTTGAAAAACCAAGTGAGAACCCCTTGGAATCATCACGACCAGATCTGGAACATGGGTAAAAGACACTAAAAAATATGATAAAAGTAAGTGAACAAAATAAAAAGATCAACTAAAGCAAATATAGCAAGGATATAGAGCCTAAACCTTAAAACAGAGCCTAAAACTCTAAGTTGAGCCTTCATTAAAATTCTGACTAGCACTTTAAAATATTAAGTGAGGTTATTTTGAAGCCTACAAGAAATCTACCTAAGGCTCTATAAGCCCACTAAAGTCACTAACTCTAGTTTGAACAAAAAATAAGCCCATTTGACAATTTAAGCCCACTAAAAAGCCCATGAAGTGATTGTTAGCCTTAGGAGTATAAATCAAAGTTATAAATCTAATCTTAAGGAGTATTTTGAGCTTAGGATAAAATTTTAAGACCAAGCCTAAAGGATTTTTTAAGTTATCAAAGGGCCCAATTACCAAATAAGGCCCAAAAGCACTCCAAAACATAAGGATCGATACTGTTTTGGCCCATAGATAGATTTTCATGCCTTATTTCAAAAATCTAACCTTACCACATTAAAGTACACTCAAAAACAATGAAGATTGAATATAAGATCATAAAAATAGGATTTAAAACAAGAAAGTTATATGGGATTGAACTTTTAAGTAAACCCAGGAGAAAAAAAAATTATAAAACCAAGTCAAAAGTATAACTTAAAGAGTTTTAGCTTAGTTTTTTAGGTTTTATTTCAAATCTTTATAGTATCATATTTGCGATGTCCAAAGGACCCGGCTTTAGAGAGACGACCTATCCCAGATTATTTTGTTTGATTCGCATGGCTGAGTGAGTAAATTCCTGATGACTCTTTACTTGATTTTCCTTATAAAATAGGTGCACCTAAACTTATATATATAAATTAGGATGCTTGTGAGATATAGGAAATGCATGTGTATGAATTTGTGGATGAATGCAATGACTTGTTAATTATATAATAATGGGGTTTGTTTGTGATAATTTATATGTGCAATTGTATGGAATGAAATTGTCTGATCGCCTTAAAAATTGAGTTAATCACTTATATGATTATGAAATTAAAATGAATCATGCATTCCCTATATTGCATATGGATAACACCGACTGCCACTTCATGCAGAAGATGGGAAGGGACTCATAGGAGGATGAGCCTCCTGCAGGATTGGGCATTAGCTATGTCATCATCTATATCGAGTCTCTATCCTAAGCTAATGGGCTTACTAGGCACCGGGAATCGCCAACCGTCGGCGAGGGCCCGAGTCTCATGGCTTCTGCTTAGGGTGTGTGTTTGTGGATTGCGGAGGCCACCATATCGCTAGACTTGGGATTTTGAAAATATGATTTACTATTTGATAATGAAAGTATATATATGTATATATATACATAGCTTTGTTTTGACTTAAGCACAATAGTGCTAATGAATTAAAACTCAAGGTCTGGAACTTGGATTTTGATTTGGGTCGGTCAATTATCTCTAAACCCCGACTACAAGGAGCATAATTCTAAGTTGTATGTAGTTCCGAGGTCATTGCATGCATTGTTTGGCATACTGATTGTTCATGCATTCATATGATTGTACATCTAATAAATTTTTCCATGCGGTATTGACGAGGGTATTTATCTCACTAAGCATAAGCTCACACCCTAATAGTTCTTTTTCTTGCAGGTTGATCGATAGTTAGGGCAGGGATAGGAATTGAGTGCAGAGTGCTGCCATTGAATCAATATGATGAAAAGCTTATGTAGTTACTTCAGAATGCTTCGGAAAACGACTAATATTTCAATTAAGTTTAGCATCTTTAGTAAGTTTAAAATTTTTCGGAATTGTCTATTTTATTTCACTATTTTGATAGGGGATACCAATTCTCTACAGTTTTGAGGAATTGTGGAAAAATGGTTATCCATAATTATTTATATTATATAATGAGTCAATGAACTAAAATTTAAGACCTTAGCGAATAACTATTTAGAGTCTTATAATCTCTAACTTGCAAGGCGATTTTCTTATCATGAGTGTGCACGTGATATGGAAATTCTAGGCAATACTACTAAGCCCCTCTTAGGGTCACTATAAGTTATCTCGTTCATTTTTAGCAACCATATTACATAGTATTATGCATACTCTCATGATTTACCTTATAACCTCTCAATCCTACATATGGGAAGGGCCACAAGTTATGGCAAAATGAGCTTGTAGAATTGCAACAACTCATTTAACATCTTTCTTATATCTTACTTGCTGCCTAGCAAATAATTGCTCTTTTGGACTATGCGATTATGGAATAAATTTGACAAATATTGACCATTTTGGATATATACCATTTATAAGATAATATCTAGCATCATAGTTTTTATCGTTGATAATCCGATTAGCTAATGGAGCATGTCCTTATAAGACATCATTGAATAGGGGTGAGTGATCCAATTTGTTGTTAGAGCTGGAGTATCGAAAAATTTATGTCATATCCAAGTATCATATGAAATAACAACTTCAAGCATGATTATTGGAGATCCATGATCTTCTCAAGTATACATACTTAGCCATGCAGCTAAATAGTTTCTCTACTCCCAATGCATACAATCCATATTTCCTAGCATACTAGGAAATCTACATTGCTTGGTTACATGAAGTAAGGATTCTGTAGTAGCTTAATTAACCCTATGTAAGCATTCATCTCCAAAGCATGCAATCGTAATATCGTGCCTATAGCCATTCGGAAGTAATCACCTAAGGCATCATTAGCTCCATATGCCAATCTGAATAAAAGTGGTGCATTTCTAGTACATTTTTGTAGTGGTAAAAAACTAGGATGATTGGTAGCAGTCATCTTTTGTTTGAAATATGGAGAGTAATCTTACAATGCTTGAATGATGTAGAGGAACACAACCTTCCTCATTAGGAATCTTTGATGAAATTACTCATCTATATATATTGAGTTTTCTAAGAAACAGTTGTTATATAGATAGTTGTTGTCAGGACCTTAAAGGAGGCTTAGTAGGATTACTTAAAAATTTCCATGTCACGTGTGTACCTATGATATGGAAACCGCTTTGTAAGTTAAAGATTGCAAGGCTCTAAATGATTTATCACTAAAGTTATTGATTTTTAAATAATAATTTATTGTAATATATAATTAACTAGGGATATCCGATATCTCATAGTTCTTCAAAACCATAGAAAATCGGTATCCCTTACCAAATAATAAGACAGAATATGCTAACTTTATAAAACTATGAGAAGAATTAAATTATATTAAATTCTAACATATAAATATTTTCTATAAAGGATGTTTATATATCATCTATAAAGAACTCAGCTAATTTTAATATTAATATACATATTTTCATCTTACACTCGGTACTTAAGATTTATTTCAATCCCAACATAAGTAACCCTATAAAAAAACTAAGGGGGAATAAGCATAAAATAGCTTAGTGAGTTTGTTTCTTACTGTTATCATTCAAGTAAGTTATCAAACGTTATTAACATATATGCAAGCTATGTACACACAAAATAAATGTAGGCGAGATGAATATAAGCAACACATCCATAGGAGTCTGGAACTATGGAATGTGTAAAATTACATCGTCTATACTTTCATTATCCCTTGTACTTAATCACACAAGGTACCTTAGCTTATCCACATGCCGCCTAGGGGTACTACCCCTTTAGGCAACACTCGACTATTACTCTAGTCGAGGAAAGAGTTCTAATCCAAATAGGTAGATCCCAAATTAGGATTATCCACCATCCAAGGCCCTTTGAGTATAAACGTCTAAGTCCTCTCACAACCAAAATTATCTAAGGCCTTATAGGTATAATAAAGTGAGTTCTCTTGTTATTAATTGGAGATCCCATGTTAGCTTTGCCTTAGTGATAAAATATTATTTCCGGCATTGTAAATTCTTATCAAAATCGTACAAAATATGTTTAAGATTAGAAAATCTCTTTTCAAAAAAATACTTTCCTAAAAAAATTGCAAAGCTTGTACTCTCTATCCATACATTTACTAAGTCATAGATATGTGACAAATAGAACTGGTTATTCTGGTCAGATATTTATATTTATCAATTTTAAAAGGGTGATCACATAGATAATGGCATACAAGCAAAACAGTCATCGAGACATACAAGTAACAATAAGCAGCAAAGCATCATACAAGTAACATGTACAAACAAGTAGCAGGTCATTAGAACTTTCTCACTTGAATTATTGCTCATTCTCCAAGCCTTTGGGGTTTTTAGAACTCGATATTGAAACACCTAAAAGATAATAAAACTTATAAGTATTCTGAGAAATCAAACTCCTTAGTTAACTAAAAGTCTATTGTAGTTTATCTAGTTTCCCAATATAACCTAAGTATAGCGTATACAAGTTATATCATACTTTAGTAGGATCAATAGTAACTATATTTGTATATTTGTAAGTTATGATACTTCATATATTTAGTTATTTATTTCTCCTTATTATTAGTTTACGGGTCTATTACTTAGTTATCTTACTTATTTTATTCAGTTTTATCTTACATCTTTAGTTGCGTATAACTTTTTCATTTTATCTCCACTATTTACAAGCTTATAGTTGTTTTTTGTCGTTTTCCATCGTTTTCGAACGTACATTCATACGGTGATGTTCATTTGGACGTTAGGACCCATGTTGTACGGTATGGACTAAATTTATTGAAATTTTAACTATTGAAGCTTAAATATTTTCATTGCTTATGTCATTAATTGCTTACATCATTAATTGCTTACGTCATTAATCACTTACATAATCAATTGATTAGGTCATCACTTAGGTTATCAATTGATTAGGTCATTGATACGAGGCAAGCGCACCTATCAATTTTAATATAGCGGATATGAGTTCGAGTCGATCCCTCAGAGATTTTGAGTACTAATATTAACTTTAGCTTTATTATCTAACCGGAAAATTATGATGAGTTGAATGAATTAAAAATACTGAAATTAACAACTAAACTACTTATGAGACTTAATTACGTAAATTAGAAAGCAATAAAACTACAAACGACTTCAAGTATGCAATAATGTATTTAGGAATTATTTCCCCTAGTGTTTAACATGTAACCTTTTTAAAATGTATTCAATTCAGTTTCTATAATTCTTGACCGGAGGGATTCACAATTAAAGCTAATATCTTTCTCAAGCATATTAACCTTAATCCTAAATTATTTACCGGAATCTCTTCACTTAGTAATATAACTTAGAATTGCATTAATGTATAATGAATTCCCATGCAAACAATCAACTTTCCGGAAGAAACATGTATCTTATCTCTAAGAATACATGTAATTCTCTTCAATTATGTTAAGATCTAATTACACATGCAATTTCTCAATCAACATGCATAATATCATATATTGATACTCTAGAATTATCAATCCATAACTAAACGACATAATTGAATTAAGAAAAGATAGAAACTTTCTTGAAATTATAATTCAATCCAAGGGTTACATGAAACCTTAGGTTCCATAATCCTAAATACTTGAATTCTAAGTTATCATAACGAATCTAAAAATGAGTTTCATCAAAAATATAAAATAAAGCATGAAAACCCCTCTTGATTTGATGAACAATCTCTCTAATTTTGAAATCGATGTTATTCTTGCTTCTTGATTAATGTTCTCCTCAAATCTCCTCTCGTCTCTTGTGTCTCCCTGTTTCTGTAATGTCTCTCTTTTCTTTTAAACCCTAAGATATTCTTTTATATGTGTATTACACGGATTTTATTTTCGTCACCAGACACGGCCTGGGATATGGCCGTGTCCCCAGGTCGTGTAACTTTCTGCACGAAGGCAAAATTTTTGCACAACTTCAAAACTTCATAACTTCTTCGTTTGAACTCGGAATTGAGTGAAACTTGATTCCTTTTCTTCGTTTTCGAGCCTAGAACGCGTTTAAACCCTGAAATCAACATTTTACTCAATTAAGTATCATTTTCTTTAAGGAAAACAAAAAATATAAGGGAAATACCATAAAATCACCATATAAAATATGTTTAAAATCAGAGTTATCAGTCATCAATTAATTACATAAGTCCTTACTTCATGTTTAAGTGTCTTATGTACATTTATACATGTGCTAAGTATATACTTATACTTTTACTATAATTGTATGTATACTAGTATACTTATACATATATCGTATTTATACTTGTACATATAGCCATATATACATATAGTTACATACGTATTTTATACGTATTTTCGTATGCCTAATGTTCCCTCTTAAGAAAGCTTTATAAATTTCATATTTTTGCACTTTAAGGACTTCTTTAGTAAGGTATATATATGTATAGTTAGTATACTCTTCCTTTTTGGTTATGTATATAAAGGTTATTCATATACATGGCTTGCTAAGTTTATATATAAGTAGTTTTCCTATTCTTACCTATGTATATGTACATCTAGACTATGTATTCTACTCTTATACCTAAATGTTCCCACACTTATGTACATGTATATAAGAATCCTATTTGTGTTAATATACATATACATATTACATAATAATTCTAAAACTAACATAACATAAACAATTAATTACCAATTAAGATGAAAGGTTATATAAAACCATACCTCTTTTTCCTTCTAGGTAAGGGTGAAGAGTTTACTTAAATGTTAGGATATAAGATATGTATTAAGGTGAAGGTAAAAGAAAAAAATGGGAGTTTAGAAAAGGGGAAGAAGAAGAAGAGGTTACGGTTTGGAAATAGAGAGGGAAAACGAGTTTACTTTGTATTAATTTGTGGTTCATAAGTGGGATAAGTGGGGTCTAGAAGGTCTCCATGTGTTGGATGGCAAGAAGGAAGGAAAGAAAGGAAAAGAAAATCAAAAGAAAAGATAAGAAAACTCTAGATAACAATGACATATGTATCGAATTTTCAACATGTTGACTTTGGTCAATATGTATTGACTTAATCAACCTTTTGACTTTGATCAAATGTTGACTTAGTCAACTCTTTAAGATTATGTGTCATTTGAATATACATAATGAAGTAATTAGGAAAATTGGGAAGAAAATTAAGGAAATGTGGAGTTTATTGAAATGATTAGTAAGAATAAATAATGAGATCTTCCTTTAAGTATTTATATCCTATACACATCATTTAGTAAACTACTTAATGTAATTATCGTGAAAAGTATCATTTGAGGTACTAATACCTACTATATGTAATATGAGTATCAATTAAACACCTAACTTTACAAAATACTAACCTAGTTATATGATTAGAAAATGGATGTAATCTATAATGTAATATACTAGTTTCTAATGGATTACTTTAGTATTATATGTATTTATAAACGATTGAAAGTTATCTTTGATCTTTTATTAATGATTTAGTAAAATATTAAAGATATATTGTCAAATAGGGTTTTAGAGTAAAGTATAGTAAATTAGCACTTTTATATCTTCAAAGTTATAGTTTTAGGATTTGATCACTTTCGGGCATAATCTCTAATATTTATATATATTTAGGGTATAAAAGTTTTTTACGCGATTAAATCTCGGTTGTTATCTTAGGGTTTTGATGAGGTTTGAGATCAACCTTTACAATTACATATACTTAAGGTTTTAAGGTCTTCGTATATGATTAGAGGTTCAATTGTAATTTAAGATTTTTCATATTCACTTTAGGTTTTGAATTAAGATTTTAATCGATTTAAATCTCATTGGCTCTATTAACTTTAGGGAATCATCTACAGTTTAAGGGTTTGATTCTATACTTAGAAGGTTAGATTTGCAGGGTTTACAGCTATGACCCTCAACACAACCTTCATCTATGTACCTTCTTTTATGCCTTCCCATTGAAGAACTCTTAGATATTTGTAGTACTATATCATGCATGCACTCAATTATGTCACTCTACAAAATGCTTAGCTTTGATAAAATAAATCTTTAATGGTAAGCTTTCGTTTTGTTTGGAATTGAAGCTACTGGAGGTGCTTAAGCTACTTGAGTTGCTTATTGCTATAATGATTGAATGACAATAGAGAATACTACAGATGGAAATAGAAATGAGAAATGTGAGTGTGTAGCTTAAAGTTTTGCCTTATTACATATATAAAGAACTTTTACATCAACTAGTTTTTAAAATCTCCAACTATATTAAGAGTAATATTCATATTAGATTAATACATAAATGATATTAAATTTTACAACTGCACCGACTTAGTTTCATACATTGCATTGAATAAATTAAAATCTTGAATTCTTTCTTTTGTTAAGAATCTCTTGATGCATCTCTTTAAACCATTGCTTTTGCTCCTCATCTATCCTTGAAAGATCAACATCATTACTGATCTTTCCTATTCCAGACGCTTTGGGTGTTCCTTCTCGATCTTGCAACCTTCCTTCTCCTTAGAGGTTTCAAATTCTTTACCCTTTTTCTCAATTGTCTTACGAAGTAACTCTACTCTATTATGGTTTGTTCCACTTAAGTGTTGTAGCTCTTGCACAAATCCATAGATAACCTCCTCAATTCCTATCTTCTTCTTTCCTTTTCTCTTTGTCATTAATTTACTAGATAGATGAGTGACTTGCTCACTTCCCTTATCATTATTTGGTAAATTATGATTAGAGGATGAGCTAGTATATGCACCGGATGTACTAATCTTGGTTTGCTTACTTTGAAAATTCTTTGAGTTATTGATTTGAGACATCAATTTGGGTTCATTACATAATATCACCCAACAATGTTCAATCATACATGGTCTTTTCACTTTTTTTTTTTATAAAGATTATGAGCATCTTTTATATAATCAGGCTCATTTTTCCCACTTTGAGCTTACCTTTTTATTTGGTCATAGTATGCTCCAAATTTCATCACGTCCCTTGATATTTTTTCCTATCAAGCTTTACATTGCTACCATGTGCATTTCTCTTGGTTTGTTTCTTTCTCTATGGCTTGACTCTTTTCAAAACTTTTGTAAACCATCACTAGAAAGTATGTAATGGTTAATTATTTTCAACAATAGGATCTTTACTAACATTCAACCATAAGTGAAATAGAAGTTTGTCATCATTGCATTCTTATTTTCTCTTATAACTTTCAATTGGTTCAATTTTCTCTACCTCATTGTTACTATTTTTTATCTATAGGAAATTGTCAACAAGGCAAATTTGTATTGTTTAGTGTTTGTGGTATTTCATCAAAATTTGATTGAGTAGGTGATCTTAATGACATAAATTGTTGGCTATAGTCTCAAGTAGGGTATGGAGCATATTGAAAATATGGACGTGTCATATTCATTGGGTTATGGTGGAAATTTTGGAGGAAATTGGTAATTTGATATGTCTTAAGAATACGCACTAACTGGATTATAAGACCTACCTTGTGAATTTAGAGACATTTAGGAATTTTGTGAATTTAGAGAGTAATCAAAATATGGAAGATTAGGAGACTTATTGGGTTCTATAGCTTATATGAAATTGGAAGAAGATAGATTTATAAAATGATGTAATGTTGTAGTGAATTTTTGAAGTGTGAAACTCATGCTGTTTTACCACTATTTATAGAAAAAATAAAAGAAAAATGAAAAACCCAACAAATTTTTACTATTTTAAATTTTAGAACATTGGCTCATCGTATAATCGCTAGAAATTGATTTCTCTTGGACATTGGTCTATAATAGGGAAAAGTAAAAATGAAAGATAGTGAAATACTTGACTATTGATTCCTTGATTCGACGATAGAAGCTTCATGGACATCAACGACATTCATTCTCTTAGACTAAAGTTATATTGAAATAAAATAAAAAAAACTAAAGTAGATCTACGTAGCCAAGAAGCCCTACAATCGTGTTAGCAAAAATTGGTACCCTATATGGTAACTAAAACCTTATAAGCATTATGAGGTGCTTGCATGCCAGGCATGAGAACATGTGCCTAGCTCTTCTTGTAAATACGCTCTAACACAACCATTACAAAAGATTTCGAGTAAGGATTAAGCTTAATACCCAGAAATTGATCATAATGAAAAAAGGAAAGTTTATTTATATTAACCTAAAACTATTGGATTTTGATCTACTTAATGAATTAAAATCAATTTCAATTATGTGATAAATTATCGTAGGGGGAGAGAGAGAGAATTCGTTCAAAACCTATAAAGGAAAATTGAGGAGTAAGATTGATGTAGTATCATGCTAACAATGGCAGTGGTATCTAGTGCCATTTACACAATCACGACAGTTTTGATGATTTTACAAATACATTATTGATAGTGGATTTTCGATCAATATCATTTTCAAGTCGATATGCTTTTCTTGATCCTACCTTTTACAGCAAGATAGCTATACCAACACAAGTGTAACTAGGTTAGATCAAAAGTTATACGACTATTTGAAAGAGTTCGAAATTGACTGAGAAAGAGCTTTGGTTCATGTACCTTGATAGAAGTAACAATAAACTTGTATGTGTGTATGTGTATGTGTATGTGTGTGTATTTAGAGAGTAGTGGTAGAGGGTGTATTATATTTACTATGTTCAGCATGTAGTAGATCATGTAGGGTACAGATATTTTCAGTTAACAAAAATAACAAACTTACACATAGATCCTTCATCTTCTTCATTTCCCTTTCTCTCTATTACTTTTTTAACTTGCTACTTTGTTCATCTATTCTTTCATTTGTTCATCTTTGTTCTGTTCAAGTCTTTTAGCTTTTTTAGTTACTTCTCTTCAATTCATGATTTCACTTCGTGATTATACATTTCTTTGTTATTTCCATCATGGTATCAGAGCCATAGCTTTTGCCATTGGAGACATCTTGTCATCAAACTATATATATCATTTAAATAATCAAAATTCTGTTTTAATTACTACAGTTCTCACTAAGGTTGGTAATTCATGTTACCTTATCTTGTCTTGTGTTCGTATTTAAAAACCCTCAATCTATGATACGACCCATTTACTAATAGTGTCCGAATCTTTAAACCCTTAAACTATCTCGTTTAACAAGTGTATTTTATGTTTAAGTTGGACCTTTGTTGATTGAAAAGTCATAAAATAATCTATAAAATACTTGCATATGCAAAAGACAATGGATGATAATAATATTTAGATTTTACAAATATAAGTGTTATAGGGTCTCAACACTTAACATAAAACCCAAATAAAAGTTTTAATGAAATAAAGACTAATTAAATTACAAAAATCCCAAAATTTAAATTACAAAACATCATTTAATTAAGTAAAACAATGGATTGAAGGGACGTCACTAACTGTGTTAATTTCCAAAATCACCTCAATCTTTATTAAATCTTTAGGAGGGATGGTCAAAGAATCTACATATAAAAAAGAATCATATCAATAAAATATGTTACGTTGAAATTTTTAACATATAATCTAATTTAGTACTTTCTTCTCCATAAAGTCAATTCTTGGTACATAAAAAAAGCTTTTATTATAACTAGCCTTAATGATTTGCAATGTCAATCAAGGATTTCACTTCCTGTATTAAATTTGGATTTTGAAGCCACCATAAATATCGTTATGCTTAAGAAATCACATGTTACTCTTACAACTTGAGGATATCGAAATTGATTGGTTTTTTAATAACTCAACACATTTAATTCAACCATTATATATCACCCCTCTTCCAAATATAGCTCTAATTTAGATTTGGTAGGACTTATAAGAATTTGCATGCTCAAATTCCTAAACAAAGTAAAAAAATTTATAAGTATTATATGAAATGAAATTAGTTATAATATAGTTATAAAATATAAAGTTACCTGGAGATCATCGTCCCATTCATCATACATAAATTCCTTAGCTTTTAATCTACTGCTACTAACCTTTTGATTTTAAGTTGCAACATTTTTTTTTTTTTTACATAGTCAACAAAGAGAGAGAATAATACTTGATGAGGCGTATACCACTCTAATAGATAAGTGCATCTAGTCAAGTTATATTATAAATAAAATAGATTATTGAGCAATATATGCTCCATCAAGTATTATTCTCTCTCTTTGATTGAGTCTAAGTATCGATCTCATGAGGAATTAGATATGTAAGCATATCTAATTGTTTTTAGTAGCACTACCCTTTGAATTATTTAATTACCTAACTTCAAATAATAAAAGATTCAATAGTATAAGTTAAAAATGGGAAGTAAAAATTGCAATAAAATAAAAGATAGAAATAGAGAAATAAAATTAAAATTATTAAGTAACAACAAAATAACTAAAGAACTTAATAACCTAAAAACTTAATAGCTTAATAACTTAAAATAATAGTAAAGAGATAACATTTTCCCTAGTAAATCTTTATTGTTGTTTACAACATAGTCTTAGGAATTTATTTAACCTCGATTGCTATATTGGGCTAAGGGGATTCCTATTGTGAACTAACTTAACTCACATTTTTAGCTAATTCTTAATTTTGAAACTTTTTTTATTGGAATTGCTTTTGAATAGAGTGTTGAGTAATCACGTAACACTGTTGAATCCCATTATTAGATTGCCCTAATTTGGAAAAATCAACTACTAAACGTTTTAGTTAGCTAGTTTTGCCTAATTGTGTTAGTTTATTATATTGCATGCTCTCGCGAACTCTATAAGGAACTCTAGTAGTAACTCAATCATTGGTATATTAAATTAAAGCAAATAATATAAACAACACAATTAGATCACAATAAGCAAAATCATAAATTGAATTTCATTAATAAAAACTACCCTTAAAACATAGGGTTTAACAGTGATTTACTAAGTAGTAAAATAAAAACATAATAAATAAAAGAAAAGAGAAGAAGAGAAACACCTTAGTAATTCTTGGATCTAACTCTAATGTTAAAGGGGCTCTTTGGGCTCCTTCATAACTTTAGGCCTGGGTGTCTATTTATAAGAAGTAGAACTAAGTCGATAAGGAAAATTTAACAAAAATAGAAGATTTGGAAATCATTGTTCTTAATGCTTGAAGTACACAATAGTAAGGCTTAGGCGTATTCTTACATTTTGTTTGCAATCTTTACTTTGCAATGAAAATTCATGATAAGTGGATCACTAATAAGGTCTACGGTTATGGTCCTTGACCATGGTCTCTAATGGACTTTGTTCCTCCATCAAAACTTCTTTGCTTCACTCCTTAATCCATGTTTTCACTTTAATTGAGCTTAAAACTTCATAAAATTCTTCTAAATTTCATAAATTGTTTTTAGAGTCCTTATAAACAATAATTAAGTAAATTAAGCTCAAAATAACATAAAATCAATGAGAATAAAGTCTAAATAGTGCAAATTAATCATGGAAAATATATGCTAAATTCATGTCATCAATACTCTTTTGACTTTCATAAACTCATTTAAGTAATCACCATAAAGCCTTTAATAAGTGATAACTCTACTCAACAAAATCAAGTTTATATCTTGGATTTAATGTAACTGCAACTACCAAAACCAAATTAAACTCATAGTAATACTTTTCAAATTTTGTAAACATCCTAATTGCAATGACTTTCAAATATGCTTCACCTCTACTTATATTAACTGTTAGTGCTTGTTATGCCTTAAAAACTAAGGGAAAGTATAAATTGTAAGTAGGATACTTTCTTCTAGAAAATTGGCAAGTAATAGCTAAAAATGCTTTAAAAACTTGGTCATTTTCCCAATCTTGTCCTACTTTTCCAAAGAAGGTTTGTAATTTGAATCACTTAAGTCCAAGTGACATAACACCCTCTTATAATAAATTTCATTCTCAATCATAAGGTATGTTGAATTTCATCTAGTTGGAACATGTTGTCTCAGACCTCTAGTCATAGCACATTATGAGGAGTAAAAAAATAACATGGTACACTATTTCTTGTAAGAAATTCTAATACGCAATCTTTAAATGAAGTTCAATAATTTAGTACTTAATTACCGTAGCACAATGAAAATAGAAAAAGAGAAGACTATAAGATAATGAATAGGGCACACTATTTGAAGCAATGAAAAAAAAAAAAAAAAAACTAATACCTTACTATGTGGAGAAGAAGACTCAAGACTTCACATTTACTTTGATTGTTGAGAAAAGATTCAAACTTAAGAGCTTATAAATATTAGATTAGATCGTGCTTAGCTTGCTGTTAGAAGTTAGAAGAGAAGAAAAAGAAGTTAAAGCTAAGAGGAACCCTATTTATTAAAAAATATTTGTATTTGATTATTTCAATTGTATCGTTTATTATATGGAGTGTGGACTGGATAGAACATGTAATTGCTTTGCTCTTCAGTGGAAATGAAAGGAAAAAAAAAAGAGAAAATATAAATTTATTAATAGTAAATAAGTTCATGAGTTGAGCTTAAGACCTATTTAATAAATGGTTTCGTAAGTGAGTCTAAGACCATGACTCAACTTGAACACGAATTTAAACATATTTGGATGGGTATGACCCATTTGTGACTCATATCAATTTTTTCCTACATAAACCTACTTAGATCATGTTGTGTTGTGTCCAGGTTTGGTAAGTTAGGTCCCAAGTTGCCAACTCCAATTCTCATAGGTCTTAGTTATAACATATAGAGTTGATCATTCCTTTTGGCTTTATCAATCCATAATAAAATTGATCTTATCAATGGTTCAATTCTAATGCTAGAGGATACTTCGTTTCCAATATGGAACAAGTGCAACAATTTGATTGGTGTGTGGATATTGAGATCAATTTCACCGTTAACGGTAGCCATTTTCATTTATACGAGTTCAGTAAAGAAAATTTAGGAGAAATTAGACATTAGGTTTTTTAAGCTTGACGATACTCAAATTTATCAGTTATATTACCTTTTGAATATTGTTGTTTAAGAAACTAGAAGTGTTAATGATTACTACAACCAACTTTATACTATTTGGAAAGAATTGAGGAACTTTAGGCCTCTTTCGAACTATTCTTATGGAAAGTGTAATGAGAAGTGCTTTAATAAGTCTATTGAAATGGTAGAAAATGATTATGTCTTTAAATTTCTAAGTGGCATGAGTGATAATTTTTCAATATTGAGATCTCATAATTTAGTCTTAAAACCCTTCCTATGTTTGATGAAGCACACTATTTAGTTTTACGTAATGAATATAAAAAACTTAATAGGCTTAAGGAGCTTGTAATTGGTGAAGCTTTAGTTATGATTTCATTTAATCAAAATAAGTTAAAAAAATGTCAATTTGACCAAAGAGGCAAAGGTAATTTCTTTTGCGATTATTGTCAAAAGAATGTTTATTTGAAGGAGAAATGTTATAGATTGATTGGTTTTCCTTCACACTTTAAGTTTAACAAACCTAAAATGACCATAGTTAATTGAGTTATAGTAGATGATTTTGACTATTCTATAATAGATGTTGCTAGTAACTCTGTCATTGGAAGTAATAATGTTGTTGGTGGTAATTTTTGTAGCTAGTAGTTTAAATAGTTGAGGGAATGGATTTAGGAAGTGTAATAGTCTAAATGCTAATATGACAAAGGATCAAATTCTTCTTTTACTTGGCCTACTTAATGTTTCTAAGGTTTCCAATTTGAATTCTTCGAATGTTTTACTTACTAATTCTTCTAATGTTTTGCCTACTAATTCTTCTAATATTTCTTCAGTTTCCATGATACAAAGTTTTAACTCTCAAGATTTTGTTCATGCTTCTCATATGGTGGATACTTGTTCTCTTACTATTCCTTCATATACACATAAAGTTGTTTCTTGGGTGCTTGATTTGAGAACTATTGATCATATCATTAGCTCTCTTAATCTTTTCCACAACTTTAATGTTATTACAAATAAATATGTTCAACTACCTAATAATGTTTAGCTTTTAGCTACTCATAAAGGTTTAGTAATGTTCTCTCCTATCTTGGTGCTTCATAATGTTCTCTTTTGTGCCTAAATTTAAGTTTAATCTTGTCTTAGTTTCAAATCTTTTACTTGATAAAAACTATTTGCTCATATTCGCTCAACATGGTGCATTTATTTAGGACTCCTTAACTTGAAAGGGGATTGGTCAAGCTAAAGCTAAGTTCAATCTCTTTTACCTAGAGTAACAAGTACAGCATCATCTCTCTTGTAGTTCTGATGTTATATCTTGTAAACATTCTCAAACTTGTTTTGCTTGCCATGTAATTGATAGTATGCCAAATACTTCTGATGTGTGGCATCATAGATTTGGTCATCCTTTGTTTAATTGCATGAAACATGTACACATTCTATATTAAACTATTGATTACAATAAGTTTGATTTCTTTGTTTGTCCTCTTGCTAAGTAAACAATGATAGTATTTTCCTTTACATGTAAGGAATACAACCTGTGTCTTTGAATTGGTTTAGATGGATGTTTAGGGTCATTTTTCAACCTTAACTTTAAATGATTGCAAATACTTTCCTAAAATAGCTGATGATTTCTCAAGAGTCATTTGGGTCTTTCTTATGAGAGCTAAGCATGAAGTTGTTGTTCTTGTTTCTTCACTCTATAAACTTATTTATCACATCTCAGCATCGCACGGGATGTACCATCATATAAGAATACCTCTTGAAAACTTAACTCAACCTACTAATTCATCAAAAGAAAACTTTGTTTACATAATAAAGGGGTTGCTACATTGAAGTTTAGCTGGATATTTTATTACAACTTATGTGTACAACATAATATTTACATCAAAATATGAACCAACTTTTTTTTTTCCTTTATCATCTTCACAATAATAGGATTCTCTAACTTAGTATAAGCTCTATACAAAAGTCGCTAACTTTGATTCACACTCTCAGTATACATATCCCCCCCGAGTGTTGGGCCCTTCCTAATGTAGTTAACTTAAGGATAAAACATTTTATCCTCTCAACTACTAAAGTTGAGTGACAGTGGATAACAAACGACATAATATAAACAATATGATAAACAATACTGCATATCACAAATGAAACATTTCAATCATAACTCGTAAGTTCAACTTCACATATGCATTCATCCAACCGAGCACTTACTACCAATAATGCAGCATGCTATACTCATGCATGTGGCATGTATCGGTACCAATATACTATGCCCTCTAAACTTCTTTCGGTTAGTCGACATAACCGAGCATCTAGATACAACATCTAGGAACCTAGGACAATAAGGAGCTGCCTAGGAGTAGGACCTCTATCAAATTAAACTACACACTGTAGTCTACCATTTTCAAAAAGGGTAACAAGGAGTTGCTTGAAAGTAGGACCCCCAACTTTACAAAATTAGACTATACATTGTAGTTTACCAAATCAAAGTAGCAATACTGCCAAATCAAACCACACATTGTAGTTTACTAAATCAAAGTGGTAATATTGCCAAATTAGACTACACACTGTAGTCTACTAAATTTGACTATCAAAATAGTCATAATGTTCGGGCAATGCAATCTATATGCTTCTAAAAATTGAGTTCATAAAGCCATGCTTTTTCCACGCTAATTTGAAAGCCTCATTTTGAAATTTTTAACCCGTAGGTTCCTTTTTATGCCATGCCATATCATGCCATGATAAGTAATAGCAACTCAAGACTATCAATTAGCACAATCAATCTTCAGGTTTCATTTGACCTAGTTGTTTGATTCTAGTTTTCAAACTCTCCATAGTGAAACTCTAGTATCTCACTTAGGGTTCACTTAGGTAAACATCTAGAAGATTGAGTTAGTAATTACTTAACTTTCCTAGTTAGCACAATTACTTGTAAGCACAAATCATCGCCTAACATGGCAACATAACAGTTTAACTAGAGTACAATTACTGCCATACAAAATCAACACATCAATATCTACTATATTAGCATATCAATTTACCCAAGATATACCCATATTCAATCAACACAGCATCAAACAGTACACAGTGTTATGAGTAGCAATATATTTACTCCAAGCATGAGTTAGATCTACTTACCTAGTCTTAGTAATAACGCAAAATCTTAAACTTCACAACGTAGTCCTTCCTTACATCTTATACCTATGAAAATATAACATAGTCTTCAAATCAAGTATGGGTCGAACTCGAACTATTATAAGCTTTTATTTTCTTGTTTTCAAACTTCATTTGATCGTATCTTACTCATTTCTTATCCAATTTTGATAAACTTTATATCATTGTGATTGTTATTTTAAGTACTATTAATATATATTAAGAATCAAAACTAATCAATATTTTTCAAAAATCTAAAAATACCATTTTCTCATTACGACTTGACCATACACTATCTTAACTTTGAAATTAACTCGAGTAAGCTTTAGTACTGAACTAAAAACCCTAAAAATTATACTTTCCAAATTTGTCTAGCAACACCTATTATACCCCAAAGTGTTCATTTGACACATATTTAATAAACTAGTTACTGTATTACATATTAGGTTAATATATAAGTTTATACTAGGAAAATACATAACAAATAGTATATGGGCTCAATTAATTTCGTGAAAAATCCTATAGACTCATAAAAACATGTATTTTAGTTATTGATCATCAATTACACTAAATTGCCTATTATCAATTTTTTATGAAAATAGCGGTTTTAGCTCAAAATTACGAAAAATTAAGGAAAATAAATAAATTTATGAGTGAGATAAAAATTAAATATTCCAAATATAATCATAAAAATCTAGAAGTCTAAACATGTCGGGCTCATTCATTAATTTCATCACAAACTAATTATTTCAATACTTTGGTAAAATTTACAGTTTTATTCAAAATAATTATAAAAAATAGTAAACATGCTTAATTTTGAAAATTATTGTTACCACAATTAAATATATTTATTAGGTGTATTACATACAAAAATTGAGCTTGAGACAACATCATTTAATATTTATAAAAATTTACTTAATTTTCGCCCAAACAGAGCCATTTCTTAAGGACCTTATGTTTCCAATAATTATTTATCAAAAATAAAATTACTACATTAATCTACACATAGAATAACTCTAGAAAACCAATTTTCATACTTAAATAATATCATTTGCTATTTTTAGAAAAATTACAAAGTTTTGGCTGGAAATTTAGTTTACTTGAACTAGCTGCCTCTAACCACCCTCTGGCTACCCAACCTTTTTGGAACACCCCCTCTGGTGGTGCTTTCCTTGACTACAAAAGGCCACCATAACTGGACACCAATAGCCTATTGAATCGGCCTGATTAGATTTCGTGCTCTATTTTTTAATCTAATTTTCTTATTTTTTTCTAATTTGTTTCGAAATTTTTTGAGTGATTTTCTATTTTTTTTTTTAACTTCCAAAATGTTATTTTTGAAGTGTACAAGGCCTATTTATATTTTCTAATTGGATAAGAATTTGTAAAAGTTGGACATGTGGCTTACACATATCATTTTCTTATTTTTCCAAAGCATGAGTTGTCATTTTCTTGTTATTTGCCTTTTGACTCATCAATCCAATTTAATCCTTGGCTGCCACATAATGGGATAACTCATCCTTGCTTCTTTTTTTTTTTATTAATTTTCGAATTTTTTATATTAATTTACCTTATTTTAATAATAATTTCTTATTATATATGTATATTTAATACAAATAATCCATATTCTATGTTAATACATGTACATTACATATAATTCAACTTCGTTTATTATTTTGGTAAGTTAATTAACTTATCTCTAATATCTCGTTATGTTTAAAATCTTGAATTTCTTGTTTTCGATAATTATCAGTTTTTAGCAATAAATTGATATTTTTTTCAAATTAATATTTTTATATAACTTATTTTGAGAAATTGACTTGACTTAAATTACTTTATCTAACTTTTTTAACTTTACTGTGAAGTTTAAAATAAAACAAATATTATAGCTCGGCACTCTAAATTTAGGAGCTCGGATCTTAGAGTTATTAAACTAGTTTGAAATCCTAAGGTATTACATTATTTTTACACAATTTGATATAAGAGTCAAGATCATTAGAATAGATAATGGTTGCAAATTCATTCTTTTGGAGTTTTATTGTAATCATTGGATAATTCATTAAATCTCATGTGTTGAACCCCCTCAACAAAGTGGAATCTAAACACCAACACTTGATTTTTTTTGTGGGATCTCTTCTCATTCAATCATTTTTGCATTTTCCTTTTTTTTTTTTTAGTTGGGGTAGGTAGGGGTTTTAGGGGTGGGAAGGGGCAGGGGATGCTATGTTAGCTCTTACTCACCTTATCAATTAGATTCCTACAGATGTAGTTGATGGAATTTCACCTTATTAGGTTCTATTTCACAAGTTCTCTTTTGATGTGCCTAAAAGTTCAATTATTATTAAGACTTACTGTAGGAGACGAGAACCAAATGGATCCTTCGAAATATCAAAGAAAATAGAATGGTAAGGTTAATGAAGTAAATGCAGTAGCTAATGTAAAGTTGTTCAGAGGATATGACTTACTTACAAACACAACATGACTTGATACTTCACTTGACATAACTTACAAGTTAACGCTAAGGTATCACTAATCTTAAGCTACTTGGCAAGACTAGATAAGAGCATGAAAATGGACTTAGAGAGGAATGTCTCACAAGGACTAAGCATATTAAAAAATGTCTATAAGGAATGTAAGCTAATGCGGCTACAAAGAGAAGGGACTATTTATAGTAAGTCTCTAGGGCAATATTACAATTAAGAAAAATTATATAAAGGCATACATAAAAAGAAGATTCCTAATATATATGAAAAAAGGGTAAATAGAACAAATGACAAAAAAGGGAAAATAGTATAGAGTTAAGTGAAAAGGATAAGTGGCAGCTCATTAATTGTCCTATGTTAAGGAATCTTTGGGCGCAGTAGTTGAGTTAGATCATGATGTGGCGACACTAGTTGTAAAGATGGGTAAAGAATGTCATAAGTATTAGTAGTAGGCAGAAAGAGAAGTATTTGGCTAGCAAGAGCCTATGTCTTAACACTTGGTAGGAAGCTATTGACAACTAAAGGTTCGAATAAGACTTAATGTGTAAGGCCTAGGTCCTCATCATTCGGTAAAGAGTTCTTAGCAAGAGAGTAGTCGGCATCATCACAAGGGTTAGAGTATAGAAGGGTGTACCCACTTGGAGCTCTTAAGGAGTTCAACTACCATTTTCCTGTGTATTATTCCTTGTCTTCGGTAGGTTGACAAGAGAGAATTCTTCTAGTGAAGGACTAGAAACCTCTTAGGCATACACGAATAAGTGGGCTAGAGGTAGGTAATCCATCAACTTTCTAGGGTTATTGAAGATTTTCCCTCAAATCTTGGTCTTCTTCTTCGTCAGGCATGTATGGCATTAGGTCGGCGACATTGAAGGTGGTAGATACATCATACCCTTTGGGCAACTCAATCTCATAGGTATTGGCATTAATATGCGTAAGGATCTTATAAGGTCCATTTGCTCTAAGGGATAGTTTGTTTGTCCTCTTTCCAAGGAAACGTTCTTTACTTAGGTGGATCTAGACAAGATCTCTGAGAGTAAAAATGACTTGCTTCCTTCCTCGACTTCCTTACTCCTTTTGTCAAGCCATAGTCTCAGCCAGATGTTCAACAACCTTTTGATGCGACCTATGGAACTCTTCTACACGTTGTAGGCTGGTTTGGCTTTCCCCTTTAGTGGTTAGGCTGATAATTAGATCTAAAGGTAAATTTGGGTTAAGTCCATAAACGACCTCAAACGGTGACCTTCTTGTCGAGTTGTAAGTTAAGTAGTTGCAAAAGAACTCAATGACGGGTAAGTATAGATCCCAATCATGTAAATTCTTCCCTACAGTTGCTCGTAAGAGGTTGCTAATTGTCTTATTCACAACTTCTGTCTGGCTATCTATCTAGGGGTGGCAGGAAGTACTAAACATGAGCTTAGTGTCAAGCCTCTTCCATAGGGTCTTCCAAAAGAAACTTGTGAACTTTGAGTTACAGTCAGACACATTACTTCTTGGCACTTTATGCAGTCGCACAATTTCTTACAAAAAGAGGTTAGCGACAAATAAAGCATAATTAGTTCTATGGTAGGAAATGAAGTAGCTCATCTTGCTGAACCGATCAACCACTACCATAGTTGAGTCATGCCTTCTTGATGTTCAGGGAAGGCTAAGCATGAAATCCATGCTTAGGTCGGTCTACGGCTATTTGGGTATAGGCAAGGGTATATACTCTCCATACAGCTCTTTACTTCCTTTTGCATGTTTACATACCTCGTACCTCTCAAGAACTCAACACACATTCTTCATTCTCTTAGGCCAATAGAAATGTTCTTTCAATATTTCAATTGTCCTCTTTTCTCCAAAATGGTCAGCTAAGCCTCCATCATGAGCCTTTCGGATAAGTAGCTCCCTAGTTGAACCACTTGGCACACAAACCTGCTTGCCCTTGATTAAGAACCCTGACTCAAGTACAACCCATCTATAACCCCTCTAATGTTACACTTAGTTACTAAGGGCCCAAAGTACGGATCATGCTCATATTTTCTAGGTAAAGTACTAAATCTAAGTACCTTAGCTTGCATTGTCGTAATGAGGGTATAACGACAAGAAAGTGCATCAACTACAGTGTTGGTGCTACTTTTCTTATATCGGATGACATAGTAGAAGGACTTTAAGAACTCTATCCATTTGACATGATTCCAAGAAAGTTTTTGTTGCCCTTGGAGGTATTTGAGAGATTCATGATCTAAGTAGATGATGAATTCTCTCAATAACAAGTAATGCTGCTAGTTTTACAGTGTTTGGACGAAGGCATAGAACTCCTTGTCATATGCTAAGTAATTCAGGGCAGCTTCTTTGAGTTTCTTGCTAAAATAGGCAATGGGTCGGTGCTCTTGCATAAGGATAGTACCAATTTTGACTCCAATTACATCATATTCAACCTAAAAAACTTTCTCGAAATCTGGTAGGGTGAGTATTGGAGTAGATGTCAAATTAGACTTTATCTCTTCAAAACTCTTTTGAGCTTTCTCCGACCACTTATACTTAGAGTTCTTCTTGGTTAGCTCAGTTAATGGTGCTATTATGGAATTGAAGTTCCGAATGAATCTTTGATAGAATGAAGCTAGACCATGGAAGCTCCTGACTTCAGTAGCATTAATTAGTGTAGGCCATTCAAGAATAGCTCAAATTTTCTCATCATCAACTCGGACTCCTCCCTTTAAAACAACATATTCAAGGAATATGACTTCGCTCTGGTAGAACACACATTTCTTCAAGTTGCTAAATAACCTCTTGGTGTGGAGAATGTCAAATACTGATCGTAAATGCTTAATATGGGAGATGAGGTCGGTACTATAGACTAGAATATCATTGACATATACCATAATACATTTACCAATTAGTGACTTTAGTACATGATTCATGAGCAACATAAAAATACTTAGCACATTCATCAGACCAAACGGCATTACTAACCAAATGACATTACCAACCGCTTAAATAAACCATCTTTTGCTTTGAAAGTAATTTTCTACTCATCTCTAAGCCTCATTTGTATCTGATGATAGCCACTTTTCAGGTCAATCTTTGAAAAGATGTGAGCACCATGTAATTCATCAAGCATATCATCAAGTCATAGGATTAGGTATCAGTATTTAATAGCAATCTTATTGATGGCTCGGCTGTCAATGCACATTCTCTACGACCCACCCTTCTTTGGCATTACTATAGATAGTATGGCATAAGGGCTCATACTCTCACAAACATATCTACGATCCATCAAATTGTCTACTTGTTTCTTTAACTTGATCGCCTACTCGGGATTAAGCCTATAGGTAGGTCGGTTCGATAGCACAACTCTCGACTAAAGGTCAATGCAATGTTTAATACCTCTTAAAGGTGGTAAGCCTTTCAACATCTCAATAAGAAATAGGTCGGCATACTCCTATTGTATTATTTACACTTTGGCAAGTAAGCTCTTGGCTTCTCTCAACTTCAAAAGTTTCCTGATTAAAAGGAGCATATACTCCTCAACCTTAACTTCTTGGGCAAATTGAGCTTAGGAAATCACTAAGGACTTCCACTATAGTGATCTAGTAACTTGATCTTGTGCCTCTTGCACTTCCTTAGGACTTAGAGGGGTCAGTATAACCTTCTTCTAGTCCTTTGAGAACATGTAAGTATTTTTATAACCACCATATAATACCCTCAAGTCAAACAGCTAGGGTCGGCTGAGTAACGTGTACGAAGCGCACATGGGAATGACTTCACACAACACCTCATCCTTATACTTATTGCCAATGGGAATCGGTAATCTAACCTGCTTGGCAATAGGTAAACCTCCTTTCTTGTTTAGCCCATGAATCTTATACTGCTTAAGGTGTGAAAGGGTTAGCAACTTCATAGCCTTAACTACTCCCTAGACTATAACATTAGTATAACTTCCTTCATCAATGATCGGGGTGTATAACTTGTCATTCACTCGACAATTCATGTGGAAGAGATTCTTCCTTTACGAATTCTCATCGGCTACAAAAGTGCTAAGGGATTGACACACAACAAAACAATACTTAACTCTTGCTTTAGGAGGTATAAGGGCATCAAGGTCTTCTTGAAACTCCTCCAACATTGGTCCAACTTCCACTTCCTCCTCTCCTTCACTAGTACTCTCTACCTCGAATCGAGGCCTATCTCCTTGATTGTCATGATACGTTGGTTCAGATATTGACTAGCCACGTGTCCATAACCAAGACATTTAAAGCACTTGATCTCTCAAGTCTTTGTTCCTGAGCTTTGACCTTAGTTTCTTTGGACCTCAGGTTCCTCACCCTTGCCCTTACCTTGGCCCTCTTTGGGTTGGCTTGACACTTGTCTTCAGTGGTCTACCTCAGAATTGTTTGGTGCTCAACCATAGTCTAATTGGCTTAGAATGCTACTTTTGTTTGGCAATCTAAGTCGACTAATCTGGCTCCATCTTTGCTTATCAACCTTCTGTGCCACTCAAATGACCTCATTTAGACTCCAAAGTCTCTATAACTCCACAATATGACCAATCTCTGTCTTGAGCCAAGAAATGAATCGAGCTATGGTTCAAGTTTCGGGTTCGTCGACATCACATTGAATCATCAACAATTAGAATTCCTGTACATACTCATCTACTGGCTTACTGCCTTATTCTAAATCTTGGAGGCATTAGAAGATGTCTTGTTCATAGTACTTTAGAACAAACTAGTTTCTCAAAACTCTGTTTATCTCATTCCATGTCTAAATCTCACAGCGTGCTCTTTAGCATATGTTTTGCAACTTTTTTGACCACATTGCTGCATATCTAGAAAACTCTAATGTAGCTACTCTAATATGTACAACATCCTCAAAGTCATAGAAGTCAAATGTCCTTTTGATCTTTTCCTTTGAATCAAAGTAGTCATCAACATTGCTAGATCCATTAAAGCTTGAAATCTGCACTTTGAGATGCTTGGCTTCTTGAGGTTCCCTTAGGTCATTCTCCTCAACATCGTATTGTTCCTCCGCATCAAACTCTTCGACTTCATTTATCTTAAGTCTCCTTTTTGCAACTCTGTTGGTACGATGGGGTAGTGCTTAGTTCAAAGGAATGGGTTCTACGGCTTGCTGCTCTTTCATTTGTCATCTCAACCTATCTTTCATTTCTTGGTACTGTTTAATGATAATTCTCTCTCACGACCCAATCTCTATGACTCTTTACATTGAGATAGCTAAATTGGCCATAATATCAATAAGGTCTTATATTTGCTCATTAGTAGTACATGGTGTTTGTTGGGTAACATAACCATAACTATGAGCATCACTCTTGGCATTGTTAATCTCTCCTTACACATTAGGATTTGACATCTTCGATACAAAGCTTCACAAGGCACTATTCACACAAGAATTCCCATACTCACAAAAAATGCTAATTTAATAGTAAATTGCAACTTGCTTTGTTCTTTCAAATAAAAACATAGTATAACAAGCAATGGACTAGTAAGAACCATAGCAACACAGCTCTTGGTCCCAACCTCAAGCTTTGATATTAGGAATTATGTGATGTGCCTAGAAACTCAGTTATTAACAGGACTTATTGTAGGAGATGAGAACTAAATGGGTCCTTTGAAGTATAGAAGAAAATAGAATGGTAAGGTTGGCAAACTGAATGTAGTAGCTGACATGAAGTTGGTTGGAGGATATGACTCACCTATGAACACAACACAACTTGATACTTCACTTGATGTAACTCATAAGCTAATGCCAAGGTTCACCCACCATTGATCTTGAGTTACTTGGCAAGATTGGATAAGAGTGTAGAAATGGACTTAGATACAAATGTCTTAAAAGGACTAAGTATATTAAAAAATGTTTGTAAGGAATGTAAGTTGATATAGCTACAAAGAGAAATGACTATTTATAGTAAGTCCTTAAGGCAACATTACAATTAAGGAAAATTACAAAAAGGTATACATAACAAGGGGATTTTTAGTACATACGAAAAATAGCAAATATGACAAATGACAAAAAGGGAAAATGGTATAGAGTCAGGTGAAAAGGATAAGTAGTAGCTCGTCAATGGCCCTATACTAAGGAATCTTTGGGTATAGTAGCTAAGTTAGATCATGACATGGCAGCATTAGGTTGCAGAGACAGGTAAGGAATGCTATAAGAATTAGTAATAAGCCAAAAGAGAAGTACTTAGTTAGCAGGAGCCTATGTTTCGGCACTTGGTAAGAAGCTATTAGCAATTGAAGGTTCGAGCAAGACTTAGTGTGCAAGGCTTTGACCCTCATCATTTGACAAAGAGTTCTTAGTAAGAGAGTAGTTGGCGTCAGCATAAGGGTTAGAGTTAAGCAGGGTATACCCACCCGGAGCTCTCAAGGAGTTTGGCTACCATTTTGTTGTGTATTATTTCTCGTCATCGGTAGGTTGACGAGAGAGAATACTTATAGTGAGGGATTAGAGGTCTCTTAGGCATGCATAAGTAAGTAAGCCAGAGGTTGGTAATCCATCACCTTCTTATTCTCATCTTTGAGTATTTGGTTGTTCGTGTTTTGCTTCTACTCTTAAGTATGACAGGGCTAAATTTAATGTTTATGCTCATTCTTGTATTTTTATAGGTTATCCTAGTGATGTTAAAGGCTATAAGTTATATGATCTAAATGATAAAAAGTACTTGATTTCTAGAGATGTTTCTTTTATTGAACACATCTTTCCCTTTTGCATTAAATATTTATCCTCTTTACTTCCCATTGAATCACCATACACTACTATATCTTTGCCCTCTGTTGAATTTGAAAGTTATAATGACCATTTATTTACTCATTTTTATTGCTCCTATCAAGCCTAAATTTTTCTTGGTTTTTATTACTTTCCTTGACCTAATTAGTGTTAAATCGTAATCCATTTAATACTAACCCTTGACTAAAAGTTAAAAAAAAAAACTTAGTTTTCATTTGAAAAAGAAAGGAGTCGTTACCCAACTAGGGTTAGGAAATAGGAAAGAAAGGTTAGTTATAATTGATTGGGTGAATCAGTTATAACTTAGCTACTCGGCTGCGATAAAATCATTTTTGAAAAATGATTTTTTTAAAACAAAAAAATTTAAGTTCAGGGGTTAACTTATTAAAATCTAACGTGTACCACTTTGACCTTTTGAATTTAACTATATTTTTTAAGTTACTCTTTTAACTAATTTTAAATTTATAATTAAAGAAGAAAAAAGTTAAGTTTATTTTATAGAAAGGAAAAATAAAAATAATTTCCTTATTTTATGTTGCCCTATAGGTGTTTACGTATACTCTAATAGGGATTAGACTTCTTGTAATTTATTTTTTTGTATAACTTTAATATGTTGGGTTCTTTTAAATTTAGAAAACAATCATATTTATGTTCTTTTTATCCATTTACTTTTATTTAAGAAAATTCTAAAAGAAAGGGTCCTAATTTGGAGTTTTTATTTTTGAAAAATTCTAAAAAAGCTCTAATTTTAAAAAGGATTAACTAATTCCCTTGATTTTTTTTTTGTTTTTGGAAAGTAAGTTTTTCTTAGTGATAAAATACTTTATTTATGTTCATTGTAGTCAAAATTAAAGGCTTTTGAAAATACTTTACAAAATAAAAAAGCAATATATTTCAAAAGGAAAAATATTTAAAAAAAAAACTCTTTTTGTTATCTTTTCTCTTTTATTTTAATTTTAAAACACTTTATTTACATATTTTTTTGGAAAATATAAGTTTTTGAAAACACTTGGCTAATAGAAACTTCTAGAAGAAAAAGATTCTTATTTTATATATATATTTTTCTTTTTTTGTTCCTTAATCAATTACAATGTAAGAATAGAAAGGAAAATAAAATAAAAAAGAAGAAAAAGAAGGACCAAACTTAGATAGGGCTTAAGTTTGGTGCAGATCTAGAGTGCAGCAAGGTTGGGTTACGAGTGAGTCGGACTTGGTGTGGACAACTAGGTTAGATCTAGTTTCATGGGTCAAAGCAAGAGAAGAAGAGTAGCAACTTAACTTGACAATCTAACGGTGTTTTTGATGAGATTTTTGAGTGGGTGATTGAAGTTTTGTGAGCTTTTATTAGTGAAACTGAGATTGGTAGATGAGTTTCAATCTAAAGTGGTAATTTTGACTGTGTTCAAGTTGGAGTAGTGGATGGTAGATAGAGAAAGTGGTTGTGTGGCTTTGATGAGTACAATTCGAATCAAACTGAAGGTATTGTTAGAGGTTTTTGATGGTAAGAAAGCTAATAAAATAGTTGGATATCTTCGAAAATGGTTAAGGAGGATGGGTTTTAGAGAGAGAAAGAAGACATTGTAGTGCAAGGGTAGAGAGAGAAAGAGTTGCAACTGTGTTCTCGTGTGAGAAAATTGATGCTTGGACAACAACCTACTGATCCCTTTTATACTATTTTGTACTTAAATGGACATGGAAAGCTTAATATCGCCATTAAATTTGAAATGAAAAGTTAATGGATTTGACTTGTTTTAATTTGATCTTAATTTGATTTTGCTTGATTTTAGTCGAAATGAATACTCAAATGTAATTCTTAGACAATCATTCTTACTAAAATGAAAGATTGGAAACTTTGGTTTTCATTAAATGAGATAAATCAAGCAAGTTTGGACTTAAGCAAAATTTGCACATCTATGTTTTTTCCATTTTCAATATTCATTTTAATCTCTTAAACGATTGAATTTGTGCATATTATTAGGTTAAATTCATAGCATCCCAAGTACTCTTTTAATTCCCGCATTTATTTTCATAAAATTTACCTAAAGAGTTAATTCAATCAAGTCAAGAAAAGCATGGTTTGCATATGTTTCCAAATCATCCATTGCTATAAATACACCAAACTTTGGTGAGGATGGCACCAGGTCAAGTGGCAAGCACGTACTACACGCTTAGTGCTCGTTTGTGACTCACGTGCCTTATGAAATGACAAAGGCACTTAGCTTATCTTCCTGTAGACTTTTGTCCACACATATCAAGCCTTCAGCCTTTTCCACATGGACTAAGTGCAAAACTTGGTCCAATCCTATAGTTTCTCTGTCTCTCTCTGTCTTTATCTCTCTCTCTCTCTCTCTCTCTTTTAAGAAATAGAATAAATAAATTAATAACAATAAGTCTAGTTTTGAGCTAAAATTAGACCTGAATTGATCACGTCATGTACACAAACGTGTTTTAAAAAGAAAAATAATAAATTTTAAATTAAGCCCAATTTAGATGTTATGTGGCCCTAAAATGAAATCACCTGTTGCTTATCGCCTAACGACATTAAAAACGTTTAAGACCTAAAAAATTTAAATTTTTCCCAAATATTTATATTTTTACATTTTTTCAATTTTTTGTATTTTTTAATTATGACCCTTTTCCTTATTTTTAAAAAATTTCCAAAAATTTTGGGTTAGGTTGGGTTAGGGGGTGGGTGGGTGGGGGTGAGTGAGGAAGGGGGGCAAAAATAGATTGTCTACAATTCCTTAAACACATGCCCAAACACATCACCAAATACAAGACCAAACATAATTGTTCAACTAGAGCATCTAACGTAACCACATACATACCTCAACATATAAGTAGAAACAATCATTCATCTTGAACCACATAGAGATTTCTAACCAAACCCATACAGATCTGCTAATTACTATTACTGATGATACTACATATTAGTACTTTATTTCAGTTAACAATCATGTTATTTTGCACCCAAAATTCTAGTGTTCAAAGAAGTACTAGGATAACTAAAATACCTTCATATTTAGTAGATTATCATCATATACTTGGTTTGGATTTGATTGATCATTCTTATGGTGTTAATTCTTTTTCTTGTTCTACTTCTCGTCCAATTCAAATTGTCCTTTAGTATGATCTTGTCTCCTTCTTTTAAGGCCTTTTCTATTCAATTGTCTTAGCATTTTTAGCCTAGTTTTTATCATCAAGCTAAGCATCTTCATCCTTGGAAAAAGGCTATAGATGAAGAGCTTGATGCTTTGAATAGTAATAACACTTAGACTATTATGCCTTTGCCTCAAGGGAAGGATACAATTGGTTGCAAATAGGTTTATAAATTGAAAACAAAAGTTGATGGCTTAATTGATAAGCATAAAGCTTGGTTGATTGCCAAAGGTTATAATTAAAAGGAAGGTTTTGATTGTAATGAAACCTCTCTAGTCATAAGGCACATTATGATGCATTATTTTTCTATCTTGCTACTCTTTTTAATTGGCATATCCACCAAATGGACATACATAATGCTTTCCTAAATAGTTAAATCTATTAAGAGTTTTATATGGATATTCCATTAAGCTTTGATATTAAGGGAGAGCTAGGTTGTAGTCTTGTTTACCAACTTAATAAGTCATTGTATAGGTTGAAACAAGCTTTATGGTAATGGAATGCTAAGTTAACTTCTCGTCTTTTAGCTTATCTATTTTAGTAGTCTTATTATGATTATTCTTTGTTTACTAAATGACAAGGTAATGAGTTACTTGTAGTGTTGGTATATTTAATGACCTTGCAATTACAAGTAAAAACCTTACTATTGCTAATGGATTTAAGTCTTTTCTTCGTTTGCAATTTAAAGTTAAAGATCTTGGCATTCTTAAGTACTTTATTGAGTTGGAACTAACTCGGTCTTCTAGTGGCTTAGTGTTGTCTCAACGGAAGTTTGCACTAGATCTTCTTCAATATATTGGTTTTCTTGGTTCTCATTCTTCACCAGTTCCTATTGTTTCTAGCCATAAGTTAACAAGGGAAGATTCTTCTACTCTTGTGGATGCTTCTTGATACAAGCAAGTGGTTAGTAAAATTTCATATCTTTTTATTACTTGATTGAACATCACGTATTCAATTCATGTACTTAGTTAGTCCATGCAAGCTTCTTAACAGTTACATTAGTTTGCTTTAGAACATGTTATGAGGTATTTGAAACAATACCTAAGTTAAGGGATTTTCTTTTTAAATCAATTTGATTGTGTTTTAAGGGCCTATAAGGATAGTTATTAGGGTGGATGTGTTGATATACGATGTTCCACTTTAAGTTTTTATGTTTTCTTTAGAAATTCTCTTATAATAGTTAGAAATTAAAGAAGTAAACTACAGTTGCTTTTAGCTTTGTTGAGTTTAAGTATCGTACTTTAGCATCTATTACATGTGAAATCATGTGGCTTCTCGCTCTATTAAACGAATTTCGTGTTTCATTACCTCTTCTAATGCATTTATTTTGTGACAATCAATTAGCTTTGCACTTAACTTGCAATCTAATTTTTCATGAATGAACGAAGCACTTTGAGATGGATTTGCATTTTATTCATGATAAAGTCATAGATGGGACTATTCTTCCTTTATATGTTCAAGTAAACGTCAGTTTGTAGATCATTTCTTCAATGGTTTATCGGTTGAACATTTTTGTCTTCTATTGAGAAAGAAGGGAGTGATTGGCATTTACTCCCTATCTTAAGGGGGAGTGATAAAAGTACCAATAGACTTACAAATATTTTTTGTAGAAAGTAGTGTTTGAGGGTCTAATATACTTATTATTTGTAGCATGTAGTAGATCATGCAGTTAGGATTATAAATAGCTCTCTTTGTACTGATACTTTCGATTAATAGAAAAAACAAGCTTACTTATAGATCTTCGCCTTTTTCACCTCTCTCTTTTTCCATTGCTTCTCTAACTTGTTGCTTTGTTCATATGTTCTTTTATTGGTTCATCTTTCGTTTGTTCAAGTCTTTTAGTTTTCTTAGTTAGTTCTTTCAATTTGTGATTACACTTTGCAATTCTACATTTCTTTACTATTTTCATCAAACTTTAAGGCCTAAGCTTGATAGGCCCAACCCATAAGTTCAAATATTCAAATAATGGAGCAAGGGCATAAGCAATGGCAATTACTACGAAGAATAACCACCCAATTAGCCTAAAGCCAAGCACATGACTAAATTACTATGACGTTATGTGTTTAATGTTGTTGAACTACCATTCAATTTTCAGTCCCTAACGATTGCAATTGGACTCTATAAATAGTTGATTAGTTAGGACAGGAAAGCTATCTATGCTTACTTAACTCTCTTACTATTTAAACATTTTAACTGACTTAGGCATTGGAGTTGCAATGTTGGACAGGCCTGGTACTCCCAAAGCCTTATGTGCTCTATTTTGCAGGTTTCCTTGAATTTCCAATTTCCACCAACAACATTTTGGTGTTGTTTGTATTTGAATCCCCACTATGGTGGTCAAAACTCATGTGGCAAATAATACTGGTGGAGCCATTACCTCTTGAGTACCTCAAAGGGATGGTCAGCTACACTAAGTAGATGATAATCATCTTGTTAGGTTAAAACAACTTTATGTTCACTTAGCAAGATAGAATGAAGAAATGGTGCTATAATGCATTCCAATCTAGGGTGCAAGCAAAAGAAATAATGATGCCATTGATGAACATTTTGATAACTTTGTTCATTCTTAAGAGGGAAGGAATGTCAAAAATCAACAAGTATGAGTGACATTGAATGCTTATACTCCTATTGATTGTAGACACCCTATTTTTGCAATAAACCCTACCCCTACCCAAACTCCCTTTTAGTTTTATTTTAGACTAGGTTTACAAAAGATAAAAAAACAAAAAAATTAAAAACACAAAGTGTCTAAAGTATATTGTTGAGTCAATTAGTCATTTAGAGTTAGTTTAGGCAACAATAAAAATATATATGTAATTTAGTAAATTTTGAGTCTTTAAAACTTGGGCTTCATTAGAAAGATATATATATGAAAATAGTCCAATAAAATATTTAGATTCATGAAATGGGCTTTTGTTTAATTTTAGATTTGAATTTTGAAATAATTTTAACTAAACTAATTAAAATAAGACTTGGGATTTATTTAGGGGCTATTTAATGTGTTTGGGTCATTTCAAGGCACATGACCTGTCCTTATTTTTTTTCATTTTTATTTTTTGCTTTCTTTTTCCCAATCAAGAAAGTTACAGAAAGGGAGGAAAATTCAAGCAACCTAATCTAACAACATATCTTATTAAATATTTATCGTTTTTATTCGGATTTGGTTAAAATCTTACTAAATGATTATCAAAACTACCAAATCTATGAAATATTTTAACTAATATCTACTTCATGGGGATTTGATAAAGATTAGTCATCTTTTTGATATGGTTATAGATTCATATTTGAGATAGTGCAAATTCTTGAGCTTGACATGAGTATAGCTCTATATGTAGTTATTAGTGGAGTTAAGCCTCATGTTAACTTCTTTAAGTTACTAGAAAAAAATAAGCTAAAGACATTTGCAATGTTTAAGTCAAAGGCTACATCCTGCATCAAACAAGAAGACAACATTGAAGCTTGGCATGAAGCTGATTTGAATAGGTTAGATAAAAGGAATGATAAGGTGAGACCAAGTGCAAAATATTGACTTGGCCCTTGAGATAATCATAATTCAAGGTAGAGTGGTAAGGATAGAAAGCGATGGATTTTAAGCTATTCCATATACACTTCTGTAAATTGACCTATGTTAGATATTTTAACGGAATTTTGAAATAAGAGATTTATATAGTAGCTAGAATAGATGAGGGGTAATCTAGTTTAGAGGAAGTCTAATAAATATTGTGATTTTCATTGTGATACAGGCTACAATATAGATGAACATATTTAATTCAAGAGCTCATTGGAAGACGTAGTTCAACGTGGATTACTTGAAGAAGTTCTTAGAATTAAAACATTTGTTAATACAATTTTTGAGGACCAATACTGATGTGTATGCTTGGTCCTTCTCTTCCTTATAACTTACCTAACATCCCTTCGAACCTTCAACCTAATTCACCAGCCTCTAGTAAGACCATTGATTTGACATCAACTATTCCTTAACTTAAGGAAAGAATTTGATTCTAATATCAAGAGCTACTAATTACAGTTTAACATACGTCTTTTGACAATTAATAGAAGGTAGTAGAATAACAACACCTGTTCTTTGTCCTTTTTACCCTTGTAAACTAATGTCCATTCATTCCTTTAGCTTTTTGCCAATTTAGATAATTATACAACATTGTAAGTTGGGCTGAATGGCAACTATAAAACCCCCCATTTGTACTTAGCTGAATTATCAACGAATCTTTAGATATTTCTTCTTTCTCCTTGTTCTTATGTAAGCTACACTCAGCTTCTAAGTTTAGGAACTCTTATATATTCCCTCAAGTGGGGAATAGTGGTAAGTAACCTTAGGTATTAGCTTATACGTTATATCAAGCTAGTCCTTACATTTATGTGAGCTTAAATGGTGCATAATATCCAATTGAGTTATACACAAGCTCCTATTCAAAACCCCCTTTGAGTTCCATTTAGCCTTTGGATTGTTTTGAGGTTTGAACCCATTTGTTGTGTAATTGTTGTCATTTGTGTGTTCATCCACAAATCCACATTGTCTTGGTATTAAAACTTTAGCAACATTTGGCATTAGAGCTATTAGTATTATTTGTAGTTTGTTTGTGTTGCTATTACACATATTGTTGTTAGAAGTGGTGTAGTGAAGAATGGTGAGTTTTGAGTATTGTATCATAGTTGTACTTAAGATAGTGAAGTTATGTTGCGATTGTTGTAGTCTTGTAGTCTCAAAGTTGTAAGGTGTTTATAACTGCTGCCATTGTGGGCGTTAAAGTGGAGTAGTGTTGAATAGTGGGTTTGAGCATGTTTGGAGCTGTGTATGTGGTAGAGGAGTTAATATAGTAGGTCAAGGAGCATCCTTTGTTTTGAGTGTTATAGTTAGTCAAGGAGTATCCTCTTTTTTTTTTACTAAAAAAAAAAAAGATCGAGTCTGAGGTTGTGTTGTGGTTGCTGTAGTACATGGTGATGGTATTGTGTAAGAACTATTTTCGGAGATTCAAAGAGGACCTTAAAGTGATAACCAGTGTTATGTTGACTTCTGAGTTTGGAGAATAGAAATGATGGCTTTAGAATTAATGTGGGTGTTGGTGACAATGAGAGTAGAGTTATCCACTATAGATGACTTGTTTTTGCCACACCTAAATCTACTGATGAGGGGAATGACGAACTTGCCGTGATGATAGTTGAGTTGAATCATAATGTCAATTAATTAGCCATCAGCTAACTTAACGAAGAGGCCCTCATTAATATCTAACCCATTCCTCAACATAGGCAAGGGTAAGATGTTAGTTATTGACTTGACCATGGTGATTAGGGTGATAATGGCTATGTAGTATGAAACCGAGGCATGGGCTTAAAAAGGAGAGCACAATGACATATTGATTTCGATGAGCTTGAGCAAACTATGAAGAAGAGTACTATGAGGTTGAGGAAAGAGTTGCCTAACTTGTTCAAGGAATGGAGAATGTCAAATTACATATGCTAACCTATTTTAAGTCTAATAATGTAGATGATTACTTAGATTAGAAGGATAAGATTGAAAAGATATTTGACTGTCATGAAAAAAATGAAACAAAAAAAGTGACATCCCTAAATTTGATAGACATGTAGTTCTTTAGTGGAAGAACTTATAAGCTAGCTAACAAAGAGTTAGAGAACCAAAGATCCAAAATTAGCAAGAAATGCACCAAGCTATGTAAAGGAGATTCATGTTGGATCACTATATACATGACATTTTAAGAAGTTACAAGAGTTGAGGTAAGGTGGAATGCCTACGGATGATTATGTGAAGGAATTTCAAATGCTAATGATTCGTTGTAAGGTTGAGAAGCCCAAGGCTTGAAATGTATCTAGATATATTAGAGGGTTAAAATTTGAAATAAGTGAAGTTTTGAATGTACAAAGGATTGATATGTTAGAAGATACTATTTGAGTTGCTCAGAGAGTTGAGTGCCAAAGACGTCAAGTTTATGCTTAAGTTCCCTAAGTGAGACTCAATCTATTTGACCTATTCTAAGCAAAATTAGGAGATTGGAATCGAGAAAGAATGAAAGTGTCTGACCTAATCTAAAGTCTTAACCTGTAAAGAGAGAGTTTTCGAGAAAGTTTGAAAAAGGACAGACCTCAAGGAGGAAAATAAGTGAAATACAGTGTTTTAAATGCTAAGGCTTTAGTCATATGACCACCCTAATAGACGAACAATGGTAATCAAATGTGACATGCCATCCATTAAGATTAATGACACAGATGAGGATGTTGAGGTAGTATATCAAGCAAGAAGTGTTTCCTAAAGGAGATGAGTTTGTAGTAGGTGCCAAGTAAGGAGAATTCTTAAATGTGGCCGTTTGCCAAACCATAAGCATGACTAGTTTAGAAGAAAATGAGCAGAGGGAGAATTTGTTCCACATTATATGCCAGGTGAAGGGTTAGTTGTGTGTGGTAACTATAGATAGTGGGAGCTGTACTAATGTGGCTTCTATGAGTATGGTGTAGAAATTGAAATTGCAGACCACTCTCTATCTTAAGCTTTGTAAATTGCATTGGCTACATAAGAAGGGTGCTCTTCATTTCACCTAGTAGGTAATTGCAACAACCTCAATTGAAGTGTACTAAAATGAGGTCTAATGTGATGTTCTTCTTATCTAGACATCACATGTACTGTTACATCGACCTTGGTTGTTTGATCAGATAATCATTTACAACAGTTTCAACAAAATGTATGCCTTTGAACATAGAGCAATGAAGATTATAATGAGCCCAATAAGCTTAAGCTTGGTTGGAGACATGCAAGCTTAACTAAGTTGATCATAGAAGAAGAGTTTGATCATGTCCCGAGCTAAGTTCTCATAAGAGTTGAGGTTGGATGCCCTAACCTTTCTAATAATATAGAGCTGCTCGACATTAAGGAGTAGAGTGTTAAGTTACTAGCTAAGGTGCAACAGATACTTAATGAGTTTGTAGATATATTTCCTAATGACCTACCTAAAGGACTATCCCTGGTTTGAGGCAATGAGCATGCCATAAACTTATAGCTAAGAGTTGCGATAACACAAAATTATCATATATTTTCTATGGGTATTTTGCATTGATTTAGACATCATTCTTGTTAATTTTGTGATATTTTGAGCTTCATTTATTTATTGTTTTTAGGGACTTTAAGAGTACAATATGAAGTTTTAAAGGATTCTTATGCAATTTCAAGCTTTATTGATGCAAAAGCATGGATCAAGGGGAGAAGCAAAGGAATTTTGAGAAAGGAATGATGTCCAGTAGTGACCATGATTGAGGACTATGCCCATAGTGCCTACCCATCATCCTCTTGTCATGAATTTCTTTTGAAACTAAAGTTTTTGCACGAAAAGCAAGAACATGCCTAGTAACCCTAGCTGTAGCGACCCTAGGAGAAGCCTAGTAGTATTGTCTAAAATTTCCATATCATGTGTGCACCCATGATAAGAAAATCACCTTGTTGCAAGACTCTAAATAGTTATTTGCTAAAGTCTTCAATTTTAGTTCATTGACTCATTATATAATATAAATAGTTATGGATATCCATTTTTCCATAATTCCTCAGAACCGCAGAGATTTGGTATCCCCTACCAAAATAGCGAAATAAGATAGATAATTCAAGGAAATTCTAAACTTACTAAAGACACTAAACTTAATTGTAATATTAGTCATTTTTCGGAACATTCTGAATTAACTACACAAGCTCTTTATCATACTGATTCAATGGTAGCACTCTGCACTCGATTCTTATCCCATTCCCAATTATCGATCAACCTGCAAAGAAAAGAATTGTTGGGGTGTAAGCTTACGCTTAGTGAGATAATTACCCTCATCAATACCGCATGACAAAAATTTATTAGATGCACAATCATATGAATGCATGAACAATCAGTATGCCGAACAACGCATGCAGTGACCTAGGAACTGCATACGACTCAAAATTACGCCCCCTGAAGTCGGGGTTTGGAGATAATTAACCGACCCTAACCAAAATCCGGGTTCTAGACCTTGGGTTTTATTTCATTTACTCTATCATGCTCATGCCAAAACAAAACTCTCTCTCTCTCTCTCTCTCTCTCTCTCTCTCTCTCTCT